>JABTTQ020002605.1:0-544607 GCA_016081115.2 Rehmannia glutinosa
CAGTAATGCTTCGTTCGGTTACGTATTGCTAAAAACCTACTTGATAGGAGGACTTGTATTTGTACGGTATCTGAATCTCGCCATGTTTCGGTGTTAATGCGAAATTTTAGATGGTTCTATTGATCGTCCACATTACACTTCGATAGCGTTACATGTGTGAGAGCTCGTATCATGATAGGAAAAGTTGGCTTATTCGTTTAATCAGCTGGCGGTAGCGGAAACTCGATCCATATTTTCTGAAGCACAAGATTATAGTCTTGAACTACCAGCTGAGGCAGTCTTATCTGGGCTAGATACTTAAATTGGATGATCAGAAGTAGACGTCGAGCTGAGTTGGTTGATAATGCATATGAACCGCGTACAACGATAAAGGATGGGGCTTTGGCGGGCTTTTGTGGTGAATTCACACCTTATACGATTGGAAGTTATGGAAGACTTGAGAATGGAATCGCGGGCGAGGCGAGGCGAATCGTGATAATCGATCCCCGAATCGGAAATGCTACCGCTTGGGCTGCAAGGCGATTTCAGCTCCGCAATGAACAACGAAGCCGAATACGAGGCACTTCTCGGCGTGCCTAGATACGCGTAGCCTTCATGGCCTAAAACAATCGCTGGGTATACGCTGATTCTCACCGGTCGCTCATCAAATCAACGGTGAGTACGCTTAAAGAGCAAAAATCGCACAATATTTGGACTTGGTCAAGAAGAGATTGTTACACTTTAAGACAAAAAAGTCTTACATGTGCCCCGAGCCGAGAACATGCGCGCATGCCTTAGCTCTACGACTCCAGTGGATCTGATGCCATTGCGATGTCACTGGCCACACAACCTGTCGCCCTGGCACTTGGCGCAAAGAAGATATATGCATCTCTAAAACCGCCGAGCACCTGGATGACCCCGATCATTCAATATTTAGAAAAAGGAGTTCAACTCTAAAAACAAAGTTTGCTTAACACTACTTAACTCAAGCGGCTCGGTTCACACTCAGTAGACGGCATCTATACAAATGAGGATACTCGTCCACTCTGCGGTGCCTTTCCGAGACAGATGCGGATTATGCACTTCGAGAGGTTCACGAGGAATATCGGAAACCACGGGGCGGACATTAGCCTATAAATTAATACGGCAAGGATATTACTGGCCATCTAAGAAAGAATGCAACCGATCTCACGTCAAAAGATGCGAGAGGTGCCAAAGATTCGCACCGCAGTCCGATATCATCCAGGCAACTTACCTCCGTATTTAGCCGCCGCTTTTGCCAAACGAATGGATCTATTAGGACCACTCCCACCGGCAAACGGGCCAAGTATGCCGTTGTGGCGGATTATTTCACATTGAAACGGGGTCGGGCGACTTCCTGGCGAAAATAGACGAGGAAAAGATTGTGAGTTTTGTATGGAAGTCCATTATCTTGTAGATTCGATACCACATTCGATTGTTACGCATAATGGGAAACACCGATAACCGGAGGTTTTGAAATATTTGTGAAGGTTTCCACATTAAAAAACCACTACTCGACTCCATACCATCCCAGTCGAATGGACAAGTTGAGGCCGTTAATAAAATACTCAGTATACCTTGAAGGCGAGATTGAGGAGTCTAAAGGTAATTGGGAAGAATTACCACGGGGTACTATGGTCATACAGAACGACGCATCGAGCGGCCACCGGAAAAACACCTTTTTCTTTGGCTTATGCAACTGAGGCGGTGATTCTGTTGAGATTGGGGCCCCTACCTTCAGAATTGCAAATTTTTCTGAAGACGGCAATGATTTGCACTGAGTCGAGCTAGATCTGCTCGAAGAAAAAGGTGTAGTCTTGCCGAGATAAAAACGTCGTGTATAAATAAAGGAGTGAGAGGTACTACAATTAAGTAAAGGAAAGGAGATTTGGTCGGTGATCTTGTGTTGAAAAAGATAACGGGTCTTGAACCCATTATATTGAAACTAACCTGGGAGGGCCCATTTTTCAACAGACCATTCTTATCCGGGTGGGGCGTACCAGCTAGAATATTTGAGCTGGAGAAAAATTTATGCATCCATGGAATGTAGCATACGAAAAGGTACTATCAATAAAGATCTCGGTTTACGATCCAGATAGATTCAGGAAATTATCCTTTCATCCGATATTCTGTGAGCTCTCTAAAGGGGACGAAAATTTTACTCACCTCGGCCACGTGCCGAGGACAAAGAAAATCGCCAGGCGAAGAAGTCAATGCCTACAAGTCGTCTGCACGCCCTTGCACGCGATAGGGCACTCGCCCACAAGGCGGATCTATCCTTAAAAATAAAGACTTGGTTATGCACCAAGCGAAAACAAAAGACTGGTTACGCACTGCTAACACAAAACAAAGACTGTTACGCATCAAGCACAAAAACAAAGACTTGGTCACGCACTGCGCAAAAATGAAGACTTGGTTACGCACCGAGCACAAAACAAAGACTTGGTTACGCACCGAGTACAAAATGAAGACTTGGTTACGCACCAAGCACAAAACAAAGGCTCGATTACGCACAGAAAGCACAAAATGAAGACAGTTACGCACCGAGCACAAAATGAAGACTTGGTTACGCACCGGCACAAAATGAAGACTTGGTTACGCACAAGCACATAAAAACAAAGGCTCGATTAAAACGCACCAAGCACAAAATGAAGACTTGGTTACGCATCGAAAGCACAAAATGAAGACTTGGTTACGCACAAGCACAAAACAAAGGCTCGGTGTACACACCGAGCATAAAATGAAGACTTGGTTTATGCACCAAGTACAAAATACAAAATAAAGATCGAGGTTCATATACCGAGTAATGAGTCAATTCAAGCGGTAAAGTCCCTTATTCAAAGACTGAACCGAGCTCGACTTGGGAATATAAAAGGAAAAAGAGGATAAGCAACAACCTTACAAAAAGGAGAAGAGCCAAGCATATACAAGAAGTTTAAAACAAATACACATGTGATAGAAAGAAAAGTTCATTTCTACTTCAAAAGTATTTACACAAGGAGGTCGTGGCCATTACATCCTAAGGCACGGGCAAGTAATCTACCTACGAATTCATGAAAAGTTTATGAATGAAAAAGGGCAAACAACACCAAGACTAAGATGGAGGCGGAATTTCAATAACACCACCGGAGGCAACTTCTTTCACCGGGAGGAGGTAAGCCCCGAACATTAGGGGCCTCGCAAAGTTCGGAAGGAGAGCATCGAGATCGGCCCTCCAAAGGGCCAAATCTTCTTCTGTCGAGCAACAAATTCGATCCTCGCCTTAACTAAATCGAGAATTTCTTTGAGGGGGTCGCATGGCCGCAGGTTAACATAAATGCATACTCTCCTCGAGTCCTTATAGCTTCAACGGCTTTGTGTACGAGCTTCCTCAACTTGCCGATGAGTAACCTCTTTCTCTCACAAGACATCGGCCAGACACCTCTCCATTTTTTCTCGGCAACGGCAAAGACGTTCGGCTCGGCCACCAGCTACTAGCTCCTCTTCACCTGCAAGGCCCGATCTCCTCTGCCTGCGGCCTTCGCAGCAGCTTCTCTCAGGGGTGGCCAGTGTTGGCTTAAATGCTGCACAGGTCTTTGCGATTCTTGTACCCCTTGAAGGGTAGCATAGGCCTCGCCGAGGTTGCCGTACGCCTTTCCCAGTTGGCGTATTTTTCTCCGGCTCGCGAGTTCCCCCAATTGTATGCCATAGGAGCCCAATGATCCCTTGATTCCCATGGCATATTGAATTTGTTCCTCAAAAGCAGGTCGCGGCCCGGTGCTCGATGCTCGCTTGTGTCGGCACGGTAGGACACTCATTGCTGCCCGGCCAGCGCCGGGTAGAAACTTCGATTGCTCCTCGTCGGCGTGGTGCATCGAACAACTCCATAAACCATTGATGTAGTCCAATCATTCCCCTCGCGGATTCGTCTCTCACCCGATTTGGAGGGATGAAGTGACCTTCCGGCCGAGGTCATCAGAGAGTTAACGGACCTCCCTCGAGCTTTGCTCGGAATCTTTCGGCGCCGTCGACCAACTCCTTGACCGCCGGGCTCTTCGATCAT
This sequence comes from Rehmannia glutinosa, assembly GCA_016081115.2. NCBI lineage: Eukaryota > Viridiplantae > Streptophyta > Magnoliopsida > Lamiales > Orobanchaceae > Rehmannia > Rehmannia glutinosa. Next base: position 4,043 of record JABTTQ020002605.1, read on the forward strand.
AATCCCTCATCTTTCTCCTTTGAAGGGAGGTTCCCACCGCTCGAGCACTCCATCGGCGGGCGTTTGCGGCGGGGATATTCGCCTGAGCCGCTTCCAGATTCGCAGTTCGTGTGATGCCAGCTCGATGCGTGCCGTGTTCTCACGCTGCAAGACGTGCACACAAATCCTGGCCACGCCTTACAAAAAGCACCCACCATTAAAAGGTCAAGAAAACGAAAAACATTTCGAAAAGGAATGAGAGTGTAAATGCTATGTTTACCTCGACCGGGGGACTCGGCTAGCTGCGAGTCCGTTTGCCCGGTGAAAGCAGACTGACCGCCCACAAGACTTATGGCATTTCTTATTGTAACAACAAGTGCAACTTTAATTTCTCGGGGTCCCCATCAATTATATATGAGTTGATTTCTATAATTAGAACACATTGAACCCATGCATTTTCAAAATACTTCGTGATATTGTTCTTGCCTTCATAGTATCTCCTTTGCATTTTGGTATAATTGATAAGGGTCTTTTTATGCATGTTTTATGTGTATATTTAAGTATGATTTGAGTTATTTTATCGTTAGTTTCATAAATTTTTGATTGTACATGGTTCACATTACTCGAGGTGCTTTTATTGGTGTAGATTGATGATTTGAGCCGTTTTGGTGAATTTTGGGCCATGGTTTCATGTCAAAACATACCTGGGGTTTCGGATGCAAAACACTCAAAATCCCAAGCTAAACGCGTCATTTCGGGGGCTTTTTCATCCAAACACGGGCGAGGTGTGTTTTTAAGCACGGCGCGTGCTTTTTAGAAGTCAAAAAACGAGCAATTTTTGACCCGACGCATTTAAACACGGCCAAAGTTGCTTTTTAAGCACACGAAAGTGTTCGGAAAAACGAAAACACTACTTTTGCCTGCTTTGAAAGCACTGAAGTGCTTTTTCATTCCGACTAGTTTTTCTTTGGCGGAAATTATGGAGACTTTCCCTTCTTGCTTTTTGACAACCTTTGAAAGCAACTTTTTACACCTCGTTTTGATGCACCAAACCCCTATTATTCCTCAATTGTCATGTGGACACAATGATTCAACCAACCCGCACCATGAATGTACACACAATGATTCAACCAACTCAACCATGAATGTGCACACAATGATTCAACCAACAACCATGGAAGTGGAGCATTTGTTAGCATTATTGATGTGTTCTTTCACAAAGATGGTGCTTTATAAAAACCAAGAGTTTGAGTTGGGAAAAGCTATAATTCATGTAGTATTCATTGATAGAGATTCATTGTATATTCTAAGTTTCAAAGCAAAAATACCATTGAGAGGATAAGAGAGGTAGAGTTGGAAGTTGAAGAGCAATAGGGAGAGCAGGCTTGGAGCTCAACATCATTGCAATCAAACCAAGGAGGAAGTCTTATATTGGTTGAATAAGAGCTAGAACACACCATGTTCATTTTATTCATATCTTCTTGTGTGATAGCTCTTTTGACAAAGCCATGTGTAGCTAAATTTCTAGTGTTTGAATGTAATGAACTCTAGAATGAATTTGTGATTAAGGTTTGTATGTTTTAATAAAATCTTCATGTTTTTGTGTGATTCACTCTATATTATGCTTTATTCATTCAAATTGGTATATGCTAATATTGATTTGAAGTTTATTTTCATCCAGAAATCGAGATTCATGGTGAAATAGAACCTATATAAGTGAAAAAGAGTTGCATGTAATCCCTAGATATGGGGCGACATAAATCTTCCGATTAGGGTCAAACCTAATATGGGAGTTCACAAATCGTTATAATCTTTGTCTTGGGGTTTTAACTAAAGAGATTTCCGCTTAATCAACTTGAGATTAGAAGTTATTCGTTCGATCGAGGGTTTAACTTAAATTAGGAATTTCTACTGATCGATGAAACATGAGATTTTTACTAAAAGAGGTTGGTTTTGCTTAAGGGATTATGGTTGTATTTTTATCTTGTTAAATCACAAAACATTCTAGAGGATTTACATTCAACACATTTCTAGCTCTTGATTTCTTAATTCTCTGATCTATTTTTATTTGATCTTTTTTTGTAAGTTGCAATTATTTTAAAATTCTCTATTTTTCATTTTTCATTAAACAAAACAAAACTCAAAATTGCTAGATTAATTAACAAAAAGAGCGGTAATTATTAGTACTTACAATCCTCGTGGGAATGACACTCGGTACTCAATAATCTATACTACAAAACGATAGGTGCACTTGCCTATGGTTTTCTAGAGGCTTGAGCCATCAATAATTTCTAGCGTTTTTCCATTCCTGATTTGAGGTAATCTAATCTTTCCATCTTATCGAACTTGAGACATCTAAGTAATCCCTATTTTCCCATCTTATTTTAGAAAATAGACGTCGGAGATAAGAGACGAATATATTATAAAGATAATATATTTGAACACACGATTCAAACCAATTTTATATTGCTTTTGTTATTATTCTGTTATTTTATTTGGTTTAGCATTTTCATTGATTACATATTTTCAGTTCATATAAATTATACTAGTAGATATATTACTATTTTTTTTGTACAATGTTGTCGGGTGCAAATAGAAGGCACGGACAGGCGACTCCTAGAAGGTTTCTAAGCGGATGGAAACATGAATGAACCGATCTCATACCGAAGAAGATAAGTATGATAGAGATGTCAATTCAGGACTCGCCCGAATATAATGTCGAGGCCCGGGCCAAGCATTTCCGGGCGAAAGGAATGGGCACATGGCCTGATTGGCCTGAGCAAATACACTACCAAGGGCCATGTTGGTAGTGAAAAAAATCGGTTACGATAGATTTTTTGGTTGGCCCACTGATTGACACCTCTGATTCTCGAGTATACGAGGCATAAGGTATATAGATTGATGAGAGTTTAAATAATTTGATATGTATTACTCCATACTTAAAATATGCATCTTCTTTTAGGAGCTCGCCATAGAAATCACTAGTTTAACTATGGCTTGATTATGCGATGGGTGACCCTATTGTATAGATATTAGGATCGCAGGTTGAGAAGAACTTATTAAAAGATTTGAACTAGATGCATCTTTTTTAGAGTATCACACAGGGAGCTCCTGGATTTAGGCTTAGTGAAGGATAAAAAGATGAATAGCCCTCTAAATATTACTTATTTTCGTGCTTTAAGTGAGTTTCGTCAACTTTTTTATAATACTTTTAATAAAAGACAAAGCATTGGTTAGACCGTCTAACGAAGTCTTTTTTGTTGACGGATCCAACCAGTTCGAGGATTTTTTGTAATTTAATGCACCAAATAGGCATTTTGTAATATTTTGTGGTGGTGCCATAAGATCCTAAGACCCAATGGGATTTTGTATATTAGGGTCTTTAAGAGTATTAGTTTTCCCTGAAAAGTATTAGTAGTACATCTCAAAAATATTAGTAATCCACTTGAACAATATTTTTAGTTGCACTCATGAAAAGTGATACATTCTTTTTGTCTCAAGAGTATTAATCCAACTAAATGAATTAATTGTCCCCTTAAAAAGTATTAGGGAAGTGACGTAATATTAGGCAATTTCTCAAAAGTATTTCGACTAAATTGTAGTTTTAGTCTTGTAGTAGTAATAAGGATTAGCTATATGTAAAAAACACAAATTGCAAAAAGGACTCATATTATTTTTTTTAAAACAATGTTGAATTTCAATCATTTGGTCACCAAAAATAGAAGATTTCTTCAGAAATAATCAAATTATGTCCGGTCCAAACCTCGTGATGTGGGAACAAGTTTCGCTTATAGAACATTCTCTCAATGAATTGACATATTTGATTAAGACACTCAAGTTAATAAAAACTCACTTAGTAAGTACACAAAACTACATAAGCAGCGACTAAAAAGCAATGTTTTTACCCATATTGGACATCGAACCTAGGATTAATAATTGGAGTTCTTTGGTTCCATGGGATAAAACCGCTTCTAAAGAACTAGTTGATCCGTATACATACAAACATATATATGTACAAATGTAAAAGATAAATACAACTACAAATATAAAAAAAAGTTATATGTAAATTTACCAAATATTTTTCGTTTAATTTTAATAAAACAAATAAATTTTTCTTAAAAAAATTTAAACCTGCTATCAGGGTCACTAGGTTTTCGAGTTTTTCTGCACTTGATCGGAGTGACAACGATTTCTTAGCCACCCGATTTTAATGTAACCTGGACGAACATGAGACGAGGTTCTTGGTTAAACTCAGTTGGCTTAGGCGGTCGATCAATCCGAGTTTCAAATATTAACTAAAAAAACTAAACCGAAGTTTTTGAAATTTATGAGGGGTTTTTGCAAATCGTAATTTTGTATGATCATTTATTTTCATATAACCTATATTTTGTTATTTATATTTTTTATCTACACACACGTATGTTATGACCTCCCACAGGGAGGCATATGATACCATATAAGCCCCAGGGTTGTGCAGGATTTTGTATTACTTCTAATTGAACCATATCCAAACCTAAAATATGCATTTACTTTTTTGACTCTCAATCAACCGTCTCCGAAAATTTTAGTATGGTTATCAAGATTTTTCAAATAAATCAGATCTTGAATCATCACCGGGTCGTATCGAGCCAAGATCCAAGCTAGAACCGATTTTAGAATTTTTTTAATACATACATATATATTATTTTTATCTTATTTATATTTTGATATTGTGACACCCCATTTAATTTACTTAGAAAATCATCGATATAATTATTATATTAAGTTTCTAAGAATTTATATCATTTAATTTAGTAATATTTAATTATTAATTAAGTTTGGATAATTTTAGAATGCGATGCCAGGATTATATATTAAGTAAAAGTAATTTTAATAATTTTAGTTATTTTAATTAATCAAATTTTAAAAATTATTAAATTGTAAGCCATTTTACTATGGATTAAATATTGAATAATAAAGCAACATTGCAAAACAAATTGAAAGAACATAAATATAGAATAAAAAATTATTATAAGTTTTGGAAAACTTCTTTAAATACAATTGAACTTGTACGACCACTATAACTATTATCTTCACCATATATCGAATTTTAAGGCCTTGATCACACAACCAAGTGACTAAAAATTGAATTTGTTGATGGCGATGTGATAATGCCATTCGAAAAGGAGCGATGACTATCGATTCCGACTCTTTTTCCATTCCAAAGGAAGCCAGGTGAAATGATTATTCAAAAATAACACTACATTCAACAAAAAGAATGGCGTGATTCTTATTAATAGACATGACATAGATACCATCAACGAAAATTGTCTTCGTGGACTATACTAATATAAAAAAATTGCTTTTAGTAAGTGCAATGTCTATAATTTCAAAAATATTTAAAATAAAGATAAATAAATCAATATTAGACAATAGAATATATATATATTTTATATAAATAAAACAAAACCTTATATGGGCCTGCCATGTCCTTAAGCAAAAGAATGGACTATAATTGTTGGTGATTTTTTTTTTTCTTATTTTGTGTGTTTTACGTTATGATTAATCTCCGTTCACCGTCTGAATCGTGTCGTCTCCGAACCGTCTTGTTAGGAATCGAATCTTCGCACCGAATTTTCTGTGCGGTTCATTATGAGATTTTTTACTTCGCCCGATTATAGGGTGATTTTGGGAAATCTTCGAACTTGGGGGCGGTTCCTTGAGAAATTTGTGAATCTCCAAACCGGCCCGTGTCGCACACCACTACATATAACATATATTTATTTATACAATCGAGCCAAAATGGCTGGTGTTTTTTTTTCTTATTTATTTTTATATATACATAATTAAAAAATTATATCATCTGGAAAATGTTTTGAGAAATTTTCCAGAAGCCGCAAGTTTAAGCAAAATTCGACTGGCTTTTCTCCCTTTTAAATACAAACCCAGTCAATGCTATAATAAACCCCATTAGAAGGGGAAAATTCCATCTTCCACAATCCCATTTCAAGAAATCACAATAGAGTTCAAGCAAAGAAAAATTAGAAATGGGATTGTTCGATTTTGAAAAACAATTTGCTTTCTGGGAGCTTATCACAGCAACCCTGTAAATATATTAGTTCACATGATCTTTGTTTTTGGCCAATTGCGTTCACATTTTTGGTTCTATTGTATTTCACGCCGCCTATTTTCAACCACACCCCAATTGAGTTGTGGATCAAAGTTTTCTTGGTCTTGAATTATAGTTCTTGTTTACTGTGATTTATGCATTTGTATTATGTGAGTTTGGATAGAAAGCTGGTTCGTTGGCTGCTTTGTTGTTGTTTATATGTTGGTTGGAAGCAGTGTTCTTGGTCATCGCCTTGGTTTTCTCTTTGGCTTGGAAGGTAATCTCGCGGATTTTTTTATTTTTAATATTATTCTTATTATTAATTTTTGCTTAGTTGTTATTTTTTTATGTTGTTTAATCATTGGTATGCTTTTTTACTTTATTTGTTGGAATTAATTTGTATGGGGAGTTATATTTTTTGCCTGTTTTTCTTGGTTGAGGAATTGTGTGTTGGGAAAGGGATTAGATATACTTTGAGGAAAACAGAAAAAGGGTTTGATTGAAAATAAAGCCTCATAATAGTAAAGTAAAAATCTTGATTATTTATAATGAGACTTGGGGTATAGATAAAAATTTGATTGGTAGAAATTAGTTCGTCTTATTATTGGCACTTAATTTTTATGTTTTGCACAAAAATCGTAACCATCTTTTGAATTTCCATTTTATTGGAAACTAGGACGTAGAACTCTGTGATATTGGTTTGCTGAATTGCTCCAATTTCTTGCATTCTTGCATTTTTGTTTCCTGCTTTGTGCTGTTTCATTGTTTTAGACGGCTTTGTTGTAACGGGCTTCATTTCTGCTTGGTCGAAAAAACATGGCAAACTCTTTGCAGCTGATATAATATTTAAACTCCTAAGCATTTTGTTGGCTTAACAGTGAGGTCTCATTGGTAAGTTCGAAGGGCCATTTTCTGTAAAAATCAATTTCTTCATCTACTTAAACTAAATTTAATCCCTCTTTCCTGAATTCCTAAAAATCGTCCCTGTTCAAAATCACAATATTTTGTTATGGAATACATATGCCAAATAAGATCGCCGATACCTCTATCCAACAACATGTCAAGGCAGTAACAAAATCTATAGCAATTCCAGTTGTGTTCATAACTTCTATATGCAGACTTCTAATTGTGGTCCCTTTGAACAAATAAGATTTATAGTTGCCTTTGATTTTTTTGTTATCTCTGGAAGATAATGTCGTTGATGATATCGTGGTGCACCTTTAAATAAAGTTGGTGTAATATCTTGTTAGCAATGGCTTTACTTCTCACATTTTTCATGTCATGGATATTGAATCATTTAGTGAGTGCATGGTCGCAGCATCATTTTACATCCAAGTAAAGATAGTCGCGTTTAGGTTCCCTTCAAGAGAGACTGCTGCGAAAATGGATTCAACATCTTTAATACTACTTACAAACTGATATTCCCCCAAGGCCAAAGTCTCCAGAATAGTTGTTTGTTCGATCCACGTGTTCAATTTAATGAACTTGATTGAGTTAATTTCCTTATCTTCATATCCTAAAATTTCTTAATTGTCATTCCCTTTGTTTATTTCTCTTCACAGATCCTGAATTTTATCTTTGACTGTTTTTCTGTGATGCTATTGAATAGTGACTTATTTCACTTTAACCTCCTTGCAAAGTTTCTGCAATTTGCATCTTCAATTTACTACCGTAATCAAGTTTTTCTTTCTTCTCTGGCACTTAAAAACTTGGTGAAGTTAATTCTACTAATTCTCTTGAACCATTTTCTTCAGTGCAATATGTTGCGTTCAAATTTCCTAGATTCAACCACTAATTACTACCTCCCTCCGTCCCAATAAGATAGGCAATCCTCGAGTATATAAATGTAATTGGGATCGTAATCTTTTTCCATATTCTTCCTACTTTGCCTTGCATTAAATGAGAATATATCATTGTTGGTCTCAATCAAAGTGAATTAAATAAGGGTAGTGTAGTCTTTATTGTGTAATTATTACTCTCAATATGGAAACAAACCTATAATTTGGGACGGAATGAAGGAAATGATCTTATTGACGAAGGAGTAATTTAAACTGAGTTTGAAAAAGTGTGGATCATAAAACCTTCCATTTTTGAGAATGTACTAGATTACATTATTCTCTTTTCTCCTGCAGATCCCTATTTGCTTCTTTGTAAAACTGGAATGTCTTTGTAGAACTACTAACTGATTAGCTATAAATTTTCTTTCTAAATCAACACACCAAAATGTTACCTTTCAGCTCTTTAAGGCTATTAGAAGCTCAATACTTAATTAGTAATCTACTGATTCTATTTAAGAAACCATATGAGTTTTTAATGGAAAACAAAGTATATAATGCTTTGCTTTCTTAATTCTATTTCTAAATTGGATTCAATTGCTTCACTTGGAAACTTAGGCATTCTTGTGAATCTTTTTCTTCAGTGCAATATGTTGTGTTCAAATTTTCTCTTGGTTCAACCACTAGGTACTAAATTAAACTGCATTTGAAGAGTGTGCATCAAAATCTTCCATTTCGAGAATGTTCTAGATTACATGATTCTCTTATCTCCAACAGATCCCTAGTTGCTGCTTTTTAAGACTCGAATGTCTTTTTTGGACTACTACGGTACTACCTCATTCTGAAATATAGCCTTTCTTTGTACAACACTCCAAGGTGTTCTTTCAATTGTTCGAGGCTCTTACAAGCTCAATACTCCATTAGGAATTTACTGTTTCTTTTTAAGGAAGCCATTTGGCTTTTATTGGGGAAAAAGCATATAATGTTTTACTTTCTTAAAAAAGGATGCCCACTTGCCCTTGCCCTAGAGCTTTGTGGAGGAGGTGAATCACGGGATGTGCCTCAACAAGTCAAGGTTCTTGAGTTGCCATAGACTCGAGTCACCCACAAGAAATCCTCCTCCACTCTGTGTGGGATTTGAACCTCCGCTCGCGGGTGCCGCAAGTAGACAACACGTCACTCGGGTCCTTTACGTATGCCCACAGGGGACATAATGCTTTACTTTCTTAATTCTGTTTAAACTGGACTCAATTGCTTCTTGGAAATTTAGGCATTCTACAAGTCTGGAGAATCTATATGCAGAACATTTCTTCATGAGAGAACAGTAAAAAAGTTAGTTTTACGTGTTTAAGTTTGTTTAAACTTTAAAACTTCAATGGAGGGGATATAAACCATTTGTGAGAATAGATGTAGGATGAAGCTCATCACTCACTACTTCCTCCTTTTATGCGTCTTGCTAAATGAAAGTGTTCTTATCTTGAGGGCATGTTTCTTCGTGCTTCTATAACATCAATTAATATTAGTTTCTCTTTGTAAGGTCTCAAAAAGAAAAACTAATAACATGAAGAATAAGAATACGTGCACAAACTAGATGCCCCTTTTAATGTACACTTACAGATTCATTTATAGAAATTCTCTTCGCTTTATCCTCTCTCTCTCTCTCTCTCTCTCTCTCCCCTCTATTAAAACTCATATTCTCTTCATTGTAATGTTCAAATGATTGAGAAGCAAAAGATCCAATCTCTTCTAACTTGATATAGATTTCTTAGGGGATGACCTTTGGACAGTGTGATGTTTACCTAAGCATCGTAGCTCTTCTTAGTCGAGATTTTAATATGTAGTATGATGGATGAGCCTCCACCCGGTGCTCAAATTGCACTCAGAAAGCATGATCTCTGCCTTTGAGATGGAATCTTCTGTATTTTAGCTATTTTTATCAGAAAGGATCATTAATTTGTCTGATCTTAGGGGCACTTCAGTACCTTTTGAGATGGTGTTTTTGGTCACTCATTGTTGTGTTGATAGTGATACTCAGATGAACCTGTTCGGTTTTTTTTTTTTATTTCTTTACTCTTTTTGGCTAAAAATGAAAAATAAAACAATGGGAAAAGAAAAAGCTTTGTAGTTTTGATAGGAAAGTATCCTGAAAGTAAAATGACAACCGGTGAAACTTTTGTCATGCCACGCCTAGGATGGCAACAGGGTGGGTCTGGGACGGTTTGGCCAAACCGAGACCCGCCCAGCGAAGAAAAAATCTCAGACCCGGGACCCGCCCCGCATTGGACCGCGACCCGGCTGAGTTGAACCCGCCGGACCCGCTTCAGTTTTTAAATTATTTGCGCTGAGCATGATGGCCTCTGTACTAGGACCTTTAGATTAATCTTACTGGTCTTTGTTGGAATAAAATCTAAATTAACAATTTTTAATTAAATTTTCTCAATCATTCAAGGGTGAATTATGGTGGCGTCCTAATTAGTTGATTAATTGATCATAAAATGTTTAATTCACAATCTGCAAACATACTAATGTAATACTAAGTAGAGTATTTACGTTGTCTAGCACTAGTACAGTCGGTCAGAGACGGCTCCTGGCGCGGCAGTGGCGGAGTTCGTGAACTGAGTGGGCACCCGAGCGGCAGTCTTCGCGAGCTTGAGGGCTGAAATTTGAGAAATCCCCTAATTGACCTAGCAAGACGGAACCTAATTCAAGTTGCCAAGAAAAATAATATAAAATTTGAGTTTACTATACGGGGCGGGTCCATAAAGACCCGTTACCGCCCGGACCACGGGGTTCTTAAAATGGGTCCACGACCCGTCCGTGGCCCGCTTGACCGGGTTTGAACCCTCCCGAGCAGGAGGCGGGTTTAAGGAGCGGGTTTTGACCCGCCCCATTGTCATCCCTAGCCACTCCCTACCCGCTCAATTGAAAAAAAGGAACACGAATTTGATTATGTCAGTGTGTTATGTTGAGTTACCGTTCCTTCAAATTTGTTCAGCTTCTGGGAAGTGTAATTTGAAGTAATCTCATTATCTGTACTTCTATTATTCAATTTGAAAGTATATGAACATTGTGAAATGAATCGATTTGTTGCATAGGAGCTTTTTAGTATATTGTATTTGGGCTTTCCTACTCAATGGTACCGATCATCACTGCCTACAGAACCTTTGTTTGCATGCTAAAATTTGAATGTTTTATTTCAGTGAAAGAAATGTAAGCAAAGTCTTTGGGGGCTTGTAAACTCATTTCACCATTTCCTGTTTTGTCAAACAAAATACAGTTTGTTTCCCCTTCTAGCATTATTCAATCTGAAAAGGCTTCGTTTGCATCCTTTGTAATTAAGGTTCTTTCAAATGAATTATTATAAGGGATAATTACAAAAACTACCCCGAGGTTTTAGTCTAATTACAAAAAGCTCCATTTATTCTTCCAAATTACAAATATGCCCTTAAAGTGTTATAAACACCCCTTGAGGTTTGTATTAACCTAACAACCCCCGACCCCCCACCACCAGGGTGCAATGTGGTATTTAATTTCTAAAAATAACTGAGTTTTTTTGTAATTGTGCTAAACCTCTGGGGTAATTTTTGTATTATCCTTTATTATAATATCAGTAATTAGTGAAAAATGATGGTAAGAAGTGTTCATTGATGGAATATCTGTTTCTTTATATGACTGACATGATCGACGGTAACTCCCTTTAGCAAATTACCATCAAATTTCCATTTTGTTTCTCTTTTACGACTATGCTTGAAAAGATTAAGAGATTTTTTGTGCTACTTTAGTAAGACAGTTTAGTTGTACACATTACATGAATTTGAGTATCTCGCTGATTTTTTTTACCGTCATTTTTACCAGGTTGTTCTGGCATCTCAGTTACTGTGCTGGACTGGACAGTTCGTAGGGCATGGCGTGTTTGAGGTGATTATTCTTGCTAATAGGATGCTTTGACTCTTTTTTTTTTGTTCGTTTGGGTAAATTACAAAATCTATCCCTGAGGTTTAGCCTAATCGCAAAGAAATTCAGTGATCTTTCAGAATTACAAATATATCCCCTTAAGGTATTACCAACACCCCCTTGAGGTTTGTACTTGCTTAACAAATACCCGCTCTTAGGGATGGCAGGCCACCCTGTCCCGCCTTAGGACCCACCATGCCTTGGACCCGTGACCTGACGGGGTCAACCCGCCGGACCCCCCAATAAATTTTTTATGCCTGGTTTCGGTATAGCTTGGGCACACTACTGCTATGATTTATTATTCATCTCGTAGTACCAGCATTATCATGAATATATAATTAATAAATTATGATTAAGTGATTCAATCCTGAAATTTGAAGTCCCAACAAAATAGTAATAAATTTCCAACAGTCATGGTATTACAGATTTCCCGGAAACAGATTATAAAGATTTGACAAGAACTAAGACAAGAACCCAAAAATCATGATCCATCAAAATAAAGTAGAGGAAGAGACTGAGATTTATAAAAATAAATTATTAATTGTATAATTTACGTATACATACAGGGCGGGTCCGGCATGACGCGTTACCCGTCCCACACCCAGCGGGTTTTCAAAAAATGAGTCCATAACTCACTCTAGGATCCGTTTGGGACGGGTTTAATCTGAGTCGGGTTCGATCCTGCCCCATTGCCATCCCTACCCGCTCTTGAGGAGCAATTTGTAAAATAGAAACAAATATATAGGGGTATTTATAAATTTGAAAGATAACTGAGTTTTTTTGTAATTAGACTAAATCTCAAGGTTTTTATATTTTACAAAGGGTGTAATCAATTGAGTAAAACCAAACATAATATTGGTCGATCTTGTTTGAATTTTTATCGAGTTTCAAAGATTATGTTTGAATTTGGTCCGATTATTAATTGAGTCGAGCTTGAACAAGTTTTAGTTGAGGCGAACACGAATCGAGTTTCGAGTAGTTTTATATGTTTTACACATATTTTATTTATTGTTTACTAATCGAGCTCGAAGTTGAGCTTTTACATTTTATCGTTCGATAAAATATGTTCAAGATTTGTTCGTTATGTTAACAAACCGAAGTTCAAACAAGCTTTTGACTATCGATCTCGAGTCGATTATCAGTTTGGCTCGTTTTCAGCCCTATTTACATATATTTGTATCAATTTTTCAGAAGCTTAGCGCCTGCTCTGTTGGATAACCTAGCTCAAGCCTTCCTTATGGCCCCATTCTTTGTACTGCTGGAGGTATATTCCTCATTTTCCTTGAAGTTTTGGAAATATTCATTATTCACTAAATTGCTTCGCGCGATTGAGTACTTGTAATAACGACCAAGTATCGCTTGTTGCTTACAGGGTCTGCAGTCGGCTTTTGGCTACGAGCCGTACCCTGGTTTTCATGATAGAGTAAATGCTCAAATCGACGCTGAAATCAAAGCTTGGAAGGACAATAAACAGAAGAAAATTTCTTGAAAGTCATTGGATTCCTTGATGCTACAAGGAAGAAAATATGTACGTGTAACATATGTATGCTTACATTTTATCTTCAAGGCTATACATAACGGTGAATAATGTATATCGGACATGGTTTATCGGCTTCTTGCCAAAGTTGGATGTGTGTTTAGAGTAATTGTCTACGATAGTTATACTGTGTCACATGCATGACGCGCTTCTTATGTTGCGTTGTGTTCCATGTGATTGAATCATTCCAATCAGTTACTGCAAATGGGACTGGAGTTCAATTAGGGTTAAATGAAGACAAAAAATCCTTTCAGGCTAATTATATGAAAAAAATTGTTATCTTTTAAAATTGTAAATATCCCTTCATTTGTTTGTACTTTACAAATTACATCTATAGATGGGAATATTTGTTTAGCAAATATAAACATCAAGGTTGTTATTTGTAATTTAGTTAGATTTCTTTCTAATTAGGATAAACTTTAGGGGTAGATTTGTAATGTATCCTTTCAATTATGAAATCTTTAAGTTTTCATTTGGATTTAATGGATTTAAAGCTAAGGATTTCAAATCAATAATAACAAATTAATTGAAATATTAAGTTAAGCTATTTTTGAGTTATTAAGTTTTTAATAAATTTCATTTTCCTTGAGCACATATCTTGGGAGGGGGAAGGTATGATGGAATTGAATCCTAAATCTCAGTTAGGGCTTGAGAGCCTTGTCACCTGATCACTATCCGATTCCCTTTTTTTGAGTTACATAGAGTCATTTGAAATATTTTCCCCAAATTTTCCCATCAATTCAAATTCAACCATGGTCTCTAATCAGTGGTTTTTAGAAATGAACTTTTGATCACAGGAGCAAATTTTAATAAGATATAAAGTTCTTTAATAAAAAAGAAAAACTGCTATAGTTTCATGACCAATTATAAAGAAACCCAATGCATATAATTCAGAATTGAATTAATATGAAATAATAGTACAACTATTATTATTCACAAGATCTCCTAATGCCACGAATTATTGAGCTCCTAGAGAAAAAATTGTGTATCAAGAATCTTCTCGAAAGCAAAGAAATTAAATAAAACAAATTCCTACACCATATATAGTTTATAATCACTATCATTTTCATGCTGCATTATTTCAGTCAACTCACAATTTTCTATGCTTGTAGCAGTTGAGAATGATAGTACTGAATTCTACTCCCTTTTAAATTAATCCTAAAGAATGATTCATGATCAAGATTTTTAAATTGAAATCTGTGGTGGCAACATTTGCTTTGCTGTGACACATATATATAAATATATAGATTTTATTGGTGCATATTTTAAATACTTGCATGTGACATCATGTAACAAGTAGTTGAAGTGTTGAACCAATGATCATCAAACTGAATACTTTGATCCAATTATTACATTAATATTCTATGGAAACATAGATTAGCATAGAAACAAAACCATGATCTAACTAATTATTTTACAAAATTAAAAGAGAAAAAATTTCCACTAGTACTCTTTTTAATATACCATAAAGGCTCCTACTATTTTGGGGAACCAAAGAAATAGGTGGAGATTATATATGAATATGCTAATTAAGTTAGATTAGGTGGCATTATATGCTATAAATTTGCAAGATCCCAATGTTAAGTTTTTGATTGTGTATCGAATTAGGATAATACCCTAATGTTAAGTTTTTGATTGTGTATAGAATTAGGATAATATATACAAAACAAGTAGGTGCAAATGAAAGCAACAAGGTATCTACAAACGAGTGGGGTTTTAGCAGCATATAGCGCTAATTACTTGGTTTAAACATATTCATGTAAAAATATTTTGGACAATTAATATTCACGTTATCCAAATTATGCGTGTTTTTCGACTCTGTTCACTAAGCTTTTTTTTGCTATATTTTACCCTTTAAATACATGATTTTTCTACCATGTTATTTCAAGCCCATCGTCAGTGGACTATACAGGGTAATAATACGAGGTCATAGTTGTATTTGCCTCAAATTTTTATGCTTCCTCATGCATGGCACATGACGACCAAGAAATATTCTCGAATATTCCACGGCGATGGTCTAAAGTTGGCATGATAGAAAAATCATGTAGTTGAGGAGTAAATAAAATAAGAATAAGATTCTAATAAGTGAAGTAAAAATGCTAAAATTTGTGGGTAAAATATAATTTTCTTCATGAAATTTATTCTCAACGATAATTAGATGTAAGCACTATGGCATGTTTTCAATACTCAACGGCTTGATCAAACGAAGCCACCTCAAATGCATTTTATATTAATTAAACATTATACAATATATGATCATTGCGAATTCGCTGCATAATTACTCCAAGGTCTCAAATTTTACTCCAAATTGCATCAGGGTATATATGAAAGCGTTTACTATGTACTATTTCAATCATTTACTATTATTTCTATTTACTACATATATTTCTCTCGTTTTAGTACTTTTCATCCATAATCTATGAAGCATTCACTTTCACTTTTTCATTACTTCTAGAACTAATTCTTTAACATTCATCAGTTTTATTACGTATTGGCCACGTATTCCAAAATCTCTAATTTTTTTTACAATTTTCAACGGCATATATAAGCATATATGCTAACACCTTCTCTTGTTTATTCATTTACTTGAAAATAAAGCGAATATAAGAATCAAAAACTGATATTCATCGTTTAATTTCTCCCTTTCATTTTTTTTTTATGTTTTTTCCCCAAATTTAGAACTTCGTTGACTGGAGATATTTTTTTTTAATGTTGGGAGACTTGGTTGAAGGTGTAAGATAAATTTCCAAAGAAATCAAAGATACGGGGTTCGAACCCTGGTTAATACCCTTATAAAAGGGAGTGATACCACTGAGAATTTTTTTCTTTTTAGTGGTTGAAAAAAAAAATGAAAGATACTGAGGGTTTGTTCAACCCTAATCAACACCTTACAAAGTTTGAAATGATACCACTGGAAAGCCTACAAATTCGGCGAGGTTATTCGCTGACTGGAGATTTGAGTTGCTTGCATTTTTTATTTATATTTTGTGTCCGTATTTTATCTATGATATATATGTGGTTGTAGTGCATGAAACAGGAGTGTGTGTGTGTGTTCCAATCAATTTAAGCACCATTTGTACCATATATATAATCAATTTATATGAAACTTAGGTCAATTCTTTAAAATAAAATAAAAAATTATAAGCTACAAAATGTGGTTTGGTATCATCCATAGATGGAAAATAATATCCACAAAAGAGGTTGTACTTTTGAGTTTCGCAATATTTAATAGGCCACGTATAAGATTATTTGCTATAATATACTTTACATCTCTCATAATCGCATAAAACTGACCACATAATAATCTTTTAAAACACCTCTAATCAAATATTTTAATACCAAAAGTTAGGCAAAAATTATCAAATAGTCAATCATTGCACTAAACTAATCAAAATCCCATTTTTAAAAAAGATTTGATAGTCTTAAAGCAAATCACAAAAGAGTTCTTACAAGATGACAAATGCCTAATTCCATCAACCTTACCATAGTTTGCGGGTTCCTGGCCAACCAAACAATGCCACGTGTATGTGTCGCTTTTGGTGGTACATGTTGGAACAAAAGAAACAGGGCCTACTTAATATGGCTTGATCTAAAATTAGTGGTCAACCCTCGGGTTAATTGGCTAAACCATGGTTTGGTTAATTGTGATTCAATAATTATACAAACATTGGCATTTGACAGTGCTAATTTGTGATTGGTTATGGCGGCAGTGTCTATTTTCCATTTTTTTTAGCTAAGTTTTGGGTGACAGATTTTCATGTTGACTTGTTTTAGCACAACAATATGAAAAGTAGTTATCGGAGTACTAATAATGTTACATAATTAACATAATCATTGCATATTGTTCAATATAAAAATATCTTTCCAAAGAAACCAACAAAAAAAGGATGAAGACAATAGAAAAGACTTTGATAGAAAAATTGAATGTTTCATATCTAACTCAAATGGCAACAAATCTCTATGGAGTATTCGCTGCGACGATCAATGGCGGATCGATGACAAGAATCCAAAGTCGCTAAATTTGCAGATTGACAAAGAAAATGGCAACAAATCTCTATGGAGATCGCTTTGACGATCAACAAAACCCGGATGACAAGAATCCGGATCCGCCTAAATTTTGATTGACAAAGAAAATTCGGAGATCTTAACCAAGTCAAGTCAAGCCAAATAATCTTTATATATGATTGGATAAACACTCTCACAAGAGAGTGGAGAAGAAAACTTCCACTCATAAAGAGTGAAGAGGCCTACTTCAACAAAAGAGGACACTACTATGTAAGAAGGAGAAAACATAAAAATAAAATCAAACAAAAAGAAACAAAGAAATGAATATTATCCTCTAATGACTAGAAAATAGTTAAGATTATGTTGTTTTTGTAATAAAAAAGGCATGTATACAAAACAATTGCTTTATAATGACAGGAAATTTCATCAATATATGTCCAAAATTTGTCATTAAAGATTTATTTATTAGAAAAATTATTGGAAATCTTTTAATAATGTTAAATAAAGTTAGAACACGATTAGATCCTCATATTGCTTTTCAGATATATATTAAAGATTATGAATCAAATTGTTGCTGACTAATGGGTCTTGCAAAATGAACAATAATGAGGGGCCTATGTTGAGTCCAAGGACATTGAGGTGAAATTGAAGCTTTAATGCTGACATGACTCTAATTGCTAAAAGTCATCCATTGAATCGAGTAAGTTCTCAGAGATGAACTTCACTAAAGACAGAAAAGAATCGCAAACTAATGATAACATAAAGATTGTTGAGGACTTATCGCATATTTTGCAATGCAATGCACTCCAAAGATCAAATGAGCTGCATAATATCGTAGACTTAATAGTATAATTGTATAGTTGATTTGGATCGTAATTACCTTGAGTCACTGACTTTCTGTAATCGGGTTTGAGCTCTTAGGTGACCTGAAATAGATAAACACACGCTCAAAGCCGGGGTGGTCCCATTAAGACCCTCCGATGCCTAAGTCGATCGAGTTCGTGAGGTACGGGGGTATAGAGACAAGAAATATGAAAATAAGAGGTAAGAGAGGCAGAGTGAATAGTTACATCAAGTTACTATAAAGATGATATTTATAGATATTCTGGCTAATGTGGTTGCGCCAAGTTGTCATCATCCTGGAGGTGGAGTTGTACTATCTTTGTCAGGAGATCAATGGTCCACCTTATGGTTAGACCCATTCCCGGTCCGGCCTGATCTGAGCTCAAACCCTATTTCAAGGCCTCACCACAGAATTTCTTAAGATCTCACCGCTTTATCATTATTCCCGGTTCACGAGGTTGTGGAGAGCTCCGGGATCATTTGGATGGGCTCGAGGTAGGTGACAAGCTCGTAAACCTTGGTCCTTTACCGTCGGGCCCAAGTTTTTGAGTTTGAGGTCGAGGTCATGCGATAGCCCAAATCCTCGATTTTAAACCCGCATATCGCACCTTTTCGACACTGTATATTCTCATTTTTCATTTATTCATCATTTTCTTTATTTGAGCTCCTTCTCCGGGTCACGAGCTCTTGAGGTCCTAATCATGAGCCAAGGGGTCACTAGGATTACTTGTTATTTTTACGAAAGTTTAGAGATCTCTTTTTTGAGAACGAGGGTCACTGAGATCTCATTTGTGAGGGGTATCACTTGAGATTCCTCTTTAATTATTTTCGCACAAGTTAATGAGATCTTGAGATCTCACTTATGAGCAAGTGATCCCTCTCTTATTTTCGAACAAGTTATTGAGATCTTCGTGAGATCTCACTTATGAGCCGTGGATCATTTGGGATCCTCTTTTATTTTCGCATTTGTTATTGAGATCGATCTCACTAGTGAGTTGGGGATCACTGGGATCCTTTTTTTTTTACTCGCACGTGTTATGAGATCTCGAGATCTCATTTGCGAGCCGAGGATCACTTAGGATCCCTCTTTTATTTTCACACAAGTTATTGAGATCTCGAGGTCTCACTTAGTGAGTCATGGATCACTGGGATCCCTCTTTTATTTTTGCACAAGTTATTGAGATCTCGAGGTCTCACTTGTGAGTCATGGGATCACTTGAGATCCCTCTTTTATTTGCACAAGTTATTGAGATCTCGAGGTCTCACTTGTGAGTCATGGGATCACTTGAGATACCTCTTTTATTTTGCACGAGTTATTGAGATCGAGATCTCACTAGTGAGTTGGGGGATCATTGGGATCCCTTTTTTACTCGCATGTGTTATTGAGATATCGAGGTCTCATTTGCGAGCCGGGATCACTTGGGATCCCTTTATTTTCACACAAGTTATTGAGATCTCGAGGTCTCACTTGTGAGCATGGATCACTTGGGATCACTTGGGATCCTCTTTATTGAGATCGATCTCACTAGTGAGTTAGGGGATCACTGGGATCCCTTTTACTCGCATGTGTTATTGAGATCACGAGGTCTCATTTGCGAGCTGTGGATCACTTGGGATCCTCTTTTATTTTCACACAAGTTATTGAGATCTCGAGGTCTCACTTGTGAGTCATGGATCACTTGGGATCCCTCTTTTATTTTTGTACGGAGTTATTGAGATCTCGAGGTCTCACTTGTGAGTCATGGGATCACTTGGGATCCTCTATTTTTGCACAAGTTATTGAGATCTCGAGGTCTCATTTATGAGCCGGGGATCACTTGGGATCCTCTTTTATTTTCACACAAGTTATTGAGATCACGAGGTCTCACTTAGGAGTCTGGATCACTGGGATCCCTCTTTATTTTTGCACAAGTTATTGAGATCTCGAGGTCTCGATTGTAGAGTCAAAGGGGGATCACTTGAGATCCTCTTTATTTGCACAAGTTATTGAGATTTCGAGGTCTCACTTGTGAGTCATGGGATCACTTGAGATCCTCTCTTTTATTTTGCACGAGTTATTAAGATCAGATCTCACTAGTGAGTTGGGGGATCATTTGGGATCCCTTTTTTTACTCGCATGTGTTATTAAGATATTGAGGTCTCATTTGCTAGCCGAGGATCACTTCGGATCCCTTTTTATTTTCACACAAGTTATTGAAATCTCGAGGTCTCACTTGTGAGTCAGGGATCACTTGGGATCACTTGGGATCCCTCTTTTATTGAGATCGGATCTCACTAGTGAGTGGGGATCATTTGGGATCCTTTTTTTTACTCTCGCATGTGTTATTGAGATCTCGAGGTCTCATTTTGCGAGCCGGGGATCACTTGGGATCCCTCTTTATTTTCACACAAGTTATTGAGATCTCGAGGTCTCACTTGTGAGTCAAAGCTGGATCACTTGGGATCCTCTTTATTTTTGCAGAGGTTATTGAGATCTCGAGGTCTCACTTGTGAGTCGCGGATCACTTGGGATCCTCTATTTTTGCACAAGTTATTGAGATCTCGAGGTCTCATTTATGAGCCGGGATCACTGGGATCCTCTTTTATTTTCACACAAGTTATTGAGATCACGAGGTCTCACTTAGAGTCGGGATCACTGGGATCCCTCTTTATTTTTCACAAGTTATTGAGATCTCGAGGTCTCGCTTGTGAGTCATGGGATCACTTGAGATCCCTCTTTATTTGCACAAGTTATTGAGATTTCGAGGTCTCACTTGTGAGTCATGGGATCACTTGAGATCCCTCTTTTATTTTTGCACGAGTTATTAAGATCGGATCTCACTAGTGAGTTGGGGGATCATTTGGGATCCCTTTTTTTACTCTCGCATGTGTTATTAAGATATTGAGGTCTCATTTGCTAGCCGAGGATCACTTTGGATCCTCTTTTTATTTTCACACAAGTTATTGAAATCTCGAGGTCTCACAGAGTCATGCGGATCACTGGGATCACTGGGATCCTCTTTTATTGAGATCGGATCTCACTAGTGAGTTGGGGATCATTTGGGATCCCTTTTTTTACTCTCGCATGTGTTATTGAGATCTCGAGGTCTCATTTATGAGCCGGGATCACTTGGGATCCCTCTTTTATTTTCACACAAGTTATTGAGATCTCGAGGTCTCACTTAGAGTCGGGATCACTTGGGATCCCTCTTTTTTTTTTGCACAGTTATTGAGATCTCGAGGTCTCACTTGTGAGCTGCGGGATCACTTGAGATCCCTCTATTTTTGCACAAGTTATTGAGATCTAGAGGTCTCATTTGCGAGTTGGGGATCACTTGGGATCCTCTTTATTTTCACACAAGTTATTGAGATCTCGAGGTCTCACTTGAGATGCGGGATCACTGGGATCCCTCTTTTATTTTTGCACAAGTTATTGAGATCTTGAGGTCTCACTTGTGAGATGTGGGATCACTTGAGATCCCTCTATTTATGCACAAGTTATTGAGATCTCGAGGTCTCATTTGCAGCCGGGATCACTTGGGATCCTCTTTATTTTCACACAAGTTATTGAGATCACGAGGTCTCACTTTGAGCCGGGATCACTTGGGATCCCTCTTTTATTTTGCACAAGTTATTGAGATCTCGAGGTCTCACTTGTGAGTCATGGATCACTTGAGATCCTCTTTTATTTGCACAAAGTTATTGAGATCTCGAGGTCTCACTTGTGAGCTGGGATCACTTGAGATCCCTCTTTATTTTTGCACGAGTTATTGAGATCGATCTCACTAGTGAGTTGGGGGTCATTTGGGATCCTCTTTTATTTTCGCAGATTATTGAGATCGATCTCACTAGTGAGTTGGGGATCATTTGGGACCCCTCTTTATTTTCGCATGACGAGTTATTGAGATCTCGAGGTCTCACTTGCGAGCAGTGGATCACTTGGGATCCCTCCTTTATTTTCGCAAGTTATTGAGATCTTGAGATCTCACTTGAGAGCTGGCATCACTTGGGATCCCTCCTTTATTTTCGCACAAGTTATTGAGATCCGACTTGCACTGGGATCACTGGGATCCCTCCTTTATTCTCGCACAAGTTATTGAGATCTTGAGATCTTACTTGCGACACTGGGATCACTTGGGATCCCTCCTTTATTTTGGCACAAGTTATTGAGATCTTGAGATCTCATTTATGAGCCGGGGATCACTGGGGTCTTTTATATATATATATATATATTGAGTCTCATGGTCTTAGGGATCCATGAGCTCGACTTTCGGGGATGAACCTTTCACACAAACACAATATCAACCATGATTATGTACATCATTTCGATTTCCAACTTAAGGAGTTATCATCTTGATCTCCTAGTAACAAAATACGAGATTAAGGGATATCAACTTGCACGCATGCGCCCTTTACCCCTTTAACAAAAATGTCCATATAAAGCAAATTCATTTGCTATATGCCTATTTTATAAGAAGAGATACCGGGTCCAAAGACTCTCAATGTTTTGATTTGACTATTAAGCGTCGGGGTCTTGGGATCTAGATACCTTTTCAAATATTTTATTTAACCTTTCAAGCAAGAGGTTTGGGGTCTAGGACCTCTCTCAAACCTTTTAATTTCCAGACTAAGGGTTTTGTGGATCTAGGGACCTCTCCGAAAACTTTTAATTTGCCTTTCGGGCTAAGAGGTTTCGGGATCTAGAGACCGTTCAAAAACATTTTATGTGGCCTTTTTCGGATGGATTATGGGTCATTACATCACTTTATTATTATTATTTTTTTTTCACATGGATTTTGGGTCATTATGACCTTATTTTTCCGATGTATTTTTGGGTCGTTTGACCTTATTTATTGAAGACTAAATATATGATTCATTCTGAGGTGGGTCTCCTCAAATCAAAATCTTGTATCCATTTAGTCTTGTGGGTCTAAAGACTGGTGGCATTTTTCCGTGGGCCTCAACTTTTTGGAGTCTTGGGGTCTCGGGACCTTGTGCACTTTTTTCTTGGGCTAAAAAGGCTATGGTCTCGAGCTTTAAGACTTCGTGATGACCCTTCTTCACGCATGAAAGCTTCAAGGTCTTAAGTCATTGAGCTACTTTTGTTTGGTTCTTGTTACCTCGGTCTTAGAATCTCAAGACCTAGTGCCACCATTTTCATTGGGCTTGAACGCATCGAGGTCTCGGGCTCTCGGCGTCACATGATTTTTTTTTATGGGGACGAAATGCCTCGAGATCTTAAGACCTTGCACTTTCCTATTCTTGGGATCAAATCCTCGAGGTCTTGGGTCTCAAGACCTTGTACATTTTCCTTAGGCATGAATGTCTTGGGATCTCGAGATCTAAAGACCTCATGATTTTTATCCTTGGATCAGAAGACCTTTGGTTATGAAGACCCTTGTGCTTGAGTTTCTTGTGGGATCTTTAAGATCTCAATTGTGTCTTATGGGGCCACTTGAACTCTTTTTTCTTTGCACACAAGTTTTAGAGATCTTGAGGATCTCGTTTGAGAGTTATGCAGTCACTTACAAGTTTTTGAGATCTTTGAGATCTCACTTGTGGGTTATTGGGTCTCTTGGACCTTTTTCTTTTAAAACAGGTTTTCGTGATCTTTGAGATCTCGAGCTTGAGTTCTTTGGGGGTCTTCAAAACTCTTGGTGTTTCTCCAAGTCTCGAGGTCTTAAAAACCCTGAGCTTGAATCTTTTGGCGCTTTCGAGACCCAGAGATTTTCTTCAAGTCTCGAGGTCTGGGAACCTCGAGCTCAAGTTCACTTGGGGTCTTCAATACCTTGGAGATTTTCTTCAAGTCTCGGGATCTTGGGAACCCTAGAGCTCGAGTTCACTTAGGGTCTTCGAGACCCTGGAGATTTTCTTCAAGTCTCGGGGTCTTGAGATCTTCACCAAGTCTCGGGGTCTTGAGAACCCTCAAGCTCAAGTTCTTTTTGAGGTCTTCGAGACCCTTGAGATCTTCTTCAAGTCTCGGGGTCTTGAGGACCCTGGATCTTGAGTTCTTTTGGGGTCTTCGAGACCCTTGAGATCTTCTTCAAGTCTCGGGGTCTTGAGGACCCTCAAGCTCGAGTTCCTTTGGTCTTCGAGACCCTTGGGATCTTCTCCAAGTCTCGGGGTCTTGAGGACCCTCGAGCTTGAGTTCTTTTTGGGGTCTTCGAGACCATTGGGATCTTCTTCAAGTCTCGGGGTCTTGAGGACCTCGAGCTTGGGTTCTTTTTTTGGGTCTTCGAGACCCTTGGGATCTTCTTCAAGTCTCCTGAGTCTTGAGGACCTCAAGCTCGAGTTCTTTTGAGGTCTTCGAGACCTTTGGGATCTTCTTCAAGTATCGGGGTCTTGAGGACCCTCGAGGCAGGTTGTTTTTGGGGTCTCGAGACCCTTGGGATCTTTTTCTAGTCTCGGGTCTTGAGGACCCTCGATCTGAGTTCTTTTGAGGTCTCGAGACCCTTGAGATATTTTTCTAGTCTCCTGGGTCTTAAGGGCCCTCAACTGAGTTCTTTTTGGGGTCTTGAGACCCTTGAGATCTTCTTCAAGTCTCGGGGTCTTGAGGACCCTCAAGCTCGAGTTCTTTTGAGGTCTTCGAGACCCTGGGATCTTCTTCAAGTTTGGGGTCTTGAGGACCTCGAGCTCGAGTTCTTTGGGGTCTTCGAGACCCTTGAGATCTTCTTCAAGTCTTGGGGTATTGAGGATGCTCGAGCTTGAGATCTTTTTCAAGTCTCGGGGTCTTGAGAACCCTCGAGCTTGAGTTCTTTTTGAGGTCTTCAAGACTCTTGAAATCTTCTTCAAATATCAAGTCTTGAGGACCCTCGAGCTCGAGTTCTCTTTGGGGTCTTGAGGCCCTTGAGATCTTTTTCAAGTATCGGGTCTTGAGGACCCTCGAGCTCAATTTCTTTTGGGGGTCTTAGAGTCTTGAGGACCTCGAGCTTGAGTTCTTTTTGAGGTCTTCAAGACACTTGAGACCTCGAGCTTGAGTTCTTTTGAGATCTTCAAGACCCTTGATATCTTCTTCAAGTCTCAGGGTCTTTGGGGACCCTAGAGCTCGAGTTCTCTTGGGGTCTTCGAAACCCTGGAGATTTTTCTCAAGTCTTGGAGTCTTGGGGAGCCTCGAGCTTGAGTTCATGTGGGGTCTTCGAGACCCTGTTGTTTTTATTCAAGTCTCGGGTCTTAAGGACCTCGAGCTTGAATTCACTTGGGCCTTAGAGACCTTGGAGGTTTTCTTCAAGTCTCGGGATCTTAGTGACTTCTGAGCTCGAGTGCATTTGGGGTCCCCTCCTTTTTGCTCTTTTTTGCGCAAGGGTACTGAGATCTTCGAGTCTCACTTGAGAGGTGGGGGATCACTTGGGATCCCTCCTTTTTTTTCTCTTTTTTTGCGCAAGTTATTGACATCTCGAGGTCTCAATTGCGAGGTGGGGGATCTCTTGGGATCCCTCCTTTTTGCTTTTTTTGCGCAAGTCTTGAGATCTTCGAGTCTCACTTGCGAGGTGGGGATCACTTGGGATACCTCCTTTTCTCTTCTTTTGGGCAAGTTATTGAGATCTCGAGGTCTCACTTTGCGAGGTGGGGGATCTCTTGGGATCCCTTCTTTACTCTTTTTGGCGCAAGTTATTGAGATCTTCGGGTCTCACTTGCGAGGTGGGGGATCCCTTGGGATCCCTCCTTCACTCTTTTTGGCGCAAGTTATTGAGATCTTCGGGTCTCACATGCGAGGTGGGGGATCACTGGGGGATCCCACTTTCTTTTTTTCTCTTTTGCGCAAGGTATTGAGATCTTGAGTCTCACTTTGCAGGTGGGGGATCACTTGGGATCCCTCATTTTTTCTTCTTTTGGGCAAGTTATTGAGATCTCGAGGTCTCACTTTGCGAGGTGGGGGATCTCTTGGGATCCCTCATTTACTCTTTTGGCGCAAGTTATTGAGATCTTCGGGTCTCACTTGCGAGGTGGGGATCACTTGGGATCCCTCCTTTACACTTTTTGCGCAAGTTATTAAGATCTTGGGTCTCACTTAGGTGGGGGGATCACTTGGGATCCCTCTTTCTTTTTTTTTTTTTGCGCAAGGTATTGAGATCTTGAGTCTCACTTACGAGGTGGGGATCACTTGGGATCCTCCTTTTTCTCTTCTTTTGGGCAAGTTATTGAGATCTCGAGGTCTCACTTGCGAGGTGGGGATCTCTTGGGATCCCTCCTTTACTCTTTTTGGCGCAAGTTATTGAGATCTCGAGGTCTCACTTTGCGAGTGGGGGATCGGGATCCCTCCTTTACTCTTTTTGAAGCAAGTTATTGAGATCTTCGAGTCTCACTTGAGAGGTGGGGGATCACTGGGATCCCTCCTTTTTTTCTCTTTTTGCGCAAGTTATTTAGATCTCGAGGTCCGACTTATGAGGTGGGGATCTCTTGGGATCCCTCCTTTTGCTCTTTTGCGCAAAGTGCATCGAGATCTTCGAGCCTCACTTGCGATGTGGGGGATCACTTGGGATACCTCCTTTTTTCTTCTTTTGGGCAAGTTATTGAGATCTCGAGGTCTCACTTGCGAGGTGGGGGATCTCTTGGGATCCCTCCTTTACTCTTTTTGGCGCAAGTTATTGAGATCTTCGGGTCTCACTTGCGAGGTGGGGGATCACTTGGGATCCCTCTTCTTTTTTTTTTCTTTTTTGCGCAAGGTATTGAGATCTTCGAGTCTCACTTACTTACGTGGGGATCAAT
Source organism: Rehmannia glutinosa (assembly GCA_016081115.2). Taxonomy (NCBI): domain Eukaryota; kingdom Viridiplantae; phylum Streptophyta; class Magnoliopsida; order Lamiales; family Orobanchaceae; genus Rehmannia; species Rehmannia glutinosa. The sequence continues at coordinate 30,909 of JABTTQ020002605.1, forward strand.
GGGATCCTCATTTTTCTTCTTTTGGGCAAGTTATTGAGATCTCGAGGTCTCACTTGCGAGGGGGATCTCTTGGGATCCCTCATTTACTCTTTTTGCGCAAGTTATTGAGATCTCGATGTCTCACTTGCAGGGGGGATCACTTGGGATCCCTCCTTTACTCTTTTTGAAGCAAGTTATTGAGATCTTGAGTCTCACTTGAGAGGTGGGGGATCACTTGGGATCCCTCCTTTTTTCTTTTTTTTGCGCAAGTTATTTAGATCTCGAGGTCTCACTTGCGAGGTGGGGATCTCTTGGGATCCCTCCTTTGCTCTTTTTTGCAAGGTACCGAGATCTTCGAGTCTCACTTGCGAGGTGGGGGATCACTTGGGATACCTCCTTTTCTCTTCTTTTGGGCAAGTTATTGAGATCTCAAGGTCTCACTTTGCAGGTGGGGGATCTCTTGGGATCCCTCCTTCTTTTTGGCGCAAGTTATTGAGATCTTCGGGTCTCACTTGCGAGGTGGGGGATCACTTGGGATCCCTCTTTCTTTTTTCTCTTTTTTGCGCAAGGTATTGAGATCTTCGAGTCTCACTTGCGAGGTGGGGGATCACTTGGGATACCTCCTTTTTCTCTTTTGGGGGTGTTATGAGATCTCGAGGTCTCACTTGCGAGGTGGGGATCTCTTGGGATCCATCCTTACTCTTTTTGGCGCAAGTTATTGAGATCTTCGGGTCTCACTTGCGAGGTGGGGGATCAGTTGGGATCCCTCTTTCTTTTTTTCTTTTTTGCGCAAGGTATTGAGATCTTCGAGTCTCACTTGCGAGGTGGGGGATCACTTGGGATCCCTCATTTTTCTCTTCTTTTGGGCAAGTTATTGAGATCTCGAGGTCTCACTTGCAGGTGGGTGATCTCTTGGGATCCTCATTTACTCTTTTGGCGCAAGTTATTGAGATCTTCGGGTCTCACTTTGCGAGGTGGGGGATCACTTGGGATCCCTCCTTTACTCTTTTTGGCGCAAGTTATTGAGATCTTGGTCTCACTTGCCAGTGGGGATCACTTGGGATCCCTCTTTTTTTTTTTGCGCAAGGTATTGAGATCTTCGAGTCTCACTTACGAGGTGGGGGATCACTTGGGATCCCTCCTTTTTCTCTTCTTTTGGGCAAGTTATTGAGATCTCGAGGTCTCACTTGCGAGGTGGGGGATCTCTTGGGATCCCTCCTTTACTCTTTTTGGCGCAAGTTATTGAGATCTCGAGGTCTCACTTGCGAGGTGGGGGATCACTTGGGATCCCTCCTTTACTCTTTTTGAAGCAAGTTATTGAGATCTTCGAGTCTCACTTGAGAGGTGGGGGATCACTTGGGATCCCTCCTTTTTTTTCTCTTTTTTTGCGCAAGTTATTTAGATCTCGAGGTCTGACTTGCGAGGTCGGGGATCTCTTGGGATCCCTCCTTTTGCTCTTCTTTTGCGCAAGGCACCGAGATCTTCGAGTCTCACTTGCATGGTGGGGATCACTTGGGATACCTCCTTTTTCTCTTCTTTTGGGCAAGTTATTGAGATCTCGAGGTCTCACTTGCGAGGTGGGGGATCTCTTGGGATCCCTCCTTTACTCTTTTAGCGCAAGTTATTGAGATCTTCGGGTCTCACTTTGAGGTGGGGGATCACTTGGGATCCTCTTTCTTTTTTTTTTTTTGCGCAAGGTATTGAGATCTTGAGTCTCACTTGCGAGCGTGGGGATCACTTGGGATCCCTCATTTTTCTCTTCTTTGGGCAAGTTATTGAGATCTCGAGGTCTCACTTGCGAGGTGGGGATCTCTTGGGATCCCTCATTTACTCTTTTGGCGCAAGTTATTGAGATCTCGAGGTCTCACTTATGCAGGGGTGGGGATCACTGGGATCCCTCCTTTACTCTTTTGAAGCAAGTTATTGAGATCTTCGAGTCTCACTTGAGAGGTGGGGATCACTGGGATCCCTCCTTTTTTTCTCTTTTTGCACAAGTTATTTAGATCTCGAGGTCTCACTTGAGGTGGGGATCTCTTGGGATCCCTCCTTTTTGCTCTTTTTTTTGCGCAAGGCACCGAGATCTTGAGTCTCACTTGCGAGGTGGGGATCACTTGGGATACCTCCTTTTCTCTTCTTTTGGGAAAGTTATTGAGATCTCAAGGTCTCACTTGCAGGTGGGGATCTCTTGGGATCCCTCCTTTACTCTTTTTTGGCGCAAGTTATTGAGATCTTCGGGTCTCACTTGAGGTGGGGGATCACTTGGGATCCTCTTTCTTTTTTCTTTTTTTGCGCAAGGTATTGAGATCTTCGAGTCTCACTTGCGAGGTGGGGGATCACTGGGATACCTCCTTTTTCTCTTCTTTTGGGCAAGTTATTGAGATCTCGAGGTCTCACTTTGAGTGGGGATCTCTTGGGATCCCTCCTTTGTCTTTTGGCGCAAGTTATTGAGATCTTCGGGTCTCACTTGCAGGTGGGGATCGGTTGGGATCCCCTTTCTTTTTTTTTTTTGCGCAAGGTATTGAGATCTTGAGTCTCACTTGCGAGGTGGGGGATCACTTGGGATCCCTCATTTTACTCTTCTTTTGGGCAAGTTATTGAGATCTCGAGGTCTCACTTGCGAGGTGGGTGATCTCTTGGGATCCCTCATTTACTCTTTTTGGCGCAAGTTATTGAGATCTTCGGGTCTCACTTGCGAGGTGGGGGATCACTTGGGATCCCTCCTTTACTCTTTTGGCGCAAGTTATTGAGATCTTCGGGTCTCACTTTGCGAGGTGGGGATCACTGGGATCCCTCTTTCTTTTTCTCTTTTGCGCAAGGTATTGAGATCTTGAGTCTCACTTACGAGGTGGGGGATCACAGGATTGGGATCCTCCTTTCCTCTTCTTTTGGGCAAGTTATTGAGATCTCAAGGTCTCACTTGCGAGGTGGGGATCTCTTGGGATCCCTCCTTACTCTTTTTTGGCGCAAGTTATTGAGATCTCGAGGTCTCACTTGCGAGGTGGGGATCACTGGGATCCCTCCTTTACTCTTTTTTGAAGCAAGTTATTGAGATCTTCGAGTCTCACTTGAGAGGTGGGGATCACTTGGGATCCCTCCTTTTTTCTTTTTTGCGCAAGTTATTTAGATCTCGAGGTCGACTTGAGGTGAGGGGATCTCTTGGGATCCCTCCTTTCCTTTTTTTGAAGCAAGTGCCGAGATCTTGAGTCTCACTTTGCGAGGTGGGGATCACTTGGGATACCTCATTTTTCTCTTCTTTTGGGCAAGTTATTGAGATCTCGAGGTCTCACTTGAGGTGGGGATCTCTTGGGATCCCTCCTTATCCTCTTTTCGCGCAAGTTATTGAGATCTTGGGTCTCACTTATGAGGTGGGGGATCACTTGGGATCCCTCTTTTTTTCTTTTTTTGCGCAAGGTATTGAGATCTTCGAGTCTCACTTATGCGACGCGGGGGATCACTTGGGATCCCTCATTTTTCTTCTTTTGGGCAAGTTATTGAGATCTCGAGGTCTCACTTGAGGTGGGGATCTCTTGGGATCCCCTCATTTCTCTTTTTGGCGCAAGTTATTGAGATCTCGAGGTCTCACTTGCGTGGTGGGGATCACTTGGGATCCCCCTCCTTTACTCTTTTTGAAGCAAGTTATTGAGATCTTGAGTCTCACTGAGAGGTGGGGATCACTTGGGATCCCTCTTTTTTTCTCTCTTTTTTATGCAAGTTATTTAGATCTCGAGGTCTCACTTGAGGTGGGGATCTCTTGGGATCCCTCCTTTTGCTCTTTTTTTGCGCAAGTTATTGAGATCTTGAGTCTCACTTGCGAGGTGGGGGATCACTGGGATACCTCCTTTTTCTTCTTTTGGGCAAGTTATTGAGATCTCAAGGTCTCACTTATGCAGGTGGGGATCTCTTGGGATCCCTCCATTTTTCTTTTTGCGCAAGTTATTGAGATCTTGGTCTCACTTGCAGGTGGGGGATCACTTGGGATCCCTCTTTTTTTCTTTTTGCAAGTATTGAGATCTTGAGTCTCACTTGCGAGGTGGGGATCACTTGGGATCCTCATTTTGCTTCTTTTGGGCAAGTTATTGAGATCTCGAGGTCTCATTTGCGAGGTGGGGATCTCTTGGGATCCCCATTTAAGCGCAAGTATTGAGATCTTCGAGGTCTCATTTGCGAGGTGGGGATCACTTGGGATCCTCTCATTTTTTTTGGCGCAAGTTATTGAGATCTTCGGGTCTCACTTGCGAGGTGGGGGATCACTGGGGATCCCTCTTTTTCTCTTTTTTTGGCGCAAGTTATTGAGATCTTGAGTCTCACTTGCGAGGTGGGGATCATTTGGGATCCCTCCTTTTCTCTCTTTTGGGCAAGTTATTGAGATCTCGAGGTCTCACTTGCGAGGTGGGGGATCTCTTGGGATCCTCCTTTACTTTTTGGCGCAAGTTATTGAGATCTCGAGGTCTCACTTGCGAGGGGGGATCATTTGGGATCCCTTCCTTTACTTTTGATGCAAGTTATTGAGATCTTCGGGTCTCACTTACAGGTGGGGATCATTTGGGATCCCTCCTTTTCTCTTTTTGATGCAAGTTATTGAGATCTTCGAGGTCTCACTTGGGGGGGGAGGTGGGGATCATGCAAGGGATCCTCACTTGCGAGGTGGGGATCTTGGGATCCCTCCTTTACTTTTTTGATGCAAGTTATTGAGATCTTGGGTCTCACTTCATGAGGTGGGGATCACTTGGGATCCCTCCTTTCTTTTTGGCGCAAGTTATTGAGATCTTCGGGTCTCACTTGCGAGGTGGGGATCTCTTGGGATCTTTTCTTGGGGTCTCTTGGGAAGGGACCTCGAGCTCAAATTCTTTGGGGTCTTTGAAGACCGCCTACTGACGCTTTAGACTGCATGTGGAGTGGTCGAGCAACCCTTTCCTTGTATGTCTCTCCCATGAGCCGCTTACTCATTTCAATGACCAACTTCTTGAAGTCTTCTTTTTCCTCATAGAGATCACCGGTGTCGGGATCTCATTTCTTCTTCTTCCGGAGATGGGCCATGATTGAGATGAGGGGAACTCGCCGTTGCATCACTAATTCACTCTACTGGGGGTCTCTAGTACCTCTTTCTCGAACGTGTTTAATCGGGGTCTCCTTACTCGCTCTTTTCTTGGTAAGGGGAAAAAGCTTCCCACAGATGGCGCCAACCGATTTGGATCGGGTAATTACCTGGGGTCACGCGGACTTTTGAGTAATCGGGTTCGAGCTCTTAGGTGACCTAAAATAGATAAACACACGCGTGCCAGTAGCCAGGGGTGGTCCTCGCTAAGACCCTCCGATGCCTAAGTCGGATCGAGTTCGTGAGGTACGGGGGTATAGAGAGACAATAAATATGAAAATAAGAGGTAAGAGAGGCAGAGTGAATAGTTACCATCAAGTTACTATAAAGATGGTATTTATAGATATTCTGGCTAATGTGGTTGTGCCAAGTGTCATCATCATCCGGAGGGTGGAGTTGTACTATCTTTGTCGGGGAGATCAATGGTCCACCTTTGCGGGTTAGACCCATTCCCCGGTCCGGCCTGGGATGAGCTCCAAACCCTATTTGAGACCTCATCACAGAAATGTGGCGCTTAAGATCTCACCGCTTTATCAATAGTGAAATTGAAGCTGCAAAGAGGAATGAACATATAAAAAATTGAGTTCACTGAAGTATAATCCTTCCAAGTCTGAGCGGGAGAAGGACAAAATTCAACTGTTCCTTATACCAAAAAAATGATGGTCATCGTTAATAAAAGATTGTCACTATATTCTGAGTGTCGAAAATAATGACAAAATCCAATGGCTAGATTGGGTAACAAATATTTCTATCTTCAATGGACATATTTCCCAAGCCTTGTCTATATAAGGGTGATTTCAGATTTGAAGAATAAGTTTTATGGTGCGATAAAATATCTTGAATTAATGAGAAAATATTTTTCAAACTCTGAAAAATCAAGCCTACGGGCTACGTGACTCGACTGTCATTGGCGTACAGAAGTATTGGAGTAGTGGAGATTGGGAATGCACGACGTAGCCAACCAAATGATGCCACGTGTATGTGTCGCTTTTTGTGTTACATGTTTGAACAAAAGAAGCAGGCCTACTTAATTTGGCTTGATCCAAATTAGTTGTCGGCCCTCAGGTTAATTGGCTAAACCATGGTTTGATTGGTTAAGTGTGGGTTAATAATTATACAAGCATTTGCATTTGACAGTGCAAAGATCTGTGATTGGATAGGGTCGATTTCCATTTTTTAGCCAAGTTTTTTGGTGGCAGATTTTCCTGTTGACTTGTTTTAGCACAATAATATGAAAAGTAATTATCGGATACTAATGTTACATAATTAACATAATCATTACATATTGTTCAACGTTAAATGAGTTAACAAGTTCTACCTCTTTTTTGTTTTCATTTTTTGGGAGTTGGACCATATATAAATGCTTCAAAATAATCACCAATGAGTAATAAAAATTTGAAGTTTTTAATCTATCGCACAACATGAAAAAATCAATTATTGCAAAAAAAAATTGTAGGTAAATAGTATTAAGATACAGTGGGCTGGTTTTTTAGCCCTTTTGGCTAAAGAAAAATAATTCTTAGCCATCTTTTTCAAATACATGTTTTTTTAGCCATTTTGACACGTGAAATTCCACAATTACCCTTTAGCCCTCATTATTCCTCTTCGAGTGGAAATTGTGTCATAACTCGAAACAACTATTCAAATATACTAAATCAAATATCCGCAAAAATGGAGCCTTCCACCGCCGCCGCACAGTCGACTTCTAACCAGGTTTGATTCGAACTCGCCTATTTCCTCTAATTTCATGTTTTTGATTAATTAGTTAGTCTATAGTTGTTTTAGGTTAGGATTTGTTGTATATTTTGTAGAAATTCTAGGTTTTAGATGGATTTGGTGTTGATTTGAAAAGCTTGAAGTTCGTCAATGGGTTCGTGGGTGGAGATGAAGAAGACGGGAGTTTCACAATGTATCGAGTTAGATGTAACTCGCCATTGAGTTAGTTTTGGCGAGTTACATTTGACTCAATATCTAGTCACATATTTAATATGTAATCGGATATCGAAGTCATATTTCGAAAGTTACATGTAACTCGATATCGATTATTTTTTATGTAACTCGATATCGAAGTTACATGTTGACAACAATTTTATTTTATTTCTCAGATAGTTAACATGAAATGCTTGTTGTGTTTTTGATATAATTGGACATGGAGATGGGGAGCAACTCAAAACTGAAATGGAAAATTGAATTCATATTCCAAGTTCTCGGTGATATCGGATATCAGGAAAGAGCTGAAGACTTCGAGGATCTTGGATCAATTTAGGGATGGTCCATTTGGCGCATTTCTGGACTTTGACTCGGATGCATATTACACGAGCAATGGGATGTTGTGATTGCTCGGTAGAGAGATCACAGTTGATGAATCAGAACGAGGCGAGTTGTGGTTCCGCATTGGTGGGCAAAATCTCCGCTTTGGCCGACGGGAGTTCTATATAACGACAGGGCTACGCTTTAGCCCATCGACACTTGACCCATGTTTTCTCAGCATCTCCCACCAGTAGGAGTATACCGTCAGTATTTCGACAGGGAGCCCATGATAGCTGTCATGATATTGCCGTTTTTCACGGAGGGCCTTTTTAGAGCGCGACGGATGATGATCTCAAGATCGTGTATGTGTTGTTTGTCACGGGTACTATTTGGATTTGATCCGCGAACCCCTGTCCCATTATGGCTATGGACTTTAATTGAGGATGCCACGGGGTTTAGGCATTCCCATGGGGCTCCTATGTGTATGGACATCTCCTTCATTATATTGACACTGGAGTTTGAGCCCTTAATGATCCTCGACAGAGCCATCCGGTTCCACATTTATGCCTATTTGTACACTCTTGGTATATATATTATATTAAACATGTATCACTCTTAACATGAGTATTTCATATTGTAATTGGGTTGATTACTTATCTATTTTTTGTTTGATGATTATGGGCATATGAGACTATTCTTGTATTCGGTCGGGGGGTTATCCTAGGGCAAAACAGTTTACATGCCCGGGGGCTTCAACTATGATGGCCTTATTTGACAAACCCCATGTAAATTTTATTTTCTTAAAGTAATCATGTTTAATTGTGGTATTTATTCCATTTTTTCGTAATTAAGTAAATCTTTCTTGTTTTTTGGTAGACAATATGCACACTTATTTGTTAGTCCAAGTGCCACGATAATCTAGAGGGAGTGAATAGCTTATGCAGATTTTCCGATTTTCACCCACTTTTTTGAATGGAGAAATGATAGCGAGAATATAAGTGCGGGAAAATAAACAACACTCGATGACTTAGAGAAGTTCAACCCACCTAGGACCTAATCTTCTACCACCCCGGTATATCCGAAGTGTATTTCGAAAAAGAAAAAGAAATTTTATTAATAGCACCAAACTATTACAACTTCACCTTGAAGAGCACCACACTCTTCTTACAACACCACCAAGAAGATTGCCACAATCTTTCCACATCTATGAAGAGTACCACACTCTTCAACACCTAAAATCACCCAAGTGTGCTCTTACCATAAGAACAGTAGCAATGATATCTTGTTTTGGATGATGAAAACAGATTCAAGATTACAACTCGATATGAAGTATATAACTTTGAAGTGCAATTGTAATCAAGAATAAAGCCTATTACTCAAGATGTTCAAGTGAAAGACTTAGGCTAATACAACAAGATATGAAAGTGACGAATAAGAGTTTTGCTTATGATTGTATTGTTTGTGTTGTTATATCTTATTGCTTCAATCCTTCATCTATTTATAGAAGATGTCTTGGATTTGATTTTTAGACATAGGCTCCTCCTTGGAGATTGAAATCTATAAAAAAAAATGCAAATAAAATCAAGATTAAAGCTATTAGAAATCAATCTATTAAAATCATGAAAAGTTGTATGCGACTCAAGCAGGATAGTTTCTTCGATAAAACATTTGGTCGATCGGTTGAACAAAAATGAAGATTTTTGAAATACATCAAAAATGCATTGTTAGACCGATCCAATGGGGTTGGTAGTCGTCCCCCTATTTGACCTGGCCCATCCCTGGTGATCGTCTAACACCTTGAAAATTGAAGACAGGTGAATTTTGCAAAAACAAATCATCCCAGGCACCGATCAACCTCCTAGGATTTTTCATACGTCCCATTTCTATTTTGGAAATCAAACTTTTAGGCAAGAGGGCGGCCTAGGTTGAACATGAGGCGTAGTGTTCTCCAATTTTTGTCAAAAATAAACTTCAAGAAATACTCCGAAAAATTAGTAAAAATATTTTAAATCGATTGGGAGTATTTAGACAATATTTAGGGACATTGTTTTGGTGAAAATCTCGGTTAAATAAAATCATCAAAAGTATGATAAAAAAATTTATCTAACACTATTCAGGCCACCGAGGAGGAGTTATGACTTCCCTATATCCAGGGTATTGATATGGACATATCGCATGGATTAAGGTATATCCAAATGGATTCGTTCTCGGCTTGGGTTACTCCACTTGAACCTGCTGCTATTGTTAGGAGACTTGTTTTGGAGTCAGGACGTATTGCTAGATCAGGACTACATACATCTCGGTGTCCGAAGAGGCAAAGGAGCCATACCCAGTCTACACACCTTGATAACGATGATATTGAGGCTGAGTATGATCGAGCATATGTTTTGGGTTCGAGTCGTTCTCCTCAGATATGCTCTGCTCCAACTGGTCCTCCACCTTTGTCTCGACGTTCGTCCCTTCCATCTATGCCTCAACGCGCATCCACTCCACCTCAATGCGATCCACCTCCACCTCCATCCGTGTTCTCTCATTCCACATCTACAATAGGGGCTCCTTGTTTCGCTGCACAAACTAGTGCAACGCCTCCACCTCTACCATTTTTCCTGGTCGACTCCGTGGTGAGCCATTCTACTTGAGTTTTCCTACAATTGGTGGAGACAGTCGTACATAGGATGGTTGATCATGCACTAGAGCGTCAGAGATAGATCAAGATGTCCTCGGTATGAGATGAGATTCACTTATATTTAGATACTCAGCTGCCTGATTTGCTTCGTTAGATATTGCATGAACAGGCTGCAGAGTCGAGTCACCGCCATGATGATTTAGAGCTGGCGACGTATTATCCATCTCTATGCACCAGCCACGGGACTGGTCGAGCCCAGGAGGAGACATATATTGTACATACTGTAAGTCCAAGCGGCTACGATAATCTAGAGGGGGGGTGAATAGATTATCTCCATCTTTTCGATTTTACCCTCTTTTTAAAACCGAATGCTCAAAGACAATAATAAAGGTGCGGAATGTAAACAACACACGTCGATTTAAAGAGGTTCAACCCACCTAGGGCCTAATCCTCTACCACCCCAGTATATCCGGGATGGATTTCAAAAAGAAAAAAGATTTTATTAATTTACCACAAATTAATACAACACCAACTTACAACAACACCTTGAAGAGCACCACACTCTTCTTCAACACCACCTTTGAGATTACCACAATCTCTTCTTGAAGATTACCACAATCTCCAACGGCACCTTGTGAAGATTACCACAATCTTCAACCTTGAAGAATACCAAATTCTTCAACACCTCAACAAGAAGATTACCACAATCTTCTTACACCTAACACCTAGATCACCCAAGTGTGTTCTTACCACAAGAACACTCACAAGGATATCTTGTGTTGAATGATTACTCAAATTCAAGATTACAACTCGATAATTGATAATACAATAGAGTGCAAGTGTAATCAAGAAAAGCCTAGACCTCAAGAATGTGAAAGTGAATAGCTAGGCAAATTACAACAAGAAATAAGACAATGTAAGAACAAGTGTATTCTTGAGTGTATCTTGTTGTGTTGTAGTTTTGTCTCTTATATTTTGTTGCTTCAATTCTTCCTCTATTTATAGAATATGTCTTGTACATGATAGGCTCCTCTTGGGGACATGAATTTGTAAAAAATTGCAAGACAATTGAAGAAAAGAGTCTTTAGAAATCAATCCCACAATTTAGGGAAAAGTTGTCTCACTGACAACGGTTAGAATTTTGTTGTCAAACTTGGCGGTCGCAAGACAAATAGACGTTTGGCGAGAAAACACATTTACACAGGCGCGGTCGACGGGGTCCGACCGGTCGACCTATGTCCACGGTCGAGCGAACCAAAAACGAGTCCGAGAAAGTTCATTTGAGAAAAATGCTCCCGTGTCGGTCACCGCCGGTCGGCCGAATTGTCGATCGCGACGCGTCGCCACTTGGTCGACCGGTCGACCACACCGGTCTACCACCCTGTTGACCGGTCAACCAGCCTTTTTTCAGCAAATAGCTTATTCACTGTTTTTCACAATTTTCAGGTACGGGATGCCCTATAGGGCGACCGATTGGCCTCAAAACAAAAGTATTGTCCAATTTTATATTGAAAATAAACTTCAAGAAATACTCCAAAAAATAGTAAAAATATTTTAGACCGATCGGGAGTATTAGGACAATATTTTAGAACCATTGTTTTGGTGTAAAAACACATTAACACAAAATCATCAAAAGTGTTGTCCAATTTATATCGAAAATAAACTTGTAGAAATACTCCGGAAAATATTAAAACCATTTTAAATCATTTAGGAGTATTTGGACAACCTTTAAAAACATTGTTTTGGTATAAAAACAAAATCATCAAAATCATGATAAAATCATTTATCAAACAATCTCCCCCTTTTTGATGATTACAAACCAAAACAATTTTAACGAGGTCGATTTTGAAAACAAAACATTTTTACCGGTAAAAAGGAACTTTCCGTTATGAGCGACAACATTCCACGCAATATAATCACAATGATGGGAGTAGAGATATTCAAACACATATAGCAAATGCTCCCCTATCAACATGCACAACAAGAGTTATATAGAAGAACTTAAACATAAGCTAAAATATTAGTTTTTCGATATTGAGCTTAAGTATCAAAAACTTAAAAGCTCCCCTTTGTCAAGGATACATCATTAGAACGTATATAAGTCCATACTACAACCAATGGACCATGATTCATACACAACCATAATGCACCAAGTGGACTAGATATGATCCACAACTTATGGCTTTATGAAGCCATAGCTTATAGTTTCTTTTTCGTTTTATCTTAGCTTTTATGAGCTAATGAGCTTATAACCTGTTTCTCCCCTTTGAATCATCAAAAAGAATGTTAGCACGATAAATACATCATATATTCATATCAAAGTGCGCAACAAAACCGATGTATCGAGCTATTTGAGCATTGAAGCTTCTAAACCAAATAGAAGGGAAAAGTCGAATCATATGACTTGTAGAGGTTTATGAAAACTCATTTGATAAGCAAAACATGATCTCTATAAATGTATAAGACTTTTGAAATCGAGAGAATCATGTAGGTGATGAATTTTTCATTGAAACGTTTTATCGAACACTGGCGGGCGTAAAAATTGAGAAAGATATATATAGCCCCGTAAATGAAAACAAGCCAAGTTTTTCATCACCAAATGCAATTTAACAAATGTCAATCATCAACAATCAATAAGCTTATCACAAAAATATATGAATTGCATTAAGAAAAATACATATAAGCCACAAACTCAAGGGTTCAACCCATTTGAGCTAAAGATAGTGAAATTCTTACCATTCAATCGGTAAAGACGAGCAATGATGATGATAGTCGAGCTAGATAATCCCCAAAATATATAATTCATGCATCAAAACTCATTTGAAGTGAATTGTGTGTGAAATTTGCAAAGGGACGAAAAAAATGGCCAAAATGTGTCAAAGTGACGAAAGTCCAAGACAGAACCATTTTAATCCAAATTATAGCCTAGGCGACCTGGTCGAGGTTGAGGGCGTCGGTCGACGTTGAGGGCGACGGCGGTTCCCTCAACCCTTTCATCACTGTCTGTCAGTTTTTCCAAAATCCGAATTTTCAACCAAAAATCCGATTTTTCGCCTAAGTTTTAAAAACGTGCAAAATGCAAATGTAGACCTCATTCAATATACATTATGTCATGATCAAGCTCGAAATGAGGTAAAATACTCGGCGTTGAGCGATTAAAAAGTCCATGAGTGATCCTTGAGACGGATTTAAACACATCTCAAGTTTTTGTTAAAAATCACAATCCCAAAATATATCGAATCTAAATATGTTTAGTTTGATTATGATGAACAAATTTTGAATACGAATAACCGTATAATAGGTACCGAACTTGTTATTCAAAAAGTAAGAACGTTTTAAAGCTTTGGATACAATAAGTCATAAGAAGAAGTGCCTTTCAAATATTTGAAAATTTCTTTTAATGGCACTTTAATGAGATTTGTTGGGATAGTTTTTGAAGTCGAGCATATAGACATAAGGCATATGGAATGTCGAGTCTATAGGAATAATACAAGAAAACATACCTCGAATTTGTTTGTCGACCGACATGCCTTTTTCAACCTTTGTCAATCTTTAGCCATAGAGGTTGAGATAGTTCTTCTTTCTTTAATGCCTAACTCCTTCAAGAGTTCTTTTGAAATATAACCATCTACTTGGCATTGAGTATTTTTAAGTCCAAGCAATAAATTGAGCTCCCCCATCAAGCTCATCTCGAGTTCACCTAGTATCAACTTAAAAAAAATCTTGCACAAATATTCATTAGTAGCACCAAGAATATTCTCATAAATATGCACGAGTTTAAACAATCTTGCCCTTTTTCACAAACAAAGAGAGTAGTATCAACTTTACCTTTTGTAAAATCATTTAGCAAAAATAGCTAAGTCTATCATACCATACATGGGGTACTTGTTTTAAACCATACAAGGCCTTAAAAACAATCATTTGGCCTAGAAAAATTTTAAACCCCGGAGGTTGTTTTATATAGACTTCATCTAGAATAAAACCATTTAGAAATTTGGATTTAACATCTATTTGGTAAAGCTTGAAATTTTCTTAAAACAAGAAAGGGCAAGTAAAATGCAAATAGCTACTAAGTGTGCTATGCGTGCAAATGTTACATCAAAATTAATTACCTTCTTCTTGAAAATACCTTCGAGCTACTAACCTTGCCTTAGTTCGACCAATGTTGCCTTGGTCATCGAGTTTGTTCCGGAATACCCTTTTTGTCTTCTTCATCACTATCATCATAGGGCATCCAATTGATCTAAGGTGTTCATGATAGAACATTTACATCCAAATATTTTGAGGTAACTAATATTTGGAGTACTTCATTTCTCATCTACACAACTTAACAAACTCATTAACGGCATCGCTTATATAAGCAAGAGAAAAATAGCCCAAGTGTAAGAACATGCCTCAATCATCAATCACAAAATATCTTGCATAGTTGAAATAGACACTATATATATATAGACCATGAAGCAAGAAACACATACTATGCATTTAGAATATCATCAAGAGTCTAATAAATCATGCAAGTTCAAATAAGCTTAAGAAAGCTATAAAAGGTCTCTTTTGAAATTTGAAAATCCGATAGCATATAGTTGAGACCTCATTTAAAAGAAGTATTTGAACAAAAGTTGACAAAGCAAATATGTGCAATCAAATATCGAATAGTGCCTTTCAAAAAAATCTAAAAATTCTCTTAATGGCACTTGTATGAAATATTATGAAAAATAAGCACATAGGCACATGGCAATATATATCGAGTCTATAAGAGTAAGAATAACACAAGTAAACGTACCTCGATAATTTATGCCTTTCTTGACGTAAATGACCATTTGTGAAAATATGTAAATCCTACACAATTCTTAAAACAAATCTAGCACAAATCATAATGATAAAAGTGTAGGCTAAGAGATATCACAAGTAAGCTCATGCCATAAAAATCCATACGAGATGATAACACACTTTAGTCTATAAAAATGCACAAGAGTTTTAAAAACATCATATAAGGTCTTCTTTTTCAAAAAATTTAAAATATATATTGAAGACCTTAATTAAAAAATAAATACTTGAAAATTCATTTTGCAATTAAGACACAATTAAAAGTATGAATAAAATGCATATACAAATGGGGAGATACGGTTTACCAATTACGCCGTTTCCATGGGTTGTGTCTTTCCCACTGTTGATGATATCTTCCCATTGAGAAGTCACTTTGTTGATGATGACTTCTCCATTTCCAAGTTTGGTTACCTTCCCATGGTTGATGGTTTCTTCTTCTTTGAAAATCATCTTGTTGATGATGTCTTTGCCATTTCAAGGATTGTGTTCTTCCCATTTTTGATTATACGCTCTTCTTGAAATGGCTTTGTTGAGAGTAGTTTCTCCTTCTTTGATCAAATGAAACGTTCATTTGATGTTTTCTTGGTGGCATGAATTTTCTCCGATTTTTGGCACAGGGTACCTAATAACACATTATTTTGTGGTACCCTCATGTGTTTGGGTCCTTTAGGATTAGCTTTGAGACTTTTAGGTCTCCAACAATATTCGAGCTATTTCTACCGACAAGAATTAGCCGTATGACCCTTTTTGCCACAATAAAAACAAGTAATAATTCTAGGAGCATAATGACGAATATGCATAGTGACTTGATCCTTTTTCATATGATTAACAACATTAGCTTATGATCAAGTCCTTTATCACTATTATGAATATCAACAATATGGACATTTTATTGGGTCGAGTTGGATTTTAATAAATCCTTTTTCATGCAATCAATATTCTCAACAAGAGTACTATTTTCTTTTTCAAGGTTTCTAACCTTGTCAAGAGTGGTGGTGTGAGCACATGATAGTGATTCATAAGAAGTGAATAAACTATCCTTATCATTTTTCAAAACATTGAATTCCTTTTTCAAATTTTTGTATTTAACAAGTAAGCTTTGGAATTCATTTTGAAGTTCATCATAATCATCTTGCAAATCACTATAATCATTTTGAATGACAATATCATAGGAAGTAGAGGGTTTAAGATGTACCTCATTTTCTTCATTGATGCCCATAAAACATATTCAACTTCTTCATAGTTGGAAGTTGTAGGAGGCTTGTTCCTTAGATTTGAGCTTGTATGACCTTGAGAAGTAGATGTTTTTGTTTGACTCCTTTCATTTGCAAATACTCCATAGATGGCTTCTAATTTTTGCCATACTTCATGTGCCGACTTTATTCCTACAATATGTTTATATTCTAAATTAGTAAATGAACAATACAAAATATTTAAAGCCTTACCGTTTAAGGAGATGATTTTCTTCTCTTCATCATTGAGCTTTTTGAGGCCTTTTGAGGTGTGTGGTGTATCTTTCATCGGAATGGATTCTCCATTGATGACGGTGTTCCAAATATCGAACCCGCAACCTTGTAAATAGCATTCCATTCTTTCTTTCCAAAATATAAAATTTTGGAATCAAACCGAGGTGGCTTGGTGGTGGAGGTGCGGAAAGATGAGCTTGTTCAGTAGCCGACGATCGTTTCTCTTCACTCGCGATGTGAAACGAGCTTGCCAAAGAGTTTGGCTCTGATACCACTTGTAAGTCCAAGCGGCTACGATAATCTAGAGGGGGGGTGAATAGATTATCTCCATCTTTTCGATTTTACCCTCTTTTTAAAACCGAATGCTCAAAGACAATAATAAAGGTGTGGAATGTAAACAACACACGTCGATTTAAAGAGGTTCAACCTTTGAGATTACCACAATCTCTTCTTGAAGATTACCACGATCTCCAACGGCACCTTGTGAAGATTACCACAATCTTCAACCTTGAAGAATACCAAATTCTTCAACACCTCAACAAGAAGATTACCACAATCTTCTTACACCTAACACCTAGATCACCCAAGTGTGTTCTTACCACAAGAACACTCACAAGGATATCTTGTGTTGAATGATTACTCAAATTCAAGATTACAACTCGATAATTGATAATACAATAGAGTGCAAGTGTAATCAAGAAAAGCCTAGACCTCAAGAATGTGAAAGTGAATAGCTAGGCAAATTACAACAAGAAATAAGACAATGTAAGAACAAGTGTATTCTTGAGTGTATCTTGTTGTGTTGTAGTTTTGTCTCTTATATTTTGTTGCTTCAATTCTTCCTCTATTTATAGAAGATGTCTTGTACATGATAGGCTCCTCTTGGGGACATGAATTCTGTAAAAAATTGCAAGACAATTGAAGAAAAGAGTCGTTAGAAATCAATCCCACAATTTAGGGAAAAGTCGTCACGCACAACGGTTAGAATTTTTT
This sequence comes from Rehmannia glutinosa, assembly GCA_016081115.2. Classification (NCBI taxonomy): domain Eukaryota; kingdom Viridiplantae; phylum Streptophyta; class Magnoliopsida; order Lamiales; family Orobanchaceae; genus Rehmannia; species Rehmannia glutinosa. The sequence goes on from JABTTQ020002605.1 coordinate 48,145, forward strand.
GTCAAACTTGGCGACGGTCACGCACAAATAGACGTTTGAAAGTGAGAAAACACATTTACAGGCGGCCGGTCGACGGGGTCTGACCGGTCGACCCTATGTCCAAATTCTCGGCCGGTCGGAGTAACCAAAAAACGAGTCCAAAGTTCATTTGAAATGCTCCGTGTACGGTCACCCGGCCGGTCGACCGGTCGACCGCACCGGCCGCCCACTTGGTCGACCGGTCGACCACACGGTCTACCACCCGTTGACCGGTCAACCAACCTTTTTTTTTCAAAGCAAATAGCTTATTCACTGTTTTTCACAATTTTCAGGTACGGGATGCCCTATAGGGCGACCGATTGGCCTCAAAACAAAAGTATTGTCCAATTTTATATTGAAAATAAACTTCAAGAAATACTCCAAAAAATAGTAAAAATATTTTAGACCGATCGGGAGTATTAGGACAATATTTTAGAACCATTGTTTTGGTGTAAAAACACATTAACACAAAATCATCAAAAGTGTTGTCCAATTTATATCGAAAATAAACTTGTAGAAATACTCCGGAAAATATTAAAACCATTTTAAATCATTTAGGAGTATTTGGACAACCTTTAAAAACATTGTTTTGGTATAAAAACAAAATCATCAAAATCATGATAAAATCATTTATCAAACACATACATCAGACTTTGAACACAGGGTATGTAAACAATATGCATTCAATTTTCCATAAATTAGTACTTTTTATGAATAATGATGTTAATAGTATATTTTAATTTAATTTGTCAAGACATTAGGCTACCCACCGTGGGGAAGGTTTTTCGCAGGCAGTGCCTAATGGTGCTCCACGTGGCACACTTCCATCCCCACAGCTTCCACCTGTCGTAGTCGTTGAGCATATTGGAAAGACCTCTCCCACAGATCATTTTGCGCGGGGGAGGGGCTGCAGAGGCCGAGATGGGGAACATTACTCCCCATGCCCCATTACATCATGTATGTCGCATTCGTCTGCCGTCGAGGTACTTACAACCCCATTTATAGACTTAGACGAGCAGAGGAGACAATGACAGACACGACAATAGTATGTTCGATTTTTGGAGACACCTGACTCCCTGTTGTATGATTCATTTTCTTTATGTCATTAACAATACATCATTTCATTACTTGTTAAACTGATACATAATTATAAATAATTAACTGCTCTTTTATGTCTATCAACCGAGATGTAGGGCTAGCACTGGCTTGGTATCAGGGCCTCACCTACTTTCACGAGATTGAGGACGTAGAAGGGGATCTAGCCAATAATGTAAGTAGCTATTTTAAGAGTTTATTTCATTTCAATAATTATTATTGTTGGTTTAATCCCATATAGATGAGCAAACCCTCTGAACATCCATGATTTTTCATTTTTTATAAGTTTATAATTTCCGTTGATGTTCGATAAATATACTTTGTTTTGTTGATATTAACGATTTAAAATGAAAATTATCCATAGACGTACCTAAAGAATGCATGGGATGTCATCCATTCTGATAACATGGAGTGTTTGGGTGCCTACGGGGGCAGTTATTAGAACTATCAAAATGGGCTAGCAAGGCAGTCCAGCCCACGGCCTGCCAAAGCCCGCTATTTGGCGGGCTAGCCCACCACCGATAAAACCTCAACCTAACCCAACCTGCCTTGGGCCGCCGGTTGGGCGAGTTAGCCTGCCCATAACATTTCTTCTTTTTTTTTAATTTTTTTTCTTTAAGTTTGCTTTGTTGGGTATTGTACAAAGTTTATTTGACATGCTCCCCCAAACACCATGCTCTCTACAGTTCTGTCTATCAAGATAATTCATCCAATTGTAATAGTTAGCTGTTAGTTTAGTTAAGTTTGTTATTAATTCTGTTATTAGAATAACTGTAGCATAGCTTCATTCATTCCCTCTATATATGTTCAAGTAATGTAACAGTAAACTTCATCTATTCAATTCTACAATTTAAAGATTTCAATGGTGTTCATGATATTCTTCATTCTTAACATGGTATCACCAGTATATTGAGTTCTTCCGCCCCTCATTTTTTTTCTTCTCTGATCGATTCTGTGATCAGTCTTCTTCTCTCCATATTGATCTAATTTGTGATCAATCTACAACCAAGATCTTCATCTTACTTTCTTCTTCATCTCTGTCTTGAAATGGATGTTAATCATCAAATCGATGATCTTTCTTCTCCTTACTACTTTCATCCTAGTGATAATCTGGAAGCCATAATTGTGTACGAACCTTTCACCGGAGAGAATTATCTTTCTTGGAATAGAGCAGTATTGATGGCTTTGAATATGAAGAACAAGAATGGTTTTGTTGATGGTTCACTTCCAATGCCCCCTGCTACTCATGTCAACCTGTGTACTGCGTGGAAAAGGGCTAATAATTTAGTCCTATCTTGGATCTTGAACTCTATCGCCAAGGGCATTAGACAAAGCCTATTATTTTTCAACACAGCACAAGATGTCTGAGATGAGTTCAAGATAAGGTATGCTCAGAGTGATGGACCCCGAGTTTTTCATCTGGAAAAGTCATTGAGTATGATATCTCAAGGTACAAACTCTGTAACTACATACTATAATCAGTTTAAGAGCTTGTGGGATGAGTACATCAGCCATAGAACTATTATGAAATGCTCTTGTGGACTCTGTACTTGTAACATTTCAACTATCATGGCCACTTCACAACAAAATGATTCAGTCATGAAGTTTTTAATTGGTTTGCATGACTCTTATGCTCAATTGAGAAGTCAATTGTTGCTTAATTCTCCTTTGCTTCCTTGTCTAAAGTCTATTCTCTACTACTTCAAGAAGAATCTCAGCGTGGGCTAAATAATTCTAGTGCTTACATGACTCCCATTGAGAATATAAATCAATTTGTTGCAATCCTGGCAAGACAGCAAATTTTTTCAAGATTCTAAGGTTCCAAGGACAAGAAAAAGCCAAAATGTACACACTGTGGTTTTCTTGGACACACTGTGGATAAATGTTTGCAGATTATAGGATATCCGCCTGGTTGGAAAGGACCAAAGGGACCTAGAAGTTTCAAAGACTCTGTTGCTGCTGCTGTCACAAGTTCTCCACAGCAAGATAATTCATCCAATTTGGAAAATCCTATTTTTTTCAAAGGTTATGATTGAGCAATTTTTACTTTATGCTCAAAATCATCACTCTAATAACCCTACATCTGAGGTACTCCACTCTGCAACAACATTTTATGCACAGACAAATTCAATCACACCTCAAACTACAGGACATACACAACATCCTACTTCAAATTCAGGTAATTTTTCATTCTATTCAGTCTTATGAGTGGATCCTAGATACAGGAGCCACTGATCATATGATATGTGATAAATCATTGTTCATCAATGATCCACTTCCTATATCTATTCCTATCTGTTTGCCAAATGGACAAACTACAAATGCATCTTACATAGGTACAATTCAATTAACTGACAAATTAATCAATACATAAAGACTTATGTGTTCTTTCTTTCTCATTTAATCTAATCTCTGTATCTCAACTAGCTAAGTCTTCCAATTGTGCATTGCATTTTCTATCCTCTCATTGTGTATTACAGGACATGAACAACAAGATGATGATTGGTTTCTTGAGAGAGAAGAATGGACTCTATCATTTTAAAATCCCCTCCGCAATGACCTGCGAGTCTTTACTTTGGCACTCAAGATTAGGGCACATTTCACCAAAAGACTTTCAATGTTACCTCATATTAGTTCTACTAATCATGATTTTAATTCATGTGACATATGTCATTTTGCCAAGCAAAGAAAACTTCCAATTACTGATAGAATTTCTAATTCTAATAAAAAAATTGACCTTGTTCATTGTGATCTATGGGGCCCTTTTTCAACTATTTCTCATAATGGTTTCAGTTATTTCCTAACAATTGTTGATGATTTCTCAAGATGTATCGATACGATTCCATCTACAAATTTTTTTAAACATGGTTAAAACATAGTTTAATACTACCATTAAGGTGTTAAGGTCTGATAATGGAACTGAATTTCTCTTGAATCATTTCTATAGCTCCAATGGCGTTTTACATGAAATCAGTTGTGTTGAAACACCACAACAAAATGGTTTAGTAGAAAGGAAACACCAACACATTTTACAAGTTTCTAGAGCTTTACTTTTTCAAGCTAAATTACTTGTTTCATTCTGGGATGAATGTATATTAACTGCACATATTATAAACCGCATACCAACTCCTACTCTTCATAACAAGACTCATTATGAGGTACTGTTTAATAAGAAACCATCCTATGATCATTTTAAAGTATTTGGTTATCTTGCTTATGCTTCTACTTTGTCTGCTCACAGGAATAAGTTTCTGCCAAGAGCTTCCAAATGCGTATTTTTGGGTATCATGTTGGATCAAAAGGCTACAAATTATATAATTTGGAAACCAAAAAGATGTTCATTTCTAGACATGTTATTTTTGTGAAAATATTTTTCCTTTCAAACAGGGAAAGTCAAGAAGTTTCTTCACGACATTTGTTCCCTAACACAGTCCGATTATGTTCTGACATATCCGAAAGGGCTTCAAACACTCAAATTTAATGTCACACACGTAAATAGATAAATCAATCATGATAATCTAAGACCTATTGAAGCCTTACAAGAAAGTCATCTAGAACTTGAGCCACCCCTTCTTATTTTCAAGTCTATAATTGCAACTTGCCACCATCTATTCAGACAAATTCATCTGCATTAATTGTTTCTAGTGGTAAACAATATCCTATCTCTCATACTCAACAACTATCTCATCCTTACAGAGCATTTCTGACTAATATATCTCACATTTAAACCAAAAACATATGCTCAAGCCAAAGAAAAGTGTGGAATGGCAAAAAGCTATGAAAAAAGAATTAGATGCTCTTGAAAGGAATAACACATGGATATTAACCACTTTACCTCCTAATAAACACTGCATAGACAACCATCATATGATCATTTTAAGGTTGAATACAAGTCTAATGGTACCATTGAGAGGTATAAAGCAAGGCTTGTTGCCAAAGGTTATACCCAATAAGAAGGTTTAGATTATTTTGATACATTTTCCCCTGTTGCTAATATTACAAATGTTAGATTGGTTATTACATACCAAGTGCTGAAGAATCGTACATTCATCATTTGGATGTCAACAATGCATTCTTGCATGGTGATCTCAATGAAGAAGTCTACATGTTGCCTCCTCCTGGATATTGTTCAACAGATGATAAAAGAGTATGTAAGCTTACTAAGAGTCTATATGGATTAAAGCAAGCTTCTAGGCAATGGTTTCTCAAAGACATCGGAACGAAGGCTGATGAAGAGGCTATTTTAGGACTTGTTATCAGCATAGGGTCATAACCCGAAAGGGTGATTCATAATATTCTATAGTATATTATTTCACTTAGCCCGCCTCTCCCATGACTTTTCGGGCCCCACTTTTTCTGGGAATTTCATTCTAACATATTTATCAATAATGGTTGACCCTACCCGAGAATCAGCTAAGCCCTTTTCTTAGGAAACCTCGGTCTCGAAAGGCCTTGTTCACATTTGAAAGAAAAGATCCGAGTTAATCCAAGCCTTTTAGATATGTATTGAGAGTAAGATTGAGAAAAGCCGCATCCTCCCCTTGTAGTTTTTCTACCTCTAACCTCCGCCCTTGGTTTTTCCACTCTATGTTGATGAAAGGTTCCCATCGAGAAATTAATTCATTGTTGAATAACTCCCTAGGTTTTTATCGCTTTTACCGCTTTGATTAGGACTTTGCCCGGGAAGAACTCAAAAAGAAAGCATTTAAGTCGAAGTAAGTAAGTCAGATTCGCGAGCCTTTGGGCTTAGAATCGCTCTTTGCTAATAGACTGGACTGGCCTCATGCTTGCTCAATTATGGTTTTCTTCAATCCAGGTCAGACTCATCACTTTTTATAAAAGCTACTGATAATTCTGTTGTAATACTTTGTGTATATGTTGATGATATCATACTAGCAGGCAACAATCTCAAAGATATTGAAGATATCAAACAACATCTTGATAACAAATTCACCATAAAAGATCTTGGAACATTGAAGTATATACTAGGAATAGAAGTAGTAAGAAATACAAAAGGCATACATCTATGTCAAAGAAAATATGCTCTTGATTTGCTCACAGAAACTGGTTTCATTGGTTGCAAACCAAGCACAACACCAATGGATTCAAAATTGAATTTTTTAAACTCTGATTCAACTCCATTACAAGATCCCTCTCAATACAGGAGACTTGTTGGAAGGATGGTATATCTAACAATAACTAGACCTGATCTAGCCTATAACATACAAACTTTAAGTCAATTTTTATCTAAACCAACTGTCTCACATCTAGTTGCAGCTCACAAAGTGCTTAGATACATCAAAGGGTCACCAGGTAAAGGTTTATTTTATTCATCAAACTCTTCTTTACATCTAAAAGGCTTCAGTGATGTAGATTGGGCCAGATGTCCAGATACAAGAAGAAGCATCAGTGAATATGCAGTCTATTTAGGTGATTCTTTAATCTCTTGGAAAGCAAAGAAGCAACCCACTGTGAGTAGATCTTCAGCTGAAGCCGAGTATAGAGCCATAACATTGATTACATGTGAGATACAGTGGTTGACATACCTCCTCCAAGATCTCAAAATCAGCCACAACAATCCTGCACTTGTTTATACTGATAGCAAATCAGCATTTTGTATCTCCCAAAACTCATGTTATCATGAAAGATTCAAACACATTCAGCCGGATTGTCATTTTGTCAGAGAAAAGATCCAAGAAGGTTTACTCAAGTTAATATGCATCCCTTCAGCACAACAAAATGCTGACATCCTAACAAAACCTCTTCCATGTCCATTATTCAGTCATTTCACTTCCAAGTTGAATATGTTAGACATACATGTTCCACTTGTGGGGAGGGGTGTCAGGATAATTCATCCAATTGTAATAGTTAGCCGTTAGTTTAGTTAAGTTTGTTATTAATTCTATTATTAGAATAATTGTAGCATAGCTTCATTCATTCCCTTTATATATGTTCAAGTAATGTAACAGTAAACTTCATCTATTCAATTCTACAATTCAAAGATTTCAATGATGTTCTTGATGTTCTTCATTCTTAACACTGTCTAATGCAGTGCGCCAACAAAACTTCGTACATGAAGAAACACTTCAGTTCAATTTATGTATGGAGCTTTGGTAATTGGTATGTTCTTGTATCTTTTAGCAGATCATGTCTCAATTTAATTTATCTCATTTATGCACTACTAGTATTGAATGGGATATTTAGTTCTTCAAACACTTGCAGTTCTTGAGTTTTAAGAATTGAAAATCTTAAAAAAAATTCATAACAAAGTTTATTACAATTTAGCTAATTAGTTAGAAGAGTAAAAATTATTTACAAATGTAATAAAATATATTTTCTGATTGTGTGGAGCTTAAGTGCGATCATCGGGAATATTCTATGTGTTGAGCTACGGTGGCCGCGGGCTAACTCGTCCTATCGTGGGTTAGCCCGCCTCAACCCGCGACTCAAACAGGCTGACCAATTTAGGCCCGTCTCTTAGCGGGCTACTAAATCTTCAACCCACCCCACTATCTTTGGTAGGGCGGGGCGGGCTGGCCCGACGGGCCTAATCTATTTTTACAATTCTAGCAATTGTCCTTACCTACAGTGTCCTGTATCAAGGCAGTTGCTAAGTATGTACATGGTACCAGTCCAGAGTGGGGGCAACCTTGATTCCAGGTCTCAGATGTACATATTAGTCATCTTTTATAGTTTCATTGTAATTCTATTTAACTTGTAGATCGTATTAGTCATATTATCCACTTAATCATATTTCATGTTTATTACTTGTGGATCGCTCTTGTATGTCTATGCATATTGCATTGGGTGGTATCTTGAGTTCAGTTGATCGAGTGGGATATTCAGATGTATAACCTATTGTCGCATCAAATGGATGATCATTCTAACACTGACATATTTTATCATCATCATCATCGCTAGTTGCTCCCACTTTGAAGCTTTTTTCCCCGTATGCTCACTGCTGGTGGTTATTTTTAGAGATGCGGGATTCCGCTTAGATGCGACGTGCTACCCATTACGACGATCGGCTGATCATTAGTTCATACAAACAGATAGCCATAGTTGTGGCGTGTTCGCCTGCATATATGTTGAGCGTTTGTCGGGTGAGTCCATCGCAGAAATGTTGTTAAACCCGTTGATCTCCCAATTACATTTATTCAACTCGCTCACAAGGAAATCAACAAGTAGAATATCCATTGGCATTGTCCATGTTTTTTTTCATTGTAGAGCTCAGTAAGGAAATTATTTCTGAGTTTTACCGATGGCGGAAGAGGAGAGAATCAAGGTCGTTTGTGTTCATTTTAACTAGATGGATGATAGACCTAGATGTATTCTACATTGATGGGGTATTTATATTGCACCTCGAGCTTCACACTCATCAATGAAAATATTAGGACAAAAAACATCAATGAAAAGTTGAAACAAAGTACTATGGGACAAGAAACATCAATGAAAAGATGAAATAAAGTACTATAGGACAAGAAACATCAATGAAAAGCTGAAAAAAAGCGCATATGACAAGAAGTATCAATGAAAAGCCTAAACAAACTATTGTACTTTATCACAAGATAACATATGATATCGAGTCATACTAGTTGGGTATAGAGTCATATAAGTGGTACAATTAAATTACAAACTTTATGAATTACATGTTCAATTTACTGATTGACTTCAGAAGCTCTATCAGGATAAAGCCTCCTAGTGTGTCCTTCCTTCTTACAAATGCCGCATTTTCTTGGAATTTTTCTAGTTGGTTGATCAATCGTGTTGCTTTCACTCACACTCGTTGCAATATGGAAAATAGGGAGCACGACATTATATATAGAATGATTGTGACCCTCTTGATGACATTTAGAGCATAATACGGACATCTGTGAGCTACTATATGGACCACTAGTAGAATCTGTCAAGTCCTTGGTTGGCCAGCTTTTCGAGGATTTAGAGGTGCCTTGATAACCAAAAGTCGTATCATTTCTAGCACATTCCAGTCTTTAAGATGTGCAATGGGCATGACGATTGGAGAATAAAGTTTGCGCAATTATCGGTTTTATATTAGTTGTGCAAGTAACTATAGACTGATTGATTTCCCTTACTAAAATAAATAGCAAAAAATGCATATAAGGATATCGTAGACATAAAATAATTAGTAATATAGAAAAAAAGTTAAAATATACCTGATTACCTTAATCGCATGTGGACACGATAATAGATCAAGCTGAAATGCTCAACAAGTATACGTTTTCTTGGCTAAATCAACAATAAAAGAACATACCCCGTCCTTCACAGAATAAATTAGGCTATTAATAGGTGACACGCGTATCTTCTCAGCCAGCGCACCTACTTCCGCCAATCTCTAGATTGTATCTTCGGTGACTTCATTATTCATGTTTTGGGCTATAATTTGCCGTATGGAACTACTTCTAAATGGGGTTTCGAATAGAATCAAGCAACGAACAAATTGGTAATTTCCTCGACTAGACAAGTCTAGCATTAAGAACCTCTGATGCATTTGATGTCATGAACCCATAACGTCTAACTGAACAATGTGCACGGGCCCACCTCCTCATTCCAACCCTAACCAACTCCTCGTAGGCCCTTTCGTTTGTATTTTGAATCAGGCTCATAATCTTCTTGAATCTTTCAGGAGAATAAGTGTACACAGTCTTTTGGTATAAGCTCACCATTTTACCTAGATAATTTCTAATATTTTGGCTCAAGTGATATGTGCATATACCATGCGCAAGGTTATGGTATACACTATCAACCACATTCTTAATACTTTCGTGACGAACGGATATAATGAGCATATTTTCAGGACATCTGTATGTATTGTGTAACTGCTTCTTAAACCATTCCTATGATTTGTCCTTCTCTTTACTAGTCACACCAAATGATAATGGTAACACTTGTTCATTGTCGTCTTTCATAATTACAACAAGTAACACACCTTTAAACTTTGCCCTTTAGGTGTGTGCCATCAACAACAATTATAGATCTACAACATTCACTGAATTCTTTAAATTAACACATGTAAGGCAATATAAACATACTTAAATCTATCAACATCATCAGTCTCGTGTAGCGCAATTGTACTAGGGTTCTCTTTTTTCAATATGTACAAGAATGCATGCAACATCTCCTAAGACTGTAAATGGTCACCATATATGTAACTGTAAGTACGATGTTGTGATTTTAGTGCTTTGTCATACAAAATGTTTATCTCATGTTCAGTAGACAAATCATCAATAATATCTTAGGTTTCAGGGATCATCCTTCCTTTAATATTCTTGGTGCAAGCAGGACTCCAATAATCTTCGAAGGCAATCATCGAGAAACATGTCTACTTAGGTTCACTTCAAATGTATGAGATTGTTTGAATTTAGTGACCTTCCAGCTTCCTCCTTGGATAGCATTTGCACGAAGTAAGGAGGTGCATTCTTTATGTTTGCAAACTGTAGGTCCCAAGGGGTGTAAGTGTAAGGTTTAGAAGGGGGGTTGAATAAACCTTACCAAATTTTCGATTTAGTCCTTTTAAATCTACAGAGTTGGTTCTACACAGTTGTGTCCTTAATGGACAATCGAATTAGTCACTCAAGAGAGTTAATCTCTCCAATGCACTCGGTGAAATTTGTTGATGGAGTAACTCAAGTTTGTTGGCTATATTTTAGCTCAACTGTGGTTTTATTTTCAGCGGAAGACTTAACACCCTTAAGTTTGATTAAGCAAGATTTTAGAGCTTGATTTAGTACTTATAAATTATCAAATGGATAGCAAATTTATCAGAGATATAAGCGATTAAAAGTCTTTGGAATTTAAATGCTATAAAGTAAATGACACAATAAAATTTTTATAGAGGTTCGAAGATGGGGTAATTCTTCTACTCCTCTCTTCTCCAACTCCTGGAGGAATCCACTAAGTAATGATCGGTTTACAAAGTGGTAACAGTCCCGGATACAAGTCTTGATCACAACGGCCGACTTGATCCTTTGGGACTCGGTCCCCGAGACGCCTTGATCACTCGGTGGCTTCTCGTACGACTCGGCTTCTTTTCAGGGCAGTTTGCCTTGCTACTACTGACTCACTTGCTCAAGCTCTTTGGATTTGATCACGAAGCCCTCCAAAAGCTTAAGACTTGGTTCAACCTTGAACCTTTCTACAATCCTTCCTGGAATGTAGACCCCTTTTTCAGTATTTTCCTCTTCAATCGATTGAAGTTCTCTTTCCTTCACGGAGGTAAGTGTTGGATTGATGTACTTCGAGATGTAGGCTTGAGGGTTGAGAATATTTCAGTTTTTCTAATAAGCTTGTTTATCTCATGTGTGTGTCTTCTTCTTCTCAAACAAACTCCTCCTTTTATAGTGAACTTTCAAAAATTTGCCCGTTGAAGAGATAGGCATATTTTTAAAGTCACTTTGCGATCGTTGGCTTGCGAGTTCTTGGAATTGCCATTTCCTCGTATGAATTGTTCTTTCACCTTTTCGAGTTCGACACGGTGCGAGTGCTTCCCATTGGTTCATTCCTTTTGCACGCTTCCGGGACCGAGCACTCCAAGAAAGGTGGTATGGAGATATTACTTGTTTAAGTAAATCTCTTGATTTTATGCAACGGTTCTTTTACGATTATCTCGACTTGACTGCATTTCCTTGCTTTCCCGGGTGACTTAGAGTCGACTTCCAATCATTGGATGACTCTTACATCACTTCAACTTGAGACTTGGCTTTTCTTGAGTTGACTTGATGATGCTTCACTCATTTGCATCTCACCGCTTCTTGATCGAGTTCTGTCTGCTCTTCTTTGCCATACTCATTGTCTCTCGTGAGTTTTCCTTCAAGTCTTGATTGTCTTCTTGCATGTTAGGGCGTAGGCCGACTTAACTCGGCTTGGCGGCTCTAATTGTTACAATACATTTTACAACAAGAATTGAGGTGCCAACTTTCTATTCTAAGTTTTACATGGCATTCATCAAAATCTAAACAATAAAATTCCTAACAATTTCCCCCTTTTTGATGATGCCAAAACTTAAATTATTTAAAGATGCAAACAGCAAAGATACATACAGATAGTGTATTGACATAGAATGTATGCGCAGAATGGATCTGTTTATTGATCATATCATTCCTGTTCTTTTACACAACTGTTTACAAGGTGTATCAGAGCACATATTTGTCTACACTGAAAATAAAGAATTCATAACTTTATTACAGAAGACTTACATTGTATTTATTTACATGATAAAATACACGAAGGGTTGGACAGCAACACTTCATCTCCTTCGATGTCTCCTTCTTTCATCTTGATCAGCATCTTCTTCTCTTCTTCTCTTCTTCTCGTCATCAGCTGCCTTCTTTTTCTTCTCATATGCCTTCCTGGCAGCTTCATCTCTTCTTAGTCTTTCCTGTCTCTCCTCCCATAGCTGAGTTTGTCTTTTGTTCTCTTCTTCTATTCTTTTTGCATACTCAGCGTTAGTTTTTGCCACTTTCAAATTTGCCACTTGGTCAAGCCCAGCCCAGTAGATCCCTCCTTTCTTTCCTGGATCTACGTATTCAATATTCTTGGGCAGAGGCCTAGGTCAAGCTTCTTCCTCCACTCATCGCTTCTTCCCTACCGGGCGATATCTTTGTCTTGGTCTTCTTCTTTCGGTGAGTGACCAGCAGAGTGATTGCTTAGGTTGTCACGCCTTTGCTGTCGCCTTCTTCACATAATGTGAGGCCCTTTTCCCAAGACAGTCCCAAGCTTGAGCCATGGACATATTTGCAAAGTATCCCCGACTCGAGCGTTTTGAATTCATCGATCGTGGCTCGTCCCGACATCCGAGATGGCATAGGTGTCTCGTCTCTTTGGAATGCCTCCGTGTTCTTTCAAGATGTTCATCACCCTGGCATCCATTCTTCCTTCCACTTCCTTCATCCCTGCTTCAATTGATTTTCTCTTCTCGGCCATAGATACGGTAGAGAGTGTTGGAGTGGCGAGTCACCGGGAGTTTCCGCTTATAATGTCATTTGTGTGAGGACCTTGTTGGGGGTTTGTGCAATCATCAATGTCACATCGTTGATCCTTCCCCCTCAACATTTTTTCCTTTCTTCTGTTTCAAGACTTCCTCATTTTGATTTTCCCGACTCAATTTGCTCCTTTCTTTTCGGCTTGGACTTTTTTTGCTTTAAGGTATTCATCTTCCCCTTTTTGGCATCATCAAAGGATAGAGGAACCCTAGGGAACATCTTTGGCAAGCATGAAGTCGAGTCTTCGATGGTTGAGTTCGCTTCCAAGTCGCTGCGTTGTATGCGGCCGAATTCGGTCGAGTGGCGTTGGATTTCTCAAATCGGCTTCATCTCACCATGAGAAGGCTGAATTTTCTTGTCATGTGTTCTTCCAAACGTTGTAGATCATGTGTATGTTGCTCACGCAGCGGCTTGATCTCGTGAGTGTGAGCTTCATGCATATGCTCAATGTGTTCTCTCGACTTTGTCTTTGCATCGATATTTTCGACTCTCCACACCGCAGGCTTGTTGAACAATTGTCTGAAGTATCTCACTGTTCCACACGCATTGTTTTTCTTTGTTGCCACCATTCCCTTATCCGAACTGTTATGCCTCTTAAATCACTGTAAGAGTGGCATCTCTGTTGTCCAATCGCATGTCCAAAGAGGCCTGATGCCTCTCCATTCTTTCAATCTCGGCCAAAGAGTGCCTTGAACACTTCTCGAGCTTGGTGATTCTTCTTGTTGCGGTGATGGCCATACTGACATCGAAGTCATAATTCATTTGGAACAATGGTGTGTGTTGGAAGAACAGAGCTGGTCTGTAATAGCGTGCTGTTCGTTTCGATTCTTCATGAAGTTCGTATCTCCCGAAAAAGGAAAGATTCTACAAAAGATTCATCACCTAACCGGGATCTGTTCGATGATGAGTGGGCGCGTGAAGTTCTTTTGGGAATCGATCCCGATGCGGCTTGAGGAGCCCGAGCGGTGGTCTCTTGTTGGTGGGTTACGTAGTGCGTGACCCGGCTTGCTGAGCCTCATTTGTCTTAACAACCGTTGGTCTCGGTGATTTCTCCTTTTGAGTAGGTCCTCGCCTTATCGAAGCGTCATCGGACGATGATGAGATTTCCATTGGTGGCTCATCATCAAAATTAAAGGTCGACGAGTAGTCTTGGGATCGAGACTTGCTCGAGCTTGGAACATCCCGCAGTTTGAGTCTTTTGTTTTTGTCATGGGGATGACTCGAACTTCTTCTTCGCCTTCCGATCCCGGAAAAGTGACATCGGGGTTGTCCCGGGAATCATGAAGTGCGATCTCCTTCTCGGATGGGTCGATGATACCGGGAGGGATGTTCTCTCACTTACCGTTGCTTTACCCGGGAAGTCTCAACCTCCCAGGGCCTTCATTTCCTCCTCCAACAGTCTCTCTTGCTGCGAGGCACTAGTCCACCCTTTCGACGATGTCATTTGTCTTAGGGTCTTTACGATGGCATCCATTGGAGTCTCAACCCCATGGATTGCACTTTCATCGCCAGTGTTAACTCCCGGGCTTGTCCTTCCCGTGCCTCGACCGCATCGCGGCGTCATTAGCCCAGAGCGGTTGGCACTCTGGAGAGCAGTCTCAAGCAATCGAGCTTCGTTGATGGCAACTTGTTGTTCTTCTTGTAATTTCTCTCCTTCGCCTCCTTGCTTCGTTGTAGAGTTAGGCTGCAAAGCATCCTCCGACCTTGCTGCGGTGGAGGAGCTTCCCCACACTCGGGCGCTCCGCTCCAGTGAGTGACTTGGAATGGGGTCACTCGTCTCAAACTCCCGGCTGTTTCGATTGATTGCTCGGCCGTTGGGGCGGTGGTAGCACACCTTCAATAGGGGTTGGCTCGACCGGGGTCCCCACTATCCCAGTTTCATCGCCAGCTCCTCATTGCCTTCTTCTCGAGTGAGTGGGAAGTGGTAGAAGCAACAACAATGGCTATTTCTTTGAACCACTCCCATTGGGTCGATTTCAGTGTGTTCGGAGGACTCTCCTGGTCCCTCCATTAATCTTTGCTCGTGAAGGATTCTTGATTCGTGTAATGCTTGCTTTGCATTTGCAACTCTTCGTGGCGGCAGCAAAAGTTCTCCTGGTTCCTCATCATCGAGAAAAGACATCAAGGAGAGGATGTGTGTGTTACGTGGTGCAGGAGATAGGGCGGATGCTTGCCTTCTCTCGTCTTCGGCTTCTTCTTGACTTGCTTTTCTCTCTCCTTGTCCTTGTATATACGTAGGATGTGTCGTGCGCTTGTCTTCATCCGTGGGAGCCGAGCACAAGAGAGTTAATCCAAGGAAATTAGCAGATTCCTCCTCTTCTTCTATGAACTCGGGCCGTTGGAACTGTTCCCTTGACTTGCTCAACTTCCATTTCCTCCACTCACGCAGACGATTTTGGATGTCCGGGTAAGGTGGAGATAGGATCATTACATCACTATCCGCCCTGGTAGGTTCTTCTTGTTTGGTGTGTGAGCTACAAAGTTTGTGTCTTGAGTTGCCTCTCTGCTGATCGCCTTCAGAGACTTGGTTTGTTTCATCAACTACATCTGGAGACTCTACTTCTTCAGTAGTCTCCGGTATTTATGCTAGTTGAGTAATCGACTCAATTGGTTTCTCTGTTGCATCGCTTTACAAGTCTTCTTCGTCTCTTAGTTTGTACGAGAGGGATTTCGGTTCGAGAGGCGTGTCTCTCGAGTCTTGGCGGCTGGGGGGGGTGCGGGTGTGTGTTTCGAGGAGCAGGCCGTCGTGGCTTCTCGGTTCTCCTCTTTTTGACGATCGAGAAAAGGTATTTGTGAGTCCTTCTCGACACGGCTAGCTGCAGGGCGGGGACACGCCGCTGCAAGGCGGGTGACTGCCTACTGAGGGACAGGAGCATGTTTGGTTTTCTTTCTTTGCAGGGGCGCAGTCTTCTTAGCAGTTGGCAGGGCGCTTTCTTCTTGGCTGGAGAGGAAGCGATTTGTATCTTCGGGTGGTGATTCCCCTCATTGGTGTCGCTCTCTTGGCGTAAGCTCGTTTCGAGCGCCGAGAGAGGTTAGCTCGAACATCCTCTTGTTAACATGGAAAGCCTTCCCATGTCTAAGAGGACTCCTTTCACCTCCGATAGCCGGCCAATCACCAGGCCATATCCTAGGATCCTCCAAATGACCCATCTTCTTTGAAGGACTTGTTCCCCACGCTCGGGCAGCTGTAGATAAACTCAGCCTAGTTTATCTTCTTTTCCTCGATGATTGCAGCCATCACAATCGCTTTGCCTTTGATAGTTGGTCAAAGCCGCCAAATTTGATGTCGATACACTTGCAACTATGTCCAACAATTTGTGATAATCCTCCTTGCTGATCTCTTGTTTGTTGTGTATATTATTTTGTCGACAACGTCGGACTTGGCTATTTCTTTCCATCGTCAGCCAAGTTTACATCAGCCTCTTTAATTTTGGGGATGCTCCCTGGCGGTAGTGAGCAATATTCACCAAATCCTTGGCGGTGATAGTCACCGCTTCCGGTACGGATGACTTGATTCCTTCATCGTGAATCTCAAAGCATTCACGTAGAATTGTGCGACTTCCTCCACGTAGGTCATCGGATATTCTAGTGTTAGAAATGGTTTTAGCCTGGGGACGTTTCCAACTTCTCCGGCGATTTTCTTTACCAGGGTGTCGTTGGACCCTCGCTTCACCATTCGTCAAAATCCACGGTCGAACCGGGTGTGGATTTGTTTTCCCAACTTGGTAAAGTCATAAGTTGGTGCCATTTCTGAGAATAATTTCAAGGAAAAACTCGAGAAATTGATTTGAAGGTTGATAGGGTTCGAGAGTATTTTGCCTTTGCCTTTTTAGAGAAAGAGATGAACAGTTTTAGAAGTGTGAGAGAGAAGCGGGGACGAAAATGGTTTAAATATGGTTTGTGAAAGGGCGTGCGGCGGTTTTGAATTGTGATCGAAATCAACGGCTTGGATTTCGCACGCATATTGAGCGAGTTCATGTCTCGTATTTAATGCGGCAAAGATTTATATCCAATCATAGGCTTGGTGTGCGGCTTTATGTCCGTACACATCATCATTATCTTTGACGTGTTCCTTAAAACATTCCCCCTCGAGACCCAAGACGATGCGTTTTTGTCCCATTGCTTATAAGTTATTCAACTTATCCCTTAGCCGATTTAACTCTACTTCTCATGATTCTCTTAGTGACTCGGCTATCGGTGACTTGGTGTAGTGACTTTCCGATCTGACTAATTTCTTGAAGTGATTTTTGTTTTCAGCTCCTTTTCACTTCCTTTCCTGTTCCATTTCTTTTCTTTGATTCTTATGTGTCTCGGCTTAGCTCAATTAGTCCCAACTCATGCTTGAGTTCTTCAAATCTTGACTCACATAGTGGTTTTGTGAAGATGTCGGCTAGTTGTTTATCGGTTGAGATATATTCCAGGATGATGTCCTTCTTTTTCAGCATGATCTCTTATGAAGTGATATCGACATCAATATGTTTTGTTCTTGAGTGCAACACGAGATTTTGAGTGATTGCAATTGCACTTGTGTTATCACACATGATTGGAATTTCTTTTTCTTCAACTTCATAGTCTCTCATTTTTGTCTCATCCATAGGACTTGGGCTACAATGTTTGCCCAGCCTATGTATTCTCGCCCACCGGTGTAGAGGTGGCTATTGAGTTTTGCTTCTTGCTAAACCAGGAAATTAGTCTGTTTAAAGCATTTGACATGTGCTGAAGTACTCTTCTGTCCACTCTGCATCCAAAGATAGTCGAGTCGAATAGCCAATTAGCTTGAATCCACCTTCCTTTGGATACCATAGGCCTTCTTGGCTTCCTTTTAAGTATCTCAATATTCTCTTAGCCATTTGTCATATGGCTCTCTTTTGGAGCAGATTGAAATCTTGCACATACACCTACAAAGAAAGGTGATGTCGGCCCGCTTTCTTTGTGAGATAGAGCAATGATCCAATAAGTGCTCACGTATCTTGTTTGATCTCAGCTTACCATCCGCATCCATGTCCATTTTGGTGATGTGTTCATTGGCATTTTTCTGAGAAGACTTCTCCTCCATACCAAACTTCTTCATTAAGTCTCTAGTGTATTTTGTTTGACTTATGAAGGTTCCATCCTTCAACTGTTTCACTTGGAGTCCAAGGAAGAATGTCGACTCTCCCATCATGCTCATTTCGAATTTACTTTGCATGAGGTTTGAAAATTTTTCACTGACTCTTTGTTAGTGGATCCAAAAATGATGTCATCCACATATATTTGAACAAGCGGTATACTCTTCTTGTCTTGAATTCAAAAGTGTTCTATCTACTTTTCCTTTTGTGAATCCATTTTTGAGTTAGGAATTGTGACAGGGTATCATACCATGCTCTGGGTGCCTGTTTCAATCCATACGGGGCTTTCTTGAGTTTGTATACCTTGTCTCCAAGAGTCTTACGCTCAAATCTTGGAGGTTGTTCAACATACACTTCTTCTTCCAATAAGCCATTTAGAAATGCACTCTTTACATCCATCGATATACAATGAAATTCTTGTGAGCGTGCATAGGCAAGAAACATCCTTATAGCTTCCAATCTTGCTACGAGGGCAAATGTTTCATCAAAATCTATTCCTTCTTCTTGGCAATATCCTTTGGCCACTAGTCTTGCTTGTTTGTTTCTTACCACGTAACCTTCCTCATTCATCTTATTTCGAACACCCATTTGGTTCCAATAACATTTTGATGTATGGGTCTTTGCACTAATTCCCATACTTTATTTCTCTCAAATTGATTCAGACTCTTCTTGCATAGCTTGAATCAATGTGTGTCGCCCAATGCTTGTGACACATCTTTGGGCTCAATTTGTGAGATGAAGCATGTGAACATGGCTTCTTGTTGAGTTTCGGATCTTGTTTGACACCTTCTCTTATATCTCCAATGACAAGTTCGGTGGATGGTCTCTCGGCCATCTTACATCAGGTTGGAGTAAGTTAGGCTGGTTGATCGACTTGCGTTGTGTTCTTGTGGTCGACTCTCTCGTAATCACTTAGCCGCAAATTTTCCATTGTTTTTGAGATTGACTATCTCATCTTCTTCGAATTGATAATTCCGGCTTCGGCAAAGAAGACATAGGGACTCTTCTCATGCGGTTGGATAATTGACTTATCGGTGACTCTTCAATATCTTCTCCATTTATATTTGGCTCATCAAATACCACATGAATGGATTCTTCGCAACCATAGTCCTTTTGTTGAGTATTATCAGAAGGCTTTGCTTTCACCGGTGAGTATCCTAAGAAGATACCTTCATCGACTTTAGCATCAAAAGCCTTTAGATTGTCTTTGCCATTGTTGTGAATGAAGCATTTACATCCAAATATTCTCAAATATGCAACACTTGGTTTTCTTCCGCCCGGATCTCATAGGGAGTCTTTGTCGGTTGTCTATTTATCATACATACGTTTACGAGTGTAGCAGTTTGTGTTGATTTTGCCCAAAATCTTTTTGGTAACTCTCGTCACTAACATGGTCCTTGCCGCTTCTTTGAGGGTTCTATTTCTTCTTTTCGCAACTCCATTCTCTTTGTGGAGTCCTTGCGATAGTTCATGACCAATACCATTCTCAATAAAGATCTTGAGTTATTATTCCATTGACAAACTCGGTCCCTCCTCTCCGATCTTATTTTGATAATGGTTTGACTCTTCTCGTTTTGAATCCTCTTCATCACCGTGTGGTAGTTTTTGTAGAGTTTCTTTCTTCTTACACATGAAAATTGTCCATGTGTATCTTGAGTAGTCATCTACTACCACCAAGGTGTATTTCTTTCCACTTATCTTTGGCAGGTTCCATTGGGCCAAATAGATCCATATGAAGTAGATGCAATATTCTTGTTGAGGATGGGCATGTCTTTTCTTTAAATGACGACTTGATTTATTTTCCCTTCGACATGCGTCACATATACTCTCCTTCTTGTATCTCTTGAGTCCTGGAAGTCCTTCCACAAGATGACTTCTTGCCGGTTTGTTGATCGTTTTGAAATCGGGTGACTCGGCTTTTTGTGCCACAACCAACTTGATTTTGTGCTCTTTGCTAGTAGACGGTGTTGGGTGTTGCGTTGACCAATCCACTACATACATATTTTTGTCTACATCCTTGCAGCACCACTTCATTTGATTCAATATCTTTGATTTGACATATGCCCATGTTGAATCCAACATTGTAGCCCTTGTCACGAGTTGATGATGCTTAGTAGATTGAAGTTTAGTCCTTCAACATATGCAACATCCGTGATTTCTAATCCATTCCTCTTGATGGATCCAATGCCTTTTATTTCACTGGAGCTTCATTTCCTCCAAATATGACTTTTGCTCCTTTAACTTCCTTGAATTTTGATGATTTCTTTTATTTCTGTCATATGTCCGGAATGACCACTATCCATGTACCAGGTTCCTTGGCACTCGATTGTTCCTTGAACTCGCAATCAAGGAAATTAAGTTTTAGGTACCCATGCTTGTATGCGGGTCCTGAGGGGTTAGAATTATAAGATGATCCAACCAACCTATAGCCAAATGATTTGACTCTAAGAGGTTGCCATCTATCGTGCCATAATCATAATTAATCCTGGCAAATTGCTTGGGGATTCTAGGTTCATACTGTTTGTCTCTTTTGTCCGTATGCTGCATATGTGTTTTAGCAATTGCCTTCCTTGGATAGTTGTGGTGTTTTTGAGTGTAATGCCTAGGTGCATATGTGTCTTTGATGAAAGCTCTTATACTTTTGGAATGGCCTTTCTTGAGTTCTAGGCCTTTGCCATTTGGGCTTGTATTCCATAAGTCTCAGCCGATAGTTCACATTATTCCAATCACTTGGCTTGGATATTTTCTACCATTCCCATTATATGTATTTCTTTTATGGATTTTAAGGGGTTTTGGTAGCTCGCTTCTTCTTTCTGAGTATTTTTCTGTTTGGAGTTTCTTTGAGGACTCGGTGAATCTCTTCTCATTGTCCTTTCAACACACTCAATGGTTGTTTTCCTTTTCCTTTATAACCAAGGCAGTTTGCTTATTATTGTGCTTTGGAGCGAATGTGTGTGCAACATTTATAGTTTTGGATTTTTCGGACTCTTCATGACTTGAAGATCCTTTTCCAAAATTACTCTTGAGGTTTGACATAGCATAGAGGAATTAAATCCTAAGCTGCCTGTCTTGTCTCCACATTCTCTTTGACTCATAATAAGATCATCCAATGATTTAGATGCCTTAGTGAATGAGGCAATAACATTCTTGAGGTCATTCTCCCTCTTTTCTATAGCGGCAATTTCTCGCTATTAATTTAGCATTTTCGGCCTTTAAACTTTTATTCTCATCGGCCTATTTGACTTAGAGTACTCGGCTCCTTAGTCGGCTTTGAGTTTTGACTTTTGAGTAGGCTATTTTCCTCATTCAATAGTGTGTGTGAGGATTTAATGTGTTCAAAATCTTTCATCATTTTGCCTAATGAATCATAAAGATCGGTGGGTGATGAAGTGTGTGTGTGTCATCACTATCACTAGTGTCGAGTTTGTTGAGTTAGATTGTACCTCATCTTCTTGATCTTGTTCTTTGGCCATCAAGCGGATCGGGCTTCTTCTTCGAGTCACTTGAGTAGTCGGCTTCATCGCTTGCTCTCGTCAGTGTTGTCTCTCTTGACTTTCTCAGCGATCTCTCTGACCATCATTGCCTTTTTCTTTTCTTGTCTTCTTTCTCGAAGACCTTTCTTTCTTCTTCATCCTTGTACTTGTTGACTACAGGATATGAGCGATCAATGGCATAGTGACCTGGTTGTCACGGTTCCAACATAGATATCAGCTTTTTGATCGACTCTTTCCATTCTTGAGTTGTCGACCTTTTGGTACTCAACTTTTTGATGATCTGTTCTCTTGGTTGGCTGTCTTCCCTTGATTTGGAGGAGTGAGTGTCTTTACGGAAGATTCACCCTTTCTCTCTTGTAGTTCTTATTGAAGAACTTGTTGAACCTTTTAACCATCGGTTTTATTTCTTCGGGTCAATGACTTCTTTGACCTCGACTCTTTTCCCATCTTTAACAATTAGAGCAGATGTTTTGGGTACATTGTCTCTTCCTGGTCTTTCTTCTTCTCGGCTCAAACTCATAGGCTTTGAGGTCCGAGAATAGTTCATGGTTGGATGTCTTTGATAGGTCCATGGAATGTCTCGGTGCCATGACCTTCATTTCCCATTCATTTGGAAGACTTTTTAGGATTTTCATACACATTTCCTTCTGTGTATATTCATTTCCAAGTGCGAGATAGCTCATTTGTGATTTACGTGAACCGAGCATCCAGTTGATCCGCATTTTCTCCCGAGATCATTTTGAAGTTCTCAAATTTTTGTACAACCCACGACAATTTGTTTTCTTTGATTTGCTCGAGCCCTCACAAATCGGTGTTAGCTTGTCCCTGCATTTCCTTAGCCGTTTTGCAAGATTTCACTTTATTGAACATGGCTTTGTCCAAGGTTTTGTAGAGAATGTCCTTGGCTACATTGTCCAGGTTGTATCTTTTTTTGTCATCATTTGTCCACTCGGTTCTTGGTTTTTCAACCATGACTGGTCCGGGAGTCGCATCTTCTTCTCCTTCACTCAACTCTTCGTGTTTGTGTTCACCTTTAATATCTGCAGAGGCCCATCTTCTATCACTATCCACATCTCATCATGTAATCTTTGATAGATGAGCTCGCATCACGAATTTTCCAATCATCAAATTCTTCAATAGTGAACATAGGAATGCGTGTTAGATTTGCTTCCATGATAATAACTTTTAATGATAGAAAAGAGTTTTGAAAACTTAAGTACTAAAGTAGACTTTGAAAAGTTTGGAGATCTAGTTCAGTAACCAGTGCGGAGGGTTCAATGAACCAACCGCTCCGATACCACTTGTAGGTCCCAAGGGGTGTAAGTGTAAGGTTTAGAAGGGGGTTGAATAAACCTTACCAAATCTTCGATTTAGTCCTTTTAAATCTCTGAGTTGGTTCTACAGTTGTGTCCTTAATGGACAAATCGAATTAGTCACTCAAGTAGAGTTAATCTCTCAAATGACTCAATTTTTTGTTGATGGAGTAACTCGATTGTTGGCTATATTTTAGCTCAATTTGTGGTTTTATTTTCAGTGGAAGACTTAACACCCTTAAGTTTGATTAAGCAAGATTTTAGAGCTTGATTTAGTACTTATAAATTATCAAATGGATAGCAAATTTATCGCCAGATATAAGCGATTAAAAGTCTTTGGAATTTAAATGCTATAAAGTAAATGACACAATAAAATTTTTATAGAGGTTCAAGAAGATGGGGTAATTCTTCTACTCCTCTCTTCTCCAACTCCCGGAGGAATCCACTAAGTAATGATCGGTTTACAAAGTGGTAACAGTCCGATACAAGTCTTGATCACAATAGCCGACTTGATCCTTTGGGACTCGATGAGACGCTTGATCACTCGGTGGCTTCTCGCACGACTCGAACTTCTTCACAGGCGGTGCCTTGCTACTACTGACTCACTTGCTCAAGCTCTTTGGATTTGATCACGAAGCCCTCCAAAAGCTTAAGACTTGGTTCAAACTTGAACCTTTCTACAATCCTTCCCGGAATGTAGACCCCTTGTTTTCATATTTTCCTCTTCAACCGATTGAAGTTCTCTTTCCTTCACAGGTAAGTGTTGGATTGATGTACTTGAGATGTAGCTTGAGGGTTGAGAATATTTGAGTTTTTCTAATAAGCTTGTTTATCTCATGTGTGTCTTCTTCTTCTCAAACAAACTCCTCGGCCTTTTATAGTGAACTTTCAAAAATTTGCCCGTTGAAGAGATAGGCATATTTTTTAAAGTCACTTTGCGATCGTTGGCTTGCAGTTCTTGGAATTTCCATTTCCTCGTATGAATTGTTCTTTCACCTTTTCGAGTTCGACACGGTGTAGTGCTTCCCATTGGTTCATTCCTTTTGCACGCTTCGGACTCGAGCACTCCAAGAAAGGTGGTATGGAGATATTACTTGTTTAAGTAAATCTCTTGATTTACGGCAACGGTTCTTTTACGATTATCTCGACTTGATTTGCATTTCCTTGCTTTCCCAGGTGACTTAGAGTCGCCTTCCAATCATTGGATGACTCTTTCATCACTTCAACTTGAGACTTGGCTTTTCTTGAGTTGACTTGACTAATGCTTCACTCAGTGCAGATCTCACCGCTTCTTCGATCGAGTTCTGTCCGCTTCTTCTTTGCCATACTTAGGCTGTCTCTCTCCAGAGTTTTCCTTCAAGTCTTGATTTCTTCTTGCATGTTAGGCGTAGCCGACTTAACTCGACTTTTTTGGCCACTCTAATTGTTACAATACATTTTACAACAAGAATTGGGGTGCCAACTTTCTATTCTAAGTTTTACATGGCATTCATCAAAATCTAAACAATAAAATTCCTAACACAAACTTCTACATAATGTGAAGTCGAAGACCGTGTTGTTCTATACTCCACATGATGGTATAGATAGTAGGAGTCCGACTTTGTTACCATTTCTTCCTTTCTTTCTTTCAAGCTCTGCACCTTTAACTAAGTCACGCTCAATGTTAGGTGGTTCTTGTGGAATGAAAATAGGATTGGAAACTGATATGACAATACAAGAACCATCCAAGCATATTGTGACTTAACCGTTGAGAGCTCCGTATGTTCAGCGTTCTCATTGTCTACTTCATTAGCATCAATTGGAGGCACTTTATGAATTAGAAATCATCTATTTCCAAGAACATGTTCGCCATTGTCTCCTATTATGATTTATTATTCACATCATTCCCTTCACAGTCATCCGGAACAAAATAGTCATCTTTTTCCCATCCAAATTGATCATAAATTAATCAATGGACTAGTTCATTGTCAATATCGTACTCCAGATCGTCATCTTCTTCCTCAGATGTGTCACCATCATTGTCCCCCGATGGAACAAATTGTTTATCTTGTTGGTTATGTTCATCACCAATAATATCCTGGTCATCTTGGTCAACTAAATAACCACCGCCCCCGAAATCATCATACCGCTCAAAATCATCATTAAATCCACCACACCACCATCATCATCGTCACCATCCACATGACAACTACTATTGATTCTCGGTTGATACTCCAAGATAGGATGTTTACTTGGACAATTATGAGACACTACATGTTGCATAGACATTGGTTGAGGCTCAAATGTCTGATATTTACTTGGACAATTATCGGGCACAACATGTTGCATATATATTGGCATATGCTATGGTGGACCATGTATATAATTCATGTTGTTGTGAGAATTATATGGATTTACGGGTATGAATTGAGTGTCGGTACCATAATAATAAGATTGAACAGCCATGAGATTCATAAAACCATTTGGATTGTGATTTTCGGTGTACGAGGTCCCCACTATCCCATGATTTTTTGGTTGCAAGATCACAAATATTCGAGGATCTTTGAAAATTTTAGCTACTCAGCGAAGATCTTGTTCACACATAATCAAAGACTTAACCTTATGACCATCCCCAATTGGCAATAAACAGTGTAATTTGTATTCACACAATCGCCGATCACCATTTATAATGAACAATATCCTCACACCCACTATATGATATTATCCACAATGACGTAAAAACGAGTACTTCTTCACTATTTCTATAGAAACTACCATCCCAAAAACCATAATGGACAACTATGACTTTATCATCCTCCATTTAAAACCAACACCAACAGATTATCAAATTAAGGAACAGAAAAAAAAAAAAGAAAAAAAAGGATGATATGTAACTCGAAAAAATATTTTACTTGATGTGCAGACACATGTGACTCGACATCGAGTAAGTTGTCGAGTTACACTGCAGACTGATTTTCAAATTCAGTTTCAATCTGCTTTTTCAAGTCTACGATTTTCAATTCTAGTATATACCCAACCATAAACTAACTACGATACTGAATGAATAAAGGATGAGCTAGAGAATAAAGTGCTCACATTATTTTGAGATTCCGTTGAAAAAATGGCAGCTGGTCCACGAACCGAAAGTGAGAAAAGTGAAAATGAAAAAAAAAAAAAGGAGGTGACATAATGTAATATTCTTAAAGGGTATTAATGTCATTTTCTTGGCCAAAATAACTAAAAATATGTGTTTATGAAAGATGGCTAGTTTTCATTTTTACATTATGGAAGGGGCCATTTTGACACATTTCCATGTTAAGATAATTGTAAAGTGTAAGTAAAATAGTCGTAGGTAAATGTTTACCAACAAAATCTAAAATTGTTGGTAACTACCTTACAATATTTCTGTCGATAAATTTAAAAGATATTGATAATCTATTGGTATTTAATTATCAGTATAGTTTGTGTAGTACTTAATTTTTATCTATTTCCTCTTCAACAATGCATAGAAATGAAAGTCTAAGGCATTTCCATAATATTTGCTTAAAATAAATAAATAAAATTCGATGTATAGTATTATACATCGTTTTAGGCAAAAATATTTTTTTCGTCCACTAAGTGGACGAGTTCAGAGATTTAGTCCAAACTATTAGAAATTTTTGAAATTGATCCACTAAGTGGCAAAAATTCGGATTTTTAGTCTACTGACCAGCTACAACAGGTAAAAGTGACCTGCATCCTATGCGGATTTTGTTTTTCTTTTTTTTAGGGGAGGAACTTTATTTTGTTGATAGGGTATCATATGTTGCACTTTGGAGGGGAAAAAATAGCATTTTCAATTTAAATTAGATAAAAAAAATATAAGATTCATTATGATTGTGAATAAAATGAAAATAGTTAACATAAATATATTTAAATTATTTATTATTTCGAAAAACACTAAAAAAATTAAAAAATTCCTGCAAAATAAGAATAATGTTAAGAAAAATTAAAATACTAAAATTGGATAAATGTATTCAAGACTATGAAATAAAAAAAATTGTTTATATCATAACATTTTCTATCGAATTTACAAGGCAACATTTATTTGGTATTTTAATTTTCATCCACCACTTTTAAATTCATTTTAGGATTTTGGGACGTTGTTGTTTTGGTATTTTTATTTCATTTTAAGTTTAACATCTTTTGAATATAAAATCACGATATTTAGAATTTGTAATGAGTAATTTAAATATTAGACATAAATTGTTGATCAATTATTAACATTTTGTAATTTAAATTTACTTAAAGTTAGAATTAAAGTAATAATTTATACTCATTTCAAATATTAGATTTATCAATAGATATATATATATATATTTATTATTTTTTTATAATTTTTAAGTTTGAATTGAAGTTTGTATTTTTATAATTAAAGAGTAATAATTATATACTTTGTTTATTCATTTTCTTTTTACCACAATAAATTTTTATTTGTAGTTGAATTAAATTTTATTTTCTATGTTTTAAGTCCAGTATTTTAAAAATACTAATATTAATAAGTAATTTAATTTTATGATATAAATAATTGTTTTATTTTATAATTTTGAACATATTTATCGAATTAAATATTTTATTTTTTATTAACATTTTATTTATAAATCATAATGAATCTTATATTTTATCCAATTTACATTGAAAATACTATTATTTTCCCCTCCAAAATGCCACATAGGATGCCCTATCGGCAAAATAAATCCCCCCCCAACCACAAAAAAAAAAAGCAAATAAAAAAATCTACATAGGATGTAGGTCACATTTACCTGTTGTAGCTGGTCAGTGGACTAAAAGTCCGAACTTTTGTCACTTAATGGATCAATTTCAAAAATTTCTAAAAGTGTGGATTGAATCTCTGAACTCGTCTATTTAGTGGACGAAAAAAACATTTTTGCCCATCTTTTTATTTCATGCCTGAAGCTATAAGTGTACTCTCATATAGACCCATTTTCGTAGTTGTGCTAGTTTAATCAAATTTGATAACATGTCTAAAAGTTGCGTATTGTTCATTTGTTCTATACGTAATCTATTTTGGAATTTTAATTTTTAACTTTCATTATACTTTCGGTAATCCACCAAAATTTATTCAACTTTTATGGCAATTACATTTCACAATCAAGTCATCAACTAAAGACTTCTTTTCCACTAATAAAAGTTCAATGTATTTCAACAATTTATACATGATGGATTGTGATTAATTATACAGTTAGCTGTGAATTGTGGCCAAACAAATTCTTGATCTCAAATCTTAAATATGACCCAAAAGTTGGGAAAATCTTTGAAATCAAAATAAATAGACGTTTCAGGGTCTACATCGATCATTGCTGTTTTAATTTCTTATTCTATTAATTTTACATTTTACTCTTTGGACATGTAACCTTGAATAAAGATAAATATATATTGTTGATTAATTAAACGTAATTTATTTATAGATACATGTTATAAATATAATAATTAAACAAAATGGAGCATTAAAAGTAGAATACAAAATTTAAAGCCATATATTATTTATATAAAGACATAATTACAAAAATACCCTGACATTTAGCCTAAATTATATAGGGGAACAAGACTTTGTGATCTTCAAATTACAGATATTCCATGATATTTCACTGCAAGAAAAAATCAATTTACCTATATAAAATTATGTAGGTAAGTATTAAGAAAACTGTAAAGTGTATGTAATATTGTTGTAAATAAAATTGTTGTAAGCAAATATTTACCAATAAAATCTAAAACTGTTGGTAAATACATATAATATCTCTATCGATGAATTTACAATTTATTATTAGTGATTTGTCAGTAACTGGTTGGTATAACTTGGGAAAAAATAAGAAAGTTTTATTCTATTGGTATTTTGTAAAAGTTAGTAATAAAATTATTTATGTCGGTGAATTAGATTTGTTTTGTAGCGTTTGTTTCTCTATTACATTAAGCCACCCTCAAGACACAAGAGGAGTGTATTCATTAAACGTAATTTGATTTATTTTATAGAGACATGTTATAAATATAATAATTGAATATTTGAATAAAATGGGGCATTAAAAGTAGAACGGAAATTTAAAGTCGTATATTATTTATATAAGGATAATAACAAAAACACCCCTGGCGTTTAGCCTAATTATGTATTTAAAAAACAGTTATCTTTCAAAATCACAAATATCCCATTGATATTGCGCTACACGAAAAAATCAATTTAATTACGTAAAATTATATAGGTGATAAGGGTAAAAGATGGTCTGGGCCGACCTGGTAAGGCCCATAGCATTGGGCTGATCTGTTAAGTATTAAATCTTGGGCGATCGATGAGGCTACTGCTTTGGATGACCCGCCAGGCTTGGGCTTATAAGTATTGGGCCGACTTATCGAGCCCATAAAAGGGTTGAAGGGATAAAGCCCATTGCATTGGCCGACATAAGTTGCCCGCCGAACATGGTAGTTCAGTATGATCTAGTTTATCGTGTTGACTATGTACGGTGACCTAACGCGTGGGCCGACTGTGAGGAGGTCGCGTCATTAGGCCGATCTGTCAAGTCTCTCGCACGCGTAGGCGTCTGTTGATGATGATTTACATTTTAAAAGGACCTCGGCTTATAGTTCGGCTCGGCGACCTCGGATGTATGAGGCATTGAGGATGCCTCGTGAGATTTTAAGGGGTTGCGTGCAATCTACAATGGTCCGAGCGTGTTTTGAAACAGTCGGAGCTATATCTTACGAGCATAAAATTAGGGTTTTTAAGAGATCCGATCCTAATCTAATGATGGCTCGACACCAAATCGTAACGGAATTCGGATTTTACGGAAACCCTAATCCTAGCTAAGGTATAAAAGGCTCAAACCCAGGTTCATTCTAACCTAATCTCATTTTTTCTACTGTTACATTGTTCTTTCTCTCTCTAGCCTTTTACTTCTTTTCCAAGACACTGACTTAAGCATCAGAGAGGGTACGCCGGAGCCCCCCAGGCCCCCTTGTGCTGTGGTTTACGGAGGACTTCGTCTTGGAAGGTGATCGGCGAGAGGAGGTCGTTTTTGGGAGCAACCAATAGATAAGTATTATGAAAACGGTAAAGTGTAGGTAAATTAAACTATTGTCAATAAAATTGTTTTAAGTAAATATTACTAACAAGTTTTCAAACTGCTGGTAAATAGTTACAATATCTCTGTCGGTAAATTTAAAAATTGTTGGTGATTTGTCAGTAATTGGTTAATATAGTTTGGGGCATAAATAACAATTTTTATTCTATCAGTATTGTGTAGGTAACTGCAAAATTTAGCGACACGTGAACTAGATTTTTTTGGTAGTTTTTTATTATCTCTTACAAGTCACCCTCAAGAGCTAAGAGGGGTGTATATATTAGATAAATACAAACCTCAAGTAGAGTCGACAAAATTGGCTCGACCTAGCTAGCCTGCATATAGAGTTAGGCTTTATTTTTAGCAGCCCTAAAAGGATCAAGTCTACTTTGGTCCGACACAAATGACTCGAAGCCCGACAAGGCTGAATGGCATGATAAAAAATACACTTTGCGATGAGATGTGCTATAAGAAATATAACCCGATAAAATTTTGGCCCGGCCCAATCCAATCCAATTTTTAACTTGGCCCATTGGGTTATGGCCAGGCTGGCTCGGCCCGCTCAAGGGTGAGTTTCTAACACTTTAAGGGAGTATTTGTAATTTTGAAAAATAACTTATCAGTTCTAAACCGGATTTTTATAATTCTTCCTTTATATAATAACAATTTTAGGATATCCACGTGTCATCCTTGGATCACAACAGCATGGAGATTTTGTGCAGTGGCTGTCCAATCTCTCCACAGTCTCAACATATTCCACTTCTCTTCCAAAGCCAAAAAGGTTAAAATAATCTTTTTGACTTTGGACAAAATGGGATGCAAGCTAATTTCAGGTAACTGATGTTAAAAGCTTGTGTAAATCTACTTTTCATAGATGCACACAGCTGTTTTCAAATACAAAATTGTTTTCTTTTTTCTTTTTAATATTTAATAAAGAATTTTTTGATGATATTTTGTGCATACATCCAATTTTGTCAAAAAGAATGCTAAGATTACACAATTCATAGAATCCATAATAACATTCATTGATTTTTAAATAAAAACTATTTATGATATATTCATGTAATCAAAGTCCGATTACGTACATCTATAGTTAAAATTACATATATAACTATCAGATATCTCAAATCCTGAAAATTACCTCAAAAAAAATCTCAAATCATGAAATCATATCGATACGATCAGATTATACGACCGACAACACCCAAAAAAAAAAGTAAGATCATAATTAACTTTATTTTATTAAAAAAAAAAAGCTCAAAATTGATCAAAATCGTTGATGAAATGTACCTAAATATAAGGGATGATTACCAGGAAAAAAAAAATCCTTGAGGTTCAGGCTATTTACAAAACCCAAAAAAATTTAAAATTACAAAAAGAAAAAGAAAAAAAGAAAATTAATTTGTCTTACACTTTTTCCCTTTCATAAACAAAACATACTTCAAAAACTATCCTTATATTTCTAAAACTATTATAGTTACCCCTTACATTTAACATAAAAAATCAAATTAGTGGAGCTTTTTGTAATATCAAAATAATTCTGGCTTTCTCTGTAATCAGCCCGAACCTCGGGGGCAGGGGCGTTTCCTTCCTTATCAAAGCCCCAACCCCAAATTTTTTTTTTTGAAATCTCAATTATTATAAGTATATTTTTTTTAAAATATTAATTTCTAATACTAAATATTTATTTTTTAATTGATTTAGCCCCCAAAATTACAGGTATAAATCCGCCCCTGCTCGGGGTCTTTTTTAATTATCTGTAAATATAATCTTATTACATGATCAAAATCTTGACTTTAATGTGAAATTAAAACCCAGTGGCATAATAGTCATATTTTGAAATGAGATGTATTTGGTCAATTTTTTTTTAACAAAAAAAAGTAAATGGATTTGTTCAAGCACAAAAGGAGGCTTTTAAAAACAACCTCGTCCCCCAATTGCTTAGAAATCACGTTTCTTTCACCTCCCATCCTTAAACACATCAACTATTTATTGCCCTTATGATCCTCATGCTATTATTTTCTTTCTAAAAAACAAAAAAAAAAATTCTAACATCTCTCAAGTTCAGTTTTCATGCCTTTTTTCATCTGATTTGATATACTTTTTTTTTCTTCTTGAGAATCATTCAAAAAAAATATATATTGATGGAAAACAACAATTGTGGAGCTGTGAAAAGGGATGATCTAATGGAATTACCGCCTGGATTTCGATTTCATCCGACCGATGAAGAACTTATTACTCATTATTTGTCGAAAAAAGTTGTGGATGGAAATTTTGCTGCTATAGCTATTGGAGAAGTTGATATGAACAAGGTTGAGCCCTGGGAATTGCCATGTAAGTTTTTCTCAAGATCCTCTTTTTTTCAAGGGATAATTGCAAAAACACCCCTGATGTTTGAGCTAATTACAAAAAAAACTAGATATTTTCGAAATTACAAAAACTCTCTCATGTTTGATTGTTTTTTTAAGAGATAATTGCAAAAACACCCCTAATGTTTGAGCTAATTATGAAAAAACCCCAAATGTTTCGAAATTATAGAAAACTCCAACAGGTTTGATTCTGTTTTAAATTTAAGAGGCTAATTGTGATAATTTTGTAGGACAAAATCAAACCTCAATGGGTTTTTTTACAATTTCAAAAAATATTTGGGGTTTTTTGTAAAATTATAGAAAACTCCCACAGGTTTGATTCTGTTTTAAATTGTTTTAAATTTAAGAGGCTAACTGTGATGATTTTGTAGAACAAAATCAAACCTTAAAGGTATTTTTGCAATTTTTGAAAGTCTCTTGGATTTTTGTGTAATTGGTCCGAACCTCAAGGGGGGTTTGTAATTATTTTAAGTGTATATATATATATATATATATATATATTTGGAGTTTCTTTGGTATTGATTATGTAATTTTATGATTTATGAAGGGAGAGCAAAATTGGGGGAAAAAGAATGGTATTTTTTCTGTGTTAGGGACAAGAAATATCCAACAGGGCTGAGGACAAACAGGGCAACTGCTGCTGGTTACTGGAAAGCCACTGGAAAAGATAAGGAAATATTCAGGGGAAAAACATTGGTGGGTATGAAAAAAACACTGGTTTTTTACAGGGGTAGAGCTCCTAAAGGTGAAAAATCAAATTGGGTCATTCATGAATACAGATTGGAAGGGAAATTCTCTCTCCATAACCTCCCTAAAGCAGCCAAGGTATTATTATTGTTATTATGAATAATTACAAAATTCACTCAGATGTTTTTGAAAATTACAAAAAAAACCTTTTTTCTTCATAAGCAAAGTGTTTCAAAAATTCCCCTGACTTTTATAGATGTATTACAGTTATCCTCTTAGATTTAAGGTAAAATCAAATATCAAGGATTTTTTTTGTAGTTTTCAAAAACATGTGGTTTTTTTTTGTAAGTAGCCCAAACCTCAAGGTTTATTTTTTATTAAAACCATTATGAATAATTACAAAAACTACCCAGAAATTTTTGAAAATTACAAAAAAATTCTTGAGGTTTGATTTCGTCTTACACTTCCCCTTCATAAGCATAAAATATTTCAGGAAAAAGACCCTAAATTTTATGAAAATATTACAGTTACCCTTTTAAAGTTACACTTTTTGTAATTATCACTTACTATTATTAGTGTTAATTACAAAAATTGCCCCTAAGGTGTACCCTAATTACAAAAAACTCCAATTATCTTTCAAGATTTAAAATATCCCCTTCATGTTTGTATTTATCTAACAAATATTCCCTCTTCAGGCATTTTGAGGGTGCAATTACAACTAAAAACAAATAACTGGGCTTTATTGTAATTAGGCTAAACCTCAGGGTAGTTTTGTAATTAACCCTTATTGTTATTATTTCATTCAATCATTCCCATTCCCCTGTTTCTTTAATTCTTTCCCCTGTTTTATTCAATTAATGAATATGTAAAATTTTTTATTTTCTGGCCTGCAGAATGATTGGGTAATTAGCAGGGTATTTCAGAAAACTTCAGGTGGGAAAAAAGTCCACATTTCAGGCCTAATCAGAATGAACTCCATTGAAAATGATTTCCCACCTTCAACCCTTCCACCATTAATGGACCCTTCACCATTAACCAACAGAACAACAAAGCCCGAATCTGAAGCCCAATTCGAATCCGGCCCGGCCCACGTGCACTGCTTCTCCAATCAGAATCCCATTTTCCCATCCTCTTCTTCAAATCCCCTGGATTCTGCCTCTGCGTTTCCCTGGGTACAGTTCCCTACAGTTCAGCCTGGAATCGGGTTTCAGTTTCCGGGTTCGGTTCCAATCCAGGACCCATCCATTTTCAGGACTTTTCTTGCTAACTATGGTCAGAATGTGAACCAGGGTTTCAGAAAGGAGAGGGATATGGTTAGTGTTTCTCAAGAAACTGGGCTGAGCACTGAAAATTCATCTGTTGTTTCGAATATTGAAATGGGGAAGAAGGGATTTGAAGAAGAACAAGAAGATCCTGTTGTTGGGCCACAGGATTTGGACTGTATTTGGAGTTACTGAGTGATTTTTACTGTGGGGAAAGGGGTAATAATTAAGCAGTAGTTTAAGAGGAAGATATATAGAGATATATTTTTATTTTTCATTAATAGTGTTGTCAAGAGTCAAGACAAAGATTGTGTTGTGTGCATATAGATATGAATGATGTTCTTGAAAACTTATGATTGAAAGTGGAGATTGGTAATGTATCTAACATAAAGTTATTTTTGCTGTGATTTATTTACTTTTATGTTTTTTATTTACTTTGCGGGTATAGTTAGAGTTGTCAAATAGGTCGGGTCGGCACGGTGCTGGCTCAGGCCAAACAGTGACAGTACTCTAATTTCATAGCCCAAGCTCAGCCTAAAGCATAAAAATACACTGAAAAAATTGGGACGACCAGGTTTTTCGAGCCAGTCGGGCCGGGATTTTAAGGCCCGATGAGTTTTTTGAACTGTAATACTAGAAACCCGGTCGGCGATCCGTGGCCAAATTTTGACTCTAATAAAAATACACATGAAAAGTCGGGTCGATTGGGTTAGGCCGAGATTCTGGGCCAAATAGGTCGGACTCTTTTCGGGCTTACAATATCATAGCCCAGCCATATCACTAGGTTGGTCATTTGAGTCGAGCTAGTTTTGTGACTCAGGTACGAGAGGGAAGGGAACATGCGCACATATATGAGATCGAACTGGGTTGATTGCCCCAAAACACAAATTTTCTATCACTGAAATACAAGGTTGATTCTGATTACGTTTGGTCCACAAATTCTAATAAAAAAGGGGATAATTACAAAAAGTACCCCTGAGGTTTGATCTAATTACAGAAAAACCCAGCTAACTTTAAAACTTACAAAAAGTACCTCTGAGGTTTGAAACATATTTCAAAATTCCCCTTCATATTTGTAAAATCATTGCAGGTTACCCCCTAATTTTAACACTAAATCAAACCTCAGGGGTGCTTTTTGTAAGTTTTAAAGTTAGCTGGGTTTTTTTATAATTAGATCAAACCTCAGGGGTACTTTTTGTAATTATCCCTAAAAAAAGGCAAGGAAAAATTTAAGAATACATAAATATATTATACATTAAGTAACAAATTAATTATCTAGAAAATGAGAATATATATTTCACTAAAAACCAAACATTGTGTTTATGTTATGAAATGTAAATTGCTAATTTTGAAGTTAGATGACATAAGAGGTCAAGTTGGTGGCTAACTGATAATTGCTCTTGTTTTTTATTGAATCTTCATTAATTAGTGGCAGTGGGTTCCAGGGTTACATCATTGAAAATATTGGGAGTGTTTGCAAAAACTTCTGCTTCTAGAAAAAGTGATTTATTATAGTAGAAGTAGAAGTAGTTGAGAATCAAAAGTTGGTAGTGTTTGAAAATAGAATTAAAAGTTGAGAATGAGAAGTTGGGAGTGTTTGGTGAAAAAGTAGTAAAAGTACTTATTTATTTGTAAAATTCAAACTAGAAGCAGAAGCAAAATCTAAAGCACCCTTCTCCCTGTTTTTAGATTCTGATTAAATGAAGCGTTATAATTAGGGGGTATTTAAATAACTATTGCCATTTAAAAAGCAATTTAACAAAATACCGCAAAAAAAAAATCGAAATTAGGTGAAAATGACTATCTGACATTTGTTTTCGGGTTTTCTATGAGAAAACTGCGAAAAACAAAACGTCAGTATATTTGTTTTTCGGTTTTATTTTTTTTTTAATTCTTTAGAAAACAGAGGTTGGAACTGTTTTCTAATCAACTTTTTTTTAAAAAAATTTTAATATTGAAAACAGAGATACAATCTCTGTTTTTTTTTTTTTCAATTTTGAATATTTTTGTAAAAATCACTAAAATGCATACACCATTTTTTAGAATATAAAATAGCAAATTCATTACAACCCTAAGGTTACATAACAAACCCAGAAGCCGATTACAAAATGTAAAAACATAATTAAATGACATAATTTAAAAACAATCGAAAATCACAAAATTTAAAATCGTCTTAGAACCGGAATATTAAACATCATTCATGGCGTGAAGAACTTCCTTGCTCAAAATTATCTCCAAACTTAGGTTTTGGTGGCAAGTAACGGAGGGTGAGTAGGAAAATTGCTTGAGCATTGTGTCTCTCGTGCGGTTTCTTGAAAAGTGTTTCAGTTTGTCAAATAAAGGTTCTCCTCTAACATATAAGCATCTGGAGTAACGATTTCATCAACCTAGAAAAAAAAAAAAATATGAGTCACTAAATTTACGTAGAACAAAAATGAATATTATACAAGAGATTAACATAAGAATATTTAATTTCGCGTGCCACTAAAAACCCGATCTTTTGCCGTTGCGTGCACAAAATTGACTTGCGATCCCGTATACACCGGTGTGCTCAACATTTTGGCAAACAAGGTGTAACGAGCTTGAAGATGTTTCACTCGTTGACTTACTTCTGCATATTTAAAGTTGCAATCAAATGTTCCTTTTAGAATAACTCTAGCCGTCATTATCGAAACACTATTGTTTTCTTCACCAACAACCGAGTTCTCCTTGCTCATCTCGCTTAGAAGAGAATCGGCGAGGATGATGTCCATCGGCAACGTCCATTTTGTTTTTTTTTCATTATATAATGTCTGCAATAACTGAGAATTTGGTTTTCGTGGGGGTGGTAGAGGAGACCAATTGAATTCATCCATTTGAATATGTATATGATATCAATGTAAGAAAATTTATGTTATTGTGGTAGATGAGAATAGTTTGAAGCAATGTATATTTTGTGGTAAGTTTGAGCATGTATTTATAGACCATTTGTAAATGTCGATAAAATAATTTTGACAAGACATATATCAACTGCCAAAGGTGATAAGTTAAATCGAAAAGACTGATAACCGCATAAAGGCGATAAGGTACAATCGACAATACTAAACATCCGCATAAAGTCGATATTTGATAAAGAGTTAATGACAAGACCTATCACTACAAAGTGATAAGACTATATCTCGATAAAACTAATTAAATTAAATTACTTAATTTCATACAACCATTAATCATTGTCCAAATATTTAATTAAATTATCTAATGTCCAACCCTTTGTTCTAATGAAAATAAGTATCATAATGTCCTCCGATTGCCACAAGACGTCTATTCTCTCTCTCGCCGCTCCGTCTTCTACTCGGTGGTGGTGGAGTAACATTCTCCTCATCGGAGTCGCGGAGTCGAACGTCTATCATCATGCATAGATGAAAATGACGGATACGGAATGGGTGATGTATCATATGCACGTCGATCGGTGGCATGTCTTGGAGGCTCGAGGATATGGTATGGTGTCTTGATGTCCCAAATCAAACCAAGAAAATCGTGAATGATTGTGTAAATGGTAGGACTATATGCCCAGGTGTAAACTGGATAGTCCTTGTGTGTGTCTTGGCTCGGGGACATAATAACCACTGTGTCAAGCGAAAATCGATGCATAGAACTAGCGGACCCGCCTTTGTCATGCTGAGTACACTGGAATCGGCGTGCGAAGTGGATGGACCCGTATCATCACAGTAGGAGAGCCGTGAATCGAAGAGCGAAGTGGATGGACCCGCATCATCATGCGTAGTAGCTATGAATCGGCGTGCGAAGTAGATGGACCCGCATCAACTTCACGTCACGCGATGTAAAGACGTGAACTGCTCCGCCTCCTTACATGTGTCTCGAGACCTGCTCACCGTGGCGCACTTTGTGGATTAGAGACATTAGTTGCACTTCTGCGCCTCGACACAAACGAGTGAGATCTGCTAAAGTCGATGAACAGAGATCACGAATTGCAAGTAATGAATCATGATCATCGCGGACTCCTCGGTACTAAGCCTTAAGCTTTCTATTGTATCTACTGAAATGAAATTATAGGCCGTATGAAGATAAAAGAAAAATAGAATATGCTAATTTTTATAAAGAAAAATATTTACCATATAGTCAATAACAAACAGAAACGACGACCGGTAGTACTCTCCCGCACTTGTAAGTGGCTCGGCGAGATCGGGCGGCGTGTAATATCATCAAACCATGCCATGTACCCTGGACGGTCGTGTCACGTCCATCGATCATAGGAGCGAGAGAAAATATAATGATGTCTATCATCCCACAACCTCGACATACTTGTTATGCTTGAGGGCCCAATCCGTTACTCCATGTCCTCTGCGGTCTATATCATGCAATTTTAGATTTGTGAATCATTTGGTAGGGCGGGGAATAAATTGAGTCATACCAAACTGCCTGGACACCCTCTCTGGACGATGCATCTCGACTACATCATAATTAATAAGTGGACATGATGATCTCCATGTAGGTGCGCACATGGTATACCATACTCCCTCCATTTTCCACAGCTGCACTCCTGGGTACTCAATTTAACAACGTTGACTCGATGTCTCCCACCAACTAAATGGCGTGTCGTAACTGTGCGATTGTTCACCACTATCAAACGCGTTTTGACCACCAAATCAATTGATGTCTGTGCCTTTTCATATTGCCTGGCTACGTGATCTGGCCATAATTGGTTCTTACCCAACATTCTATAACTAGATGCTTGCCTATCCATAAAATATTTGACCATTCTATGAAATGTGATCTCAACTATAGTTGTGATAGGTAGACGACGTGCACCTTTTAACATTCCATTGATGCACTCAGAAAAATTAGTAGTCATTATACCACATCGCAATCCCCCATCGTGTGCAAGTGTCCATTTAGTTGGATCGTCGTTGAAGCCATGCATAAGCCCCTCGTTATGTGCCTTAATTTGTTCCATCTTTAGTTCAAACTTTCTTACATTGTACTGCACTTTTGACTTGCCACACTAAATCTTTCAGTACAACATTTTTGAATTTATTATTGAAGTTCGAACAGAAGTGTCTGAGGCAATAGCGATGAGCACCACGAGGTGGTGAAAAGTCCGGGTTCTCCCCTACAGCTGTCATTAGACCACGATGTCGATCAGAGATAATACACACTCCATCTGCACCTTGCACTATGTGCGTAGAAAGCATGTGAAGAAACCATCTCCAAGAACCATATGTTTCTTCATCCACTATGGCAAAAGCAAAGGGCAATATCATATTGTTAGCATCTAAACCCACGGCAATCAACAACTTGTGTTTGTATTTGCAATATAGATGAGTTCCATCAACACGATGATTTTTCGACAATGTTTGAACCCTCGACACATGGTTTGAATGCCCAAAACACATAAAATAGGGTGCGGATACCGCGCACATCCACCTCTCTATGAACCCACTCAACAACGAGTCCCCAGGATTCCATTTCTCAAAGGCACCCATGTACTTTGGTAACATTCTAATCGAACTCTCCCAAGTGCCATAAACATTCTCCCTTGCACGTTTCAAGCCATGCCATGCCTTGTGATATGATATTTCCCATCCATATTTTCCTTTACCTTCTTTGTTGGGCATGTTTGATAGCACACCCTGGATCACATTGAACACTACCCACCAACAAACGTGCAATCATATTTTTACACATATTTCGATGATCAATGGAAATCTCATTAATTAGACATGTGTGGTCACCACCATATCTTGTAATCTTCCATAATCCAATTTTTGGTTTCAGTATTGCTCGAAGACTCCAATCACATACCAGGTCAGGTGTGCTATGACAACATTCAACTTTCCACAACTTTTTATCGCTCTCTACAACGGTAAGATCTCGTCTTGCAAACCGCAGAATAATCTTTCACACACACTTGTAGTCTTTTCTTATCCTTAAACACCATTCCTTTTTCAAGCACACCTTTCTCGGGATCGTAATATGAACGTCTGACCGGAACATCAGAAGAATCTACAGGGATCTCTGCATATGCCATACTAAAAAATGGAATGATAGGACGAAGACGATACGACCCATCTGTAGTCATGTGCGGGGCAGGAGGAATTGGGACGTCATCCTGTTGTGAGGTATTCTCTCGGCCTTGTTCATTATACATTTCATCAAAATCAGAAATTCCTACACTATCATTATCATCGTCATTATTATCTTCGTGTTCTTCGTCACATGATTGTTCTGAATCAACACGTTCTTGATTCACGTGGCTATCAGCTGAGTGATCTGGCATTCTTTCAACATCCACGTTTTCATCATGAACATTATGATCTCCCAAATTAGGTTGCACAAAACTACCCCCAACATCATGTCCAACATTAGCTCTAAGATTATACTGCCTAGAACTAGCACCAACATCCGGAACATAATCACCTCCAAAGTTATATCTTGCCGAACTACCCCGATATCTGGAATATTTTCATCTCTTAATAAGGACACATATTGAGAATATTCAGGATTCCTTTCGATATCTGTGATAAGGGTCTTTTATGCATGTTTTATGTGTATATTTGAGTAGTATTCGAGTTATTTTATTGTTAGTTTTATAAATTTTTGATTGTACATAGTTCATATTACTCCGAGGTGCTTTTATTGATGTAGATTGACCATTCGGGGCTAATTTTGGTGAATTTCGGACCATGGATTCATGTCAAAACATACCGGGAGTTTAAGGATGCAAAAACGCTCAAAATTCCAAGCAAAACGCGTCATTTCGGGGCCTTTTGGTCCAACACGGGCGGGGTGTCGGGCAACACGGCCGTGTTCGCGGAGCCAAAACTCGAAATTTTTGCACAAAACAGCCTCCAACACGGCCTGGCCGTGTCCCCAACACTGGCGGTGTCGAGGAACACGGCCGTGTTGGGAAGCACGGCCATGTCGCCGAGTCCCCTGTGTGATAGAACAAGACGGCCCGGCCGTTCGGGGCGACACTGGGCGTGTCCGGGACCTCTTTTTGCAACCTTTCTTTGCGGAATTTGGGGAAAACTCACCAACCAACCCATTTTGGCCACTTTTGTACACTTTTAACACCCTATTTTTTGAAACATGTCTCCATGTCCCTCCTCATCACTTGAATACAAGAATTCACCAACCAACAAGAAAAATGGAGGCAATTGTTTAACAAAAGAGAGTACTATCAATGTATTGGTTGCCTATAAAAGCCAAGGGTTGAAGTTGGGAGAGATATTCATTAGATACTCAGGAAATATTCATTGTATTCACTTCATTAAGTAGAATTGGGATCAAGAGGTCTTGGAGAAGAAAACTTGAGGCAACATTGGGGAAGAAGGCTTGGAGCAACATCATCATTCAAGAAAGAAGTCAATTGAGATTTTGAGAAAGATAAGTACACCATGTCTATAATATTTACATCTTCTTGTGTAATTTACTCTTTTATCAAGATCATGAGTAGCTAAACTCCTAGTGTTTGAGTGTAATGAACTCTAGAATGGATTTGTGATTGAGGTTTGTATGTTTTTAATAAAATCATCATGTCTTGTGTGATTCACTTATATCATGCTTATCTCTTTTGAGTTAATATTTCCGGTATATTAATTTGATATCTTTTCTTCATCGGGTAATCGAGAGATTTATGGTGAAAAAGAAATTGTATAAGTGAAAAGAGTTGCATGCAATCCTAGATATAGGACGACATAAATCTTCTGGATTAGGGTCAAACCTAATATGGGAATTCATAAATCGTTATAATGCAATCTTGGGGTTTTAACTAGAAAGAGATTTGAGTTAATCAACTTGAGATTAGGAGTTTTTCGCCTTGAGAAAGGGATTAACTTAAATCGGGAATTTCTACGGTCCACATAACATGAGATTTTATTAAAAGAGGTTGGTTTTTGCTTAAGGGCTTATGGTTGAATTTTTAACTTGTCAAATCACAAAAACATTCTAGAGGGATTTACATTCAAACACACTTCTATCTCTTGATTTCTTATTCTACAAATTTTACTTCATTTTTACACTTCGATAATTTAGATTCTTTATCAAACAAAAACTCGAAAATTGTTAGATTAAATAACAAAAAGACGGTAATTATTAGTACTTATAATCCTCGTGGGAATGACACTCGGTACTCAATAATCTATACTATAAACGATAGGTGCACTTGCTACTACGGTTTTAAAGGTAGCTTTTGAGCCATCAAGTTTTGGCGCCGTTGCAGGGATTGTAATATTAAGAACACCTTATTTTTGTTAATTTAATCATTTTTTTATTTTCATCAATTGTCTTTCTAGGTATCTATCTTTGTAAGTCTTGGATTATACTTATCCTCCTTGTTTACTACGATTGCATGCCTACTCGTCGCCGAATTTGGAGTCGCGAGACCGCCGGTAGCAACACGAGAGGAAAGTATTAGTACAGAACCATGAGGAGGATACTAACGAAAGCAAGGATCCCGATATGGCGGATGAACAACAAAGAACCATGTATGATTCACGCAAGCCTCATGGGCGGACGGCACATCGCCTAGTATCGTAAGGCCCATTTTGTTGCGACCAATAATTTGAAATCAAACCGAATGTCATTCAAATGGTGCAACAATTTGTTCAATTCGACTGACCTACCGGACGAAGATCCAAATAATCATATCGCGAATTTCCTTGAAATTTGCGATACATTCAAAATAAATGGGGTCTCACGATG
This sequence comes from Rehmannia glutinosa, assembly GCA_016081115.2. Classification (NCBI taxonomy): domain Eukaryota; kingdom Viridiplantae; phylum Streptophyta; class Magnoliopsida; order Lamiales; family Orobanchaceae; genus Rehmannia; species Rehmannia glutinosa. The sequence continues at coordinate 91,281 of JABTTQ020002605.1, forward strand.
ATGCCATCCGTTTACGCCTATTCCCATTTACTCTTGGGGCGGGCTAAACAATGGCTAAATACTTTGCCAAAGGAACGATTACAACGTGGAACATCATGGCGAAAAGTTCCTTTTGAAATATTTTCCACCTAGGCCAAAAGCGCACGATTGAGGAATGAAATCTCTTCATTCACTCAAGAAGATGACGAGACCTTGTACGACACTGGGAGAGATTCAAAGAATTGTTGCGGAAATGCCCACACCATGGCCTACCTATTTGGATGCAAGTCCAAACATTTTATAATGGGCTACTTTTGCAACAAGACAAATGATCGATCGTGGTAGGGGGAACTCTTAATAACAAAACGCCGGGAAGCCGCTCAGGATTTGATTGAGGGAATGGCCATGAACGGCTACCAATGGCAATCCATACGAGGTAAAACTAACAGTCGGTTGGTGTGTATAATGCGGAGCGGTAAGTTACGCTCGCCGCCGCAGGTCGAAGCATTGACCCAAAAGATCGACGATCTAGCAGCTCCTAAACCACCACCACCGCATGTTTTATCTTGTGAAACTTGCGGAGGATTGCATAATCATCGGACTGTCCACACACAATACCTCACGCCGAACATGCTAATTACGTTGGGAATCAAGGCGAAATTACCCAAGTAATCCTACAAAGAACACATATAGTCCTGGGTGGCGACAACATCCTAATTTCGGTTGGGGAAATCAAGGCCAACCACGACCTAATCCCAATCCTCGATCTACACACGTCTCCCGGATTTCACCCAAATCAAGGTAAACCTAACTTGGAAGATCTTATAACAAAGTTTGTGCAATCACGGATACCCGATCCAGGCGGTGGAAACATCCTTGAGAAATCAAGAGGCATCTATCCATAATCTGGAAAACCAAATAGGCAGATTGCGAAGATGATTTCGAAAGGCCACAAGGTAGTTTGTCGGGTATCTCGAGCCAAACCAAGGGGAGCACGTAAAGGCAATCACCATCGTTTTCCACATGAGCATGATTATGCCAATGCCGCCATGCGAAATACGTGGAGGATGACATGCCCAAGGAAAATCTCATGAAAAAGGAGGTTGCGAATACAAGCCCAAGATCCCTTACCAGAAGTCTAACAGAAGAAAGACAGAAGGGAGGACAAATTTGGTAAGTACCTTGATTCTTTCAAACAATTACATGCCAATAATCCATTTGTTGACCCTCATTCAAAGCATGTTAGGGATCTTAATGACATCATTCCTAGTGAAAATAAGCTTAATAAATTATCGAATGTGCGATTGAATGATAAATGTCCTTCCAATGAACTACCACAAAAATTTAATGATCCAGGAAGCTTTATTATCCCTTGCACAATTGATGGTTTACCTGTTGATAGGGCACTAGCCGACTTAGGAGCTAGTATCAACGTGATGTCTTATGAAACATTCAAGCATGCGGAATTAAGTGAACTTAAACCTATTAGGATGGACATTCAATTAGCCGATAAATCGATTAAACATCCTAGAAGTATTATTAAAGATGTGCTAGTTAAGATTGATAAATTCATATTCCCGATTGATTTTATTATTCTTGACATGCATGATGATATAAGTTCCCTTAATTCTAGGGCGTCCTTTTTGGCTACCGCTAAATCTCTCATTGATGTGCATGATGGAAAGCTTACTTTGAGAGTAGGGGTGAACAAGTTATCTTTAAAATTCCTTTGAGAAATCCTATAAATGATACTGTTTTCCTATAAACTTGATTGAGACAAGGATAAATGATTCTTTGCTTGATATGTCTTCTAATAAATCCTCGAAAGTATGTGATGTTCAATGTGCAAAAGTTTCCACAGATAAATCCCATTTTGAGAATAACATGCAGAAAAATAGGACCATGAAGGTCAATTGTTCAAAAATCGATATGGGTGGCGATGTTGTTCAAAGAGATAAAATTTTTCATAAGTTCAAGGCTCGCCCGATTAAATCTTCACATTTAGGTGAAATGGTCCGGCTATATGACGTTAAGCGCTACCCGGGAGGCAACCCGATGTTTGTGTGCAATTATTTTCATTCATTTTTATTTTTTTTTATTTTATTTTCTTTCAAAATAATCACAAGTCCTTAGAGTCATTTTCAAATCAAAAAAAAAAAAACTCTTTAACATCTTCTTGGTTGTCCTAATTGGGAATATTTGAGATTTCACGGTGTTCGAGTTGTGTGTTGCTTAACTTTGATTAGGTATGAAGATGCCGTTGAAGGTCCCGTACCAAAACAACCCAATGATCACTCAACACCGATTCCACTATTGTAGTAAGGTCGTATTTTTCTTTTTCCACTTCTTTTATATCATTCTAGTTTCTTTTTTTTTTTTTTTTGAGTGTGTTGTGTGTGTTTGTCCATTTCTTTCTTTCACATTGAGGACAATGTGAATCATAAAGTTGGAGGTGGGTACAATAACATTTTCGGAATGCTTGTATGCTTGTTTGTGAGAGATATGATTTTTTTAACAAATTGAATGTTTGCTAGTCAATAACTTAGCCCAATTATACCTACATTAACTTGTTAATTTGTGTTTTCAATGTGAAGCAATTGATTGTCTAGGATAGATTGGCGTGGATGCGCGGCAAAATTTTGATGAGATTTCTAACACCATAAATACTTGATGTGTTAAGGCATATACGACGATACCTAGCGATATGAGCGTCGAGAACTCGTGATTTAGTAGTGGTTAACGAGTTGTTAAACCAAGCTTGCGAATAAAAAAAAAAAAGAGAAAGAGAAAAATGAAAAAAAAAAAGAAAAGAAAAAGAAAAAAAAACGGACCAATCAAGGTTATACTCCTCTATTTGTTGTTGTTTAGTAACTAGGAGCATTCATGAGCCCCATGTTTGTCTTTTACGTAAAACGGCGACACGAATATGAGTATGGGAAACCACCTAGGAGTGTTTGAACAGAAATTCAAAATATAAACCTAGTGGAAGCATGTCTCGAAAGGTCCCAAAAAAAAAAAAAAAAGAGAACGAAAAAAAAAAGGAGAATGAATACTCCTTGACTTCTCATTCCAATAAAGTTCAAGAAGCTTGGTTATATGACTAGTAAGCTAACTACTATGATCCATTGAGTTCTTGTATTTTCATAGCATTATTGAATTGAAGTTGTTCATAACTATCAATATTTGTGGCGTGATGATTTCAAGTCTCAATAATGCCTGCTGATATTACGGTCTTTCTTGACAGTCGATCGCTTTGCAAAATAATTTTTTTTACTGAATGGTTAATTCGGGTTGAGAAGGCTAAGAACTTGACTGCTTGTGTTCAATGTGTTGAAAAAAAAAAAAAAAAAAATTTTTGTGTTGTGATTTATTGAATCCCTCTTTTTGATATAATGTTTTGCTTGAGGACAAGCAAAGTTCAAAGTTGGAGGTGGTTTGATAAGGGTCTTTTTATGCATGTTTTATGTGTATATTTGAGTAGTATTCGAGTTATTTTATTGTTAGTTTTATAAATTTTTGATTGTACATAGTTCATATTACTCCGAGGTGCTTTTATTGATGTAGATTGACCATTCGGGGCTAATTTTGGTGAATTTCGGACCATGGATTCATGTCAAAACATACCGGGAGTTTAAGGATGCAAAAACGCTCAAAATTCCAAGCAAAACGCGTCATTTCGGGCCTTTTTGGTCCAACACGGGCGGGGTGTCGGCAACACGGCCGTGTTCGCGGAGCCAAAAACTCGAAATTTTTGCACAAAACGAGCCTCAACACGGCCTGGCCGTGTCCCCAACACGGCCGTGTCAGGAAGACGGCCTGGCCGTGTTGGGAAGCACGCCATGTCAGCCGAGTCCCCTGTGTGATAGAAAAAGACGGCCCGGCCGTTCGGGCGACAGGCGTGTCGGACCTCTTTTTGCAACTTTTCTTTGCGGAATTTGGGGAAAACTCACCAACCAACCCATTTTGGCCACTTTTGTACACTTTTAACACCCTATTTTGCTGAAACATGTCTCCATGTCCCCTCCTCATCACTTGAATACAAGAATTCACCAACCAACAAGAAAAATGGAGGCAATTGTTTAACAAAAGAGATACTATCAATGTATTGGTTGCCTATAAAAGCCGAGGGTTGAAGTTGGGAGAGATATTCATTAGATACTCGGGAAATATTCATTGTATTCACTTCATTAAGTAGAATTGGGATCAAGAGGTCTTGGAGAAGAAAACTTGAGGCAACATTGGGGGAAGAAGGCTTGGAGCAACATCATCATTCAAGAAAGAAGTCAATTGAGATTTTGAGAAAGATAAGTACACCATGTCTATAATATTTACATCTTCTTGTGTAATTTACTCTTTTATCAAGATCATGAGTAGCTAAACTCCTAGTGTTTGAGTGTAATGAACTCAGAATGGATTTGTGATTGAGGTTTGTATGTTTTTAATAAAATCATCATGTCTTGTGTGATTCACTTATATCATGCTTATCTCTTTTGAGTTAATATTTCCAGTATATTAATTTGATATCTTTTCTTCATCGGGTAATCGAGAGATTTATGGTGAAAAAGAAATTGTATAAGTGAAAAGAGTTGCATGCAATCCAGATATAGGGCGACATAAATCTTCCGGATTGGGTCAAACCTAATATGGGAATTCATAAATCGTTATAATGCAATCTTGGGGGTTTTAACTAGAAAGAGATTTCAGTTAATCAACTTGAGATTAGGAGTTTTTCGCCTTGAGAAAGGGATTAACTTAAATCGGGAATTTCTACGGTCCACATAACATGAGATTTTATTAAAAGAGGTTGGTTTTTTAAGGGCTTATGGTTGAATTTTTAACTTGTCAAATCACAAAAACATTCTAGAGGATTTACATTCAAACACACTTCTATCTCTTGATTTCTTATTCTACAAATTTTACTTCATTTTTACACTTCGATAATTTAGATTCTTTATCAAACAAAAACTCGAAAATTGTTAGATTAAATAACAAAAAGACGGTAATTATTAGTACTTACAATCCTCGTGGGAATGACACTCGGTACTCAATAATCTATACTATAAAACGATAGGTGCACTTGCCTACGGTTTTAAAGGTAGCTTTTGAGCCATCAATCGATATGGCTATATTTTGTATTTGTTCCGTTTCAACATATACATCGACAAATGGAATTTACGAAATCGGATCAAAGAAAAACCATAAATTCGTCACTAGTTATTGGTATTAACCGTGAATGATTTCGGAACTATACTTAACGAACAACTTCAATCGAAACTGGTTCTATCAATATTTAATGATCGGTATAGTTTTCTAATCAATTCATCCAACTTTGTCATCCGAGACAGTCTATGAATTATATTTGGACCACGGTCATAAGATATTGTCAACCCATCTTGTACAATTTGTCCTCCAAAATATACAATAATATCTATATTTTGTGATGACATGTCTGTTGAATACAATAAATTAAGGGTATTAATTAACAAATATACTAACTTTTCAAATATAAACTGACGAAAACAATTAATTTAAAAAAAACCATAATATAAAAACTTACCGGAAAAATATAGTCCGTCTGCAAATATAGTCGGTCTGCAATTATAAAATATGTAAAAAAAATTAAAATTAGGATACAATAATTAATTTCTTAAATTTTTTCCGGCGGCCAAAAAACTTTCCGGCAACCAAATTCCGGTCATCGGAAATTTTTCCGGCAACAAATTCCGGCTGCCGGAAAATTTCCCGACAACACTCCCCCCTTAATTTTTTTCCGGCAGAACCTATCATCAAAATTTTTTTCCGGCAACCCCCCAAAATATTATTCCGGCAAAAGTACCCAAAACACAAAAAAAAACCGGCAATGGTTCAAACCCTTAAAGTTAATTTTCTACACTTAAATATACTAAATGTTTACACACATAATTTCTAATTAATTTCAGAAAATAAAAAAAAAAAAAAAAAAAAAAAGGGGAGGACCATACCTGATTTCTGCCGGAGAAGAAGGTGGAGGGATGGTGGAAAATGTGGGAGGAAGAAAACAGGGGCAGAATTATATTTCTCCAGAAAACAGCGATGCCATCGCTGTTTTCTCTGTCGGTTCTGACAAAAGGAGAAAACAACGATGGTATCGTTGTTTTCTGAGGAAAAATTCAAAAAAAAAAAAGTTCGCTTCGGTCAAAGACAAAGATCACCAACTCTGCTTTTTGCGGACATTTTGCGAGAAAAAGTAGAAAAAACAACGGCGATGGTGATCTTTGTTTTCACCTAAGTTTGAATTTTTTTTTTTACGGTATTTGGTTAAATTGCTTTTTAAATGGCAATAGTTATTTAAATACCCCCAGAATTAGAAGCAGAAATTGGTATATGCAAACACTAAAAATTGCTTTTTTTAAGCAAAAAACTGAAAAGCACTTATTTTTAGTGTTTGCAAACACTCCCATTATCTTGATTATCTGCATTTTTAATTAATCTAAGTATAAAATTTAAGTATTTTATTTTCAATAAGTGGGGCCCCAAATCAGTATCCTCATTCCTGTTTGGACACACTCACACACACTGCCCACATTCTGCGGAAGTCAAATAGTAAGGCAGTTTGGTTTCATTTTCAATTGAATTATGTGTTTGTTTTGCATATTTTTCAGAATTTTTTTCCTTCAACCTTTATTTGTAAAACATTTGTTTTAATTTTCTACTCTATTTTACGAAGGTTGAATTTGTTTTTTATGTTTGTTTTTCTAGTCTTAACGACAAGTATATTAGTGAATATTAGTAAATATGTGTATAATTGTGTTCAATATAAGTAACTATGAATAAATGAAATATATTACCATTTTTACTAATTATTGGCATTGGTGAAAGTATGTTTCTCCCCCTAGTTGGTTTAATTCCTTTATTTTATATTATTTTCTTGGGGGGTTTTTTCTCGTTGTTTTTTAGATCTATTCAGATACAATAGATTTATTTCTAGGACATCATTCGGAGTTGTTCATTAGTTTTTAGTAGATTTGTAAATCATAACTTGTTTTATGGAAGTGCAAGTAGTTAGGGTGCGACCAGAGGCGTAGATAGGGGCCAGGGTGGCCCCCGGCGCACCCCAAATTTTTTTTTTGTCCCGTTTTTTCAGTGGAAAAGAAATTAAAAAAAAAATTATATGTGTTTTTTTAAGGGGAAAAAATAATTGAGCTAGGGGGAAATAAGGGGAAAAAAATTTGGGCTAGGGGTAGCCAGCGGTGCTGGCTACGCCCCTGGGTGCGACTGGATATGCTTTCATTTTGAAAATTTTACTTTTGCTAGAAAACAGTGGTAAAAAAATTTGTAAGAAAAAGATGAATTTTGAGAGTGTGATTGTATGTGAGACAAAAAAGTAATGATTAAAGTTGATTTGATTTAAAAATAGTAAAATAATGATTGGTAGTTATAGATATGTGAGTGAGTGAATAGTGAAATTTGTGGGAGAATGTGTAATAATGATTAGTTTTTTTTTTTTTGTGAAAAATGGTGTGGATGTGATTGGTAAGAAAAAAATGAGAAAAAGTGAAAGTGAGAGAATAATTTATTTTCTAAAAAATTTCATGAATATTTGCATGTTTGGTTAACAAAAATGAAAATTCGCTCATATCCAATCGCAACATTACTTATCCAACCAAGAATCACAATTTAATCTAGGGATGACAATTTTGACACGACCCGTGGATCACGGGCGGGCGTGTCAGGATATCGCCGCGCGGTACACCGCCCGCTCCGTCCCGTCCCACATAGAATTTTTATTTTTAAAATATATATCAACATATATATTGCATATATAATATATATTATAACATGATTTTTATGTATTCTTATATATTATCTAACATTTATAAATTGATAATAACAATTTTTGTAAATAATATTTTATAAATATATTTTTTTATTTCTGAATTTAGTTTAATTAAAAATGAGGCAGAACGGTTAACCCGCCCCGTGACCCACGGTGAGTCGTCCCATCTCGTTCTAGGCACGGGGCAGGTTTGGGTCTTAGCCGACCGCCCCATTGTCATCCCTAATTTTATTTGACTTTATGATCTGTTTAATTTTTTTTTGTTTGCTGTCCCTTTTTTCCCTTGTTTGAAATATGAGAGTTTATTAGGATGAAATCTTCTATTTCAAAATCGTGTTTCACATCATATTCGGATGAGATGAACCTGATTTTGGAATAGAAGATCTCATCTGGAGTTTATTGGGTTTGTCCATTTTAAGATTTTGTATCTTGATTGTTTTGTATTGATTAATAAAATTGTAATTTCCTTGTTAAAAAAAAAAAAAAGATTGTACCCTTTAAGTCGATTTTTATTATTAACATAGATGATATGAGTCTTTTTATAATTTCATCATCTTTTATGATTTTTAACATATTTGTTTTTGTCTTAATAAAATTATTTTTCTTGTAAAAAAAACAATAAGTTGTATTAGTCTTGAATAATTATTTCCGTACATATTTTACATCTGCATCTACGATTTCGTAATTATATGTCCTATCAAATTATTTCCCTGTTATTTTACGTGACATATTTTCCTCAGTATGCTAATATATATTGTCTGGCCCAATAATCCCTAAATTCCAGTGCATGATGACATCAAAATAATTTAAAAACAAGTACATGTCTTTTCATTTTGGTAAAATGTCAATTTCTGTTAATTCTTAGCCTGTCCACGTGGATTTGACGCCATTCATGCTCTTAAGTCTGGACGCATCACCAAATCTTAGAATTTTAGATTTGAAAATTGAAAATTATTGTTGTAAAATGGTACTTAGCAATCAACTAATCATGAATAGATCGATATAGTTTGATATTTCATTTAATATTACATTTCACAAATAAATATTAGTGTATACAATTTACGTTAAATATATCCGATGAATTTCTATACACTTGATATAAATTTTTTGTTTGAAATACAAGATGAAATATAATGTGACAAGAATTAGTTATTGAATGATCTAGAAACAATAATAACAACTCTATGAGGGCCAAACGGGTTCAACTCTAGGTGAGTTAAATAGGCCTATATAGTCCAAAATCACTGGAGACTAGATAATAAAGTCCCTAAGGGCTCGTTTACTTTTGTTGATGAAATTAGATAAAATTTTACGATTTGTTAGAATTGTATAGTTAATGATCACGGACTATATAATTCGATATAACTAGTGTTTGGGATCAAGAATTATATATGAAATATTTGCAAATGTCCAAATTGCCCCATTAAATTTTAAAAGAACTTGAGGTCATAGAAGTGAAAGTAAAGGACAAAATTGGTAATACCAGAAGTGGAATGGATTATATAATATTAGCGAGGGGGGTAGGGTTACCGATCAAATGGTTGAGTGATTATTTCATGGGTCCAACCACAAATCATGAACTTTAAACAACGCCCAAAATAATGGAATTTATGTGATAGTATTCCTTATCCCAGAAAGTCACACAAGGCAAACGCATCCTAAGTACACTATGAATACCTTGTTCGACCACTTATATATTCAAGTTATGCAATACATTTTTAATTTGAATTATGTATTTTCATATTAGTTATCTCATAATCGATTTGAGACTGGAAGGTTTTTCAGACGCTCCTAACAATTTGTTATGTTATTGATATTGATTCTTACGTCTCTAATGGCATGTTGCGTTATAGATATTATGTTCTAAAATCTTTAGAGATTTGTTATATTCGGACATCAATTCTACTCAATAATTAACATTTAACCAAAAAATTGGTGATTCGTAGTGATATTATGCCAAAACCAAATTCAAATCAGATAAAAACTATCTGACCCAACAAGTTAACAATTATGAATGAACTAAATTATGTAAAAGAAAAACAATATGTTAATATGCATAGGTCTTAGAAAATAGTGAATTTTAATTTTTAGGTAGCATCTTAGCCCCCCAAAAAAATCCCCATGTAACAATTATTCTATCACTTTGTTCATATCCAAAACCGTTGAAATTTGCCTATAATAATTAACATCTTTTTTCCATTTTTCATATTGAAAATCAAGAAAAATTTGAATCCTACACGGAATAAACCTTTTTTTAATTAGTATCAAGAGGATAGACCTCAAATTACACATGGGAATTGAGAATCTACGAATATGGGATATGTTTTGGAAGGCTTGAAATACATTACATACCTTCCGTACGTATTGTTTTTTTGTCTTTACTCGAATTCATTAATTAAATTATATTTAGTGCCATTAATTGAAGTCCCCATATTATCCCTAATCTATTTTTGTTTTTGTCTTCACTTGAAATAAATTATATTAATGGCACTAATCCAAGTCCCCATGATCCCTAATCTACCTTCTCAATGGACAGATTGGCCACCAATCAAAACCTCCCTTTTTGTAATTAGTTAATTAATATATCACGTGATATTGTACTATGCATGTGATTGTCACAAGGGTTAAAAGGAGAAGATATTTTGATTTTGATCCCTTGGAATTCAATTTTTTTTTCTTTCTTCTTTTGTGAATAAGTAATGAGTCATCTAGTTAAAATCTCTTATCCGAAAACCAAAAAAAGTCAAAATTATGCATATATATAGCTGGAATCACATCTTAAAACTCTAGTTGAACCATAAGGATAATTATGCAGGACCGTTCTCATGTTTTAATGGGTTCGATACAAAAAAAAATAGGTTTCCCTTTGTATTCATATAAAAAGTTAAAAATAACTAATTAATCAATGGTATAGATAATTTGGGGAGTTAAAATATATATAACTATATTTGGCAAAATATTAAACAAAATAAAGTGCTAGATTTTTTTTTATAGTACTGGTGCTGGGAGTGCTTCAGTATATTGACAAAAAAAATAAACAAAATAAGTGCTATGGGAGCGTTGAACTTGAACTCAAAACCTCATTAAAGAGAAAGAGCCCACCAATTATCAAACTAGACAACTTTTTTATAAAATTAAGCAGTCTTTATTTTAGATATCCTAAAATATTTGAACCTTATTAAAATAAAATAAAAATTGGATAGCAAGAGTATCTTGTGATGCCACTTGATTGTCTTGCTAGGGACGACTTTGTAATTATGCAATATACAAAATTATATATTTGATATTTCTTATCTATATGTAGAAAAAAGTAGGCTAATACCCCAATTAACTTCTTATAAACTAAAATCTTTTTGACTAAACCATCATTATTAAATTTGAGCTTATCTAGTCATAATTAACTTTCAATGAGAAAAAGACAACAAATTAAATTCCTTGATCAATTTTGGACCATCAATTCAAGTTGAGTTTTAAGCTATATTAGGTTAAACAAGAAGTCAAAAGTTTTTATCTCTAACAAAAAGTAAAAATTAAAAGGAGACATACCGGCAAATTAAGTGTGAATTCTCCTTTGTTCAATCTATTTAGGGATAATTACAAAAATACCCCTAAAATTTAGGGTAATTACAAAAAATTCAGAGATGTTTCAAAATTACAAAAAAAAAAACCATCACGTTTAATTCAATCTTAAATTTAAAAGGGTAACTGTAATATTTTTATAAAAGTCAGGGATGTTTTTGTAATTTTCAAAAACCTCAAGGGAGTTCTTGTAATTTTCAAAAACCTCTTACTTTTTTCTGTAACTAGCCCAAACCTCGGTTTTTTTTTTTGTAATTATCCCATCTATTATTGGTCATGTTGTAAAATTGTAATTTGTTTTCCTCCAAAAAAAATTGTAATTTGTAACTAATATCTTTGACTATTATTGATTTCATGAACTGGAGGGCAATTATGTCATTTGGAAGGTATGGTGGTATGTTTCGTCCGTGTCTCTTGTCGTGACCGAGTGAAGTTAGGTGTCTGCTAACGGTCGACACGTAAGCAGGTGGGGTCCACACGATGGAATTTTTGGCGCTTAATGACCACGAGGTTCAGGTTCTTTGCTAACGTCACCTGGGAACGAACATCGGACTTTCGGGCCTCTGATCACGTGCCACCTTGCCCTAACAAAACTACCCAGCGGGCCCCACCTGCAGCTGCCACTTCGGCTTACGTGGGTATACATACTACTTGGAGTTGTGAATGATAATAATTTCACGGTCTCAAATTAGGTTTTAAGGAAACAAATTACTCATTACAAGGTTTTTTGAACTCTTAGGTCTGGCCAATTATGGTTTCTAAGATGCTATATTGATAGATAATATATTACGTTTTTGAAAAAATTAATAAGTAATTTACTTTATAATTTATAGGGTTAAAAATTATTAACCCCCCGAATTAAGATTTTTTTTCAACTTTTCGATCCAATCTTTATTGTTTTTGAGTATTTGGTGCCATCTATTATAACTTATGCTAAGAGCAATTCCAACGGTCGTATTTTACACCTCCAATAACATTCCAATAATGTTATTCATGGTTGAGATGCTATGAAATAACGGCCAACACATCTTCCGCGTTACAAGGTTGTAACGCCATTATAAGTGTAGGTAGGGCCATGAATGTGCAGACTTTGTGCCATTATGTTTACTTTTTTTTTTTAGCTTTTTTGCTTTCAAATATGAATAAGATAAATTTAATATAACAATTGGGTACACAAATAACGGAGGCTAAATAACACAACCATTGTAGGAGTGTGTTATAAAATATAATTATTATTACATAGATGATGTTGTATATGGACCCCACAAATAATGTTGGCTAATAACATAACCACTCGAGTTGCCCTAAGTAGATAGTCATCATGCTGTTGGATTTAAACTTGATTTTGGTCCAATTAATATTGGGCTTGAAAATATATATTTGAGTTAAAAGATAAAATAAGAGCCCAATTCCAAATGGCCCAAGTTCTAGAAGTTATCTAGAAATGTCTTGTGAAAATATCTAAGATATTATTTGTAAGAAAGTTTGTAGAATGTTTAGGAAAGTAGATATTTTGGAGGATGATTAGTGAATGAATTATAGCCATTAGATCAAATAAATCCTAGCCATTGGTTAGGAAGTTGTACTAGTATAAATAGGGGTGTCTTGATCATTTTGTAACAAGCCAAATTTGAGAAGAATCAATACAAGCAAATATTTCTCCACCAAAACTCTCTTATATTTCTTGCTTTAAATAACCTCCTCCTACTACAAAGAAAAAATAATTCCTCTTCCAACTTCCAATTTCTAAATAACCCCTTCTTACCTAAATTGAGATAACCCTCTCCAACAAAGTGGTATCGAGCCACAAGATCACTTGTGGTTTACATAAAAATATGGCAAATGGTGTGGCTTCCTTTCAAGTTCCTATGCTCAACACAAGCAACTATGATAATTGGAGTATCAAGATGAAGGCCCTTTTGGGTGCACATGAAGTTTGGGATATTGTAGAAAAAGGATATGTGGAGCCACAAGACGAGACTACACTATCCCAAACTCAAAAGGATAATTTAAAAGATTCAAGAAAAAGAGAGACAAGAAAGCTCTCTATCTCATCTACCAAGCGTTGGATGATGATGGTTTGAAAAGATCTCAAGTGCAACTACCGCCAGGATGCATGGGAGAAGCTTCAAACTTCTCATAAAGGAGCCGAGCAAGTAAAGAAGGTACGTCTCCAAACATTAAGAGGTGAATTTGAAGCTTTACATATGAAAGAGTCCGAATCTATTTCCGACTATTTTTCAAGAGTTTTGGCGGTTTCTAATCAAATGAAAAGAAATGATGAAAATTTAAGTGATGTGAGAATTATGGAAAAGATACTCCGTTCTTTAAGTCCTAAATTTGAGCATATTGTCGTAATAATTGAGGAAACAAAAAATTTGGAGGAGATGACTATTGATCAATTATTGGGGTCATTACAAGCATATGAAGAAAAACATAAAAAGAAGCAAGATATTGTAGAACAACTTTTTAAAATGCAAGTGAAGGATAAAGAAGAAAGCATGAGCAATGAACGTGGTCAACATGGAAGAGGTCGTTTCAAGGACGAGGCGGACGAGGCCGTGGTCGTGGACATGCACGGGGAGGTTTCAATAATAATGAAGATAGGAGAGAATACCCAACCAGTGGACGCGGGAGGAGCAATCCAAGAACAAGGTACGAAAAATCACAAACTAAGTGTTATAATTGTCAAAATTTTGGACACTATGCTTCCGAGTGTAGAGCTCCCAAAAACAAGGTTGATGAAAAGGCCCACTATGTGGAAAATAAAAACGAAGAAGATGTCAATTTGTTACTAGCATACAAAGGTGGTGATGGAAGACAAGACAACACGTGGTACCTCGATACTGGTGCAAGCAACCATATGTGTGGAAGAAGAAGCATGTTCGTGGAGCTTGATGAATCGGTGAGTGGCAATGTTTCTTTTGGAGATGAGTCTAAAGTCCCGGTCAAAGGAAAAGGTAAAATTCTAATCCGCTTGAAGAATGGGAGTCATCAATTTATTTCTAATGTCTATTACGTTCCAAATATGAAAAATAATATCTTGAGTTTGGGACAACTCTTAGAGAAAGGCTATGACATTCACATGAAAGATCGTAGTCTTTCTATAAGAGATGATAGAAATAATTTAATCACTAAAGTGCCAATGTCTAGAAATAGAATGTTCTTATTAAATATCCAGAATGATGTAGCAAAATGTCTCAAAGCTTGCTACAAAGATATATCTTGGCTTTGGCATCTACGATTTGGGCACTTAAATTTTGGCGGATTAAATTACTATCAAAGAAAGAGATGGTAAGAGGATTACCTTCCATCAATCATCCCGATCAACTATGCGAAGGATGTCTATTGGGAAAACAATTCGAGAAAGAGTTTTCCAAAGGAGTCAAGCTTGAGATCACGAAGCCCCTGGAGCTCATACACACCGATGTTTGTGGACCAATCAAGCCAAGCTCTCTCGGTAAAAATAATTATTTCCTCCTCTTTATTGATGATTTCTCTAGAAAGACACTGGGTATACTTTTTGAAACAGAAGTCGAAGTGTTGAAGCATTCAAGAAGTTCAAAGCTATGGTGGAAAATGAAAGTGGATACAAAATCAAGGCAATGCGATCGGATCGTGGAGGAGAATTCACATCTAAGGAGTTCCAAGAATTTTGCGAAGCAAATGGAATCCGGCGCCCTTGTGATCCCAAGATCCCCCAAAGAAATGGCGTAGGCGAGAGAAAGAATAGAACAATTCTTAAAATGGCAAGGTGCATGCTCAAAAGCAAAAGGCCGCAAAGGAGTTCGGGTCAAGAGTGGCGTGTGCGGTGTACTGTCAAATCATTCACCAACCGAAGTGTTTGGGGAAAAACACCACAAGAAGCTTGGAGTGGAAGAAAACCAGGTATCTCTCATCTAAAAGTATTTGGAAGCAAAGCATATGCACATGTACTGACGAGAGAAGAAGTAAGCTTGATGACAAAAGCGAGACATTCATCTTCATCGGGTATGACTCAAATTCTAAAGGTTATAAGTTATATAATCCAAATACTAAGAAGCTTGTGATAAGTCGTGATGTAGAGTTTGATGAAGAATCGATTGGGATTTTGGCTCCCAAAACAACTTCAATTTCTTTCGGATTTTGAAGAAAAGGAGCCGAGATCGTCGAGCCAACAATAGAAGTTCAAGAAGAGCCAACTACTCCATCCACTTCACAATCATGGTGAAGGAGACTCGCCACCATCATTTCTAAATGAAAGAGGCATAACACGTGCAAGGAGTCTAGAAGATCTTTATGAGAACACCGAGAGAATAGATGATATAACACTTTTCTCGTCTACTTGCAGATTGTGAACTGTGACTTTTGAAAAAGCGAGTCAAAATAAAAGATGGAGAGATGCTATGGATGAGGAGATACAAGCAATCATGAAGAGCGACACGTGGGAGTGACCTCACTTCCAAAAGGACATAAGGCTATCGGCGTCAAGTAGGTGTACAAAGCAAAGAAGAATGCTAAAGGAGAAATTGAAAGATATAAAGCAAAATTTAGTCGCAAAAGGCTATAGTCAAAGAGTGGAATCGACTATGACGAGGTATTTGCTCGATCGCTCACTTGGAAACAATAAGGCTTATCATTTCTTTAGACTCAAAACAGGTGGAAGATTCACCGGATGGACGTAAAGTCGCTTTCTTAAATGGAGTTCTCGAGGAAGAAGTCTACATTGAGCGACCAAAGGGCTATGTGGTGAAGAATGAAGAAGATAAAGTCTTGAAGCTGAAGAAGGCTCTATACGGATTAAAGCAAGCACCAAGGGCATGGAATAGCAGGATCGATAAATACTTGCAAGAGAATGGGTTCACTAAGTGCCCGCACGAACATGCACTTTATGTCAAGGTCAGAAAAAATGATGTTTTGATCGTGTGTTTATATGTGGATGACTTGATCTTCACAGGAAATAATCCAGACATGTTTGAAGAGTTCAAGAAAGCAATGACCAGAGAATTTGAGATGACCGATATCGAGCATGGCATATTACCTCGGCGTTGAAGTTAAACAACAAGAAGATGGGATTTTCATCTCATGAAAGAAGGCTATGCAAAGGAGATTCTCAAGAGATTCAAGATGGATAAGCGCAAGCCTATTAACACACCAAGTGGAGTGCGGGATCAAGCTATCAAAGTATGATGGAGAAGAAAAAGTGGACCCGACATTGTACAAAAGTTTGGTTGGAAGTTTGTGGTATTTGACGTGCACAAGACCCGACATTCTCTATGCCACCAGTCTAATAAATCGATACATGGAAAATCCAACCACTACTCACATGAAGGCTGCTAAAAGGATTCTTCGCTATCTCAAAGGTACGATCAATTACGGCTTATTTTATTCAACAACTAATGATTATAAACTTGTTGGCTATAGTGATAACGATTGATGCGGAGATGTGGATGATCGAAAAAGTACTCTCGGCTTTGTGTTCTTCATGGGAGATACCGCATTCACTTGGATGTCAAATAAGCGGCCCGATAGTCACTCTCTCAACCTGTGAAGAAGTGAGTACGTAGGCTGCGGCGATACTTGTGTTTGCCATGCGGATTTGGTGAGAAATTTCTTTCAAGGAACTGGGAATGACACAAGAAGAGCCAACTAAGATTCGTGTCGACAACAAGTCAGCTATGGCATTGGCAAAGAATCCGGTGTTTCATGATCGAAGCAAGCACATTGACACTCGCTACCACTACATACGAGAATGCATATCAAGAAAGGACGTGCAAGTGGAGTATGTGAAGTCTCAGGATCAAATTGCAGACATCTTCACCAAACCGCTCAAGCATGAAGACTTCATACGACTTAGAAGTTTTCTCGGAATGACAAATCAAGTTTAAGGGGAGGTGTTGGATTTAAACTTGATTTTGGTCCAATTAATATTGGGCTTGAAAATATATATTTGAGTTAAAAGATAAAATAAGAGCCCAATTCCAAATGGCCCAAGTTCTAGAAGTTATCTAGAAATGTCTTGTGAAAATATCTAAGATATTATTTGTAAGAAAGTTTGTAGAATGTTCTAGGAAAGTAGATATTTTGGAGGATGATTCTAGTGAATGAATTATAGCCATTAGATCAAATAAATCCTAGCCATTGGTTAGGAAGTTGTACTAGTATAAATAGGGGTGTCTTGATCATTTTGTAACAAGCCAAATTTGAGAAGAATCAATACAAGCAAATATTTCTCCACCAAAAACTCTCTTATATTTCTTAGCCTAAATAACCTCCTCCTACTACAAAGAAAAAATAATTCCTCTTCCAACTTCCAATTTCTAAATAACCCCTTCTTACCTAAATTGAGATAACCCTCCTCCAACACATGCTTTGTTAAGCGTGTTTTTGGTTTTTCAAAAAAACTAAGTTTACATTTTTTTTTGTAATAATTTGTTGTATGCTAAGTAGAGTTACCAAACAGGTCGGATCGAGTCGGGTCGACTTCAATTAAAGGAAAATCGGATCGGACCAAATAAAAAATAATGGTCGCGCCGCTATTTTTGGCCTAGTCCGGCACTAAGTAGCCATTGCCACATGGTCAAACCCGACGAAAAACCTCGAAACCAATCGGTGACCCATTAATCCGGTTCCAAAAAAATCTATTTGTTTAGTAAAAACAATTTTTTATTATAATAATTAAAAGAAATATGTTTAGTAAATTTGTATATAACTTCCTATATTCGATTTACATATATATTTGCATATTGTAATTTATTAATTTATTTTTTATTTTTATTTTTATTTGTTAGTTTTTTATATTTGTATTTGTCTTTATCTCTTACATGTGTGTATATATGTGTGTGTGTGTTTTGTGTGTATTTATTCGAGCCAATCAACTAATTTTTTAAGAACGGTTTAACCGATTGAACCAGTGATCAATGAACAAATTATTTAACCGGTTCGATGTCCGGTCTGAATTTAAAAACATTGTTGACAACAAAAAATCAAAAACCATGTGAATGAAGGATGAAATCTGATTTTCTATACTGCATCACCTCTACTTTGTTCTATGTTTTTTACTTTAAAAAGTCCTCTTACTCCTAAGAATCGTTAAACCTTTGATTCTACTTAAATTAGCCATAAAGTTTATACATAGAAGCTGTAAGTCCAAGCGGCTACGATAATCCAGAGGGGGGGTGAATAGATTATCTCCATCTTTTCGATTTATCCCTCTTTTTTTGAATTGAATGCTCAAAGACAAATATAAAGGTGCGGAATGTAAGCAACACGCGTCGATTTAAAGAGGTTCAACCCACCTAGGGCCTAATCCTCTACCACCCCAGTATATCCGGGATGGATTTCGAAAAGAGAAAAAGATTTTATTAATAATTACCAAAATTATTACAACAAAATCTTACACCAACACCTTGAAGAGCACCACACTCTTCTTCAACACCACATTTGAGATTACCACAATCTCACTTGAAGATTACCACAATCTCCAAACGGCACCTTGTGAAGATTACCACAATCTTCACCCTTGAAGAGCACCACACTCTTCAATACCTCAACAAGAAGATTACCACAATCTTCTTACACCTAACACCTAGTTCACCCAAGTGTGTTCTTACCACAAGAACACTCACAAGGATATCTTGTGTTTGAATGACGACCACAAATTCAAGATTACAACTTGATAATGAATAATACAATAGAGTGCAAGTGTAATCAAGAATAGCCTAGACCTCAAGAATGTGAAAGTGAATAGCTAGGCAAATTACAACAAGAAATAAGACAATGTAAGAACAAGTGTATTCTTGAGTGTATCTTGTTGTGTTGTAGTTTTCTCTCTTGTTGTGTTGCTTCAATTCTTCCTCTATTTATAGAAGATGTCTTGTACATGATAGGCTCCTCTTGGGGACATGAATTACGTCAAAAATTGCAAGACAAATTGAAGAAAAGAGTGTTAGAAATCAATCCCACAATTTAGGGAAAAGTTGTCTCATTTGACAACGGTTAGAATTTTCTTTGTCAAACTTGAGGCGGCCGTCACAAGACAAATAGACGTTTGAAAATGAGAAAACACATTTACAGGCGGCCGGTCGGCGTAGGGTTCGACCGAGTTGTCCCTACTTCAACCGGTCGCACAACTTCAAAAAACGAAGGGCAAATGTTGCTTTCAATTTTTGCTCCAGTGCACGGCCGCCCAAGGGTCGGCCGGTCGACGCCCACCGGTTGCCCTATAGGGCGACGGTTGCCGGTTTGATCATTTTTCGCAAACATGAAGTTTTCTATTTTCTCAACTTTCAGTACGGGTTGCTACTATCGGCGACCAGGTTGACCTCAAAACAAAAGTGTTGTCCAATTTTATATCGAAAATAGATTTCAAGAAATACTCAGAAAAATAGTGAAAACATTTTAGACTCGATCGGGAGTATTAGGACAACATTTAGAAACATTGTTTTGGTGTAAAATACATTAACGAGAGAAAATCATTAAAAGTGTTGTCCAATTTTGTCGAAAATAAAACTTGAAGTTATACTTCGGGAAAATATTAAAACCATTTTAAATCATTTAGGAGTATTTGGACAACCTTTAAAACCATTGTTTTGGTATAAAACAAAATCATCAAAATCATGATAAAACCATTTATCAAACAATCTCCCCCTTTTTGATGATTACAAACCAAAACAATTTGACAAGGCCGATTTTGAAAACAAAACAATTTTGAGGCGATTTTGAAAACAAAACAATTTTAAGAGGCGATTTTGAAAACAAAACAATTTTAAGAGGCGATTTTGAAAACAAAACAATTTTCTAGGTAAAAAGAACTATCCGTTGTGAGTGACAACATTCCATGCAATAAAAACACAAGGATGGGAGTAGAGATATTCAAACACATATAGCAAATGCTCCTTTATCAACATGCACAACAAGAGTAATATAGAAGCAACTTCAACATAAGCTAAAATCTTAGCTTTTCGATATTGAGCTTAAGTATCAATAACTTAAAAGCTCCCCCTGTCAAAGATATATCATTAGAACCGTATGTAAGTCCATACTACAACCAATGGACCATGATTCATACATAACCATAATGCACCAAGTGGACTAAATATGATCCACAACTTATGGCTTTATGAAGCCATAGCTTATAAGCTTCTTTTCGTTAAGCTTATCTTAGCTTTTATGAGCTAATGAGCTTATAACCTATTTCTCCCCCTTTGGAATCATCAAAAAGAATGTTAGCACGATAAATACATCATATATTTTTATCAAAGTGCTCAAGTAAACCGATGTATCGAGCCATTTGAACATTGAAGCTTTTAAACCAAATAGAAGAGTCGAATCATACGACTTGTAGAAGCATATGAAAAATCATTTGATTTGCAAAAACATGATCTCTATAAATATATGAGACTTTTGAAATCGAGAGAGTCATGTAGGTGATGAATTTTTTTTTTCATTGAAGCGTTTTATCGAACACTTGGCGGGCGTCAAAAATAGAAAAAGTTATATATAGCCCTTGTAAATGAAATCAAGCCAAGTTTTTCATCACCAAATACAATTTAACAAATATCATTCATCAACAATCAATAAGCTCATCACAAACATATATGAATTACATCAAGAAAAATACATATAAGCCACAAACTCGAGGTTCAACCCTTGATTGAGCTAAAGATAGTGAAATTCTTACCATTCAATCGGTAAAGACGAGCAATGATGATGATAGTCGAGATAGATAATCCACAAAATATATAATTCATGCATCAAAACTCATTTGAAGTGAATTGTGTGTGAAATTTGCAAAGGGACGGAAAATGGCCAAAATGTGTCAAAGTAGCGAATCTTTGAAACAGAACCATTTTATCCAAGAATTTGCTTAGGCGGCCGTCGGCGTTGAGGGCGACCGGTTGCCCTCAACCCTTTCAGCCCACTGTCTGTCAGTTTTTCCAAAATCCGATTTTTCGCCCCTAAGTTTTAAAAACGTGCAAAATGCAAACGTAGACCTCATTCAATATACATTATGTCATAATCAAGCTCGAAATGAGGTAAAATACTCGTGATTAACGATCAAAAAGTCGCGAGTTATCCTTGAGACGGAATTAAACACATCTCAAGTTTTTGTTTAAAAAATCACAATCCCTTAAAAAATATATCGAATCTCAATATGTTTAGTTCGATTATGACGAACCAAATTTTTCAAAACGAGCTCGGTTAGGCATAATGCATATTGAATGTCAAGTCTATAGGAATAATACAAAAAAATATACCTCGAATTTGTTTGTCGGCCGATATGCCTTTCTCAACCTTTGTCAATCTTTAGCCATAGAGGTTGAGATGGTTCTTCTTCCTTCAATGCTTAACTCCTTCAAGAGTTCTTATATAACCATCTTCTTGGCATTGAATAATTTGTAGTCCAAGCAAGAAATTGAGCTCCCCCATCATTCTCATCTCAAGCTCACCTAGTATCAACTTAGAAAAACATATCTTGCACAAATATTCATTAGTAGCACCATAAATATTATCAACAAAAATTTGCACAAGTAAACAACCTTGCCCTTTTTCTCAAACAAAGAGAGTAGTATCAACTTTACCTCTTGTAAAATCATTTAGCAAAAATAGCTAAGTCTATCAACCGTACAAGGCCTTTTTTTTTTTAAAAAAAAATTTGGCCTAGAAAAATTTTAAACAGGAGGTTGTTTTACATAGACTTCTTCTTGAATAAAACCATTGAGAAAATTGGATTTAACATCCATTTGGTAAAGCTTGAAATATTCTTAAAACAAAAATGGGCAAGTAAAATGCAAATAACTACTAAATGTGCTATGAGTGCAAATGTTACATCAAAATCAATTACCTTCTTCTTGAAAATACCTTCGAGCTACTAACTTCGCCTTAGTTCGACCAATGTTGCCTTGGTCATCGAGTTTGTTCCGGAATACCCTTTTTGTTTTCTTCATCACTATCATCATAGGCCATCCAATTGATCTAAGGTGTTCATAATAGAACATTTACATCCAAATATTTTGAGGTAACTAATATTTGGAGTACTTCATTCTCATCTACACAACTTAACAAACTCATTCCAGCATCGCTTATATAAGCAAGAAAAAATAGTCCAAGTGTAAAAACATGCCTCAATCATCAATCACAAAAATATCTTGCATAAGAGCATAGTAGAAATAGACACTATATATATAGACCATGAAGCAATAAACACATACTATGCATTTAGAAGATCATCAAGAGTCTAATAAATCATGCAAGTTCAAATAAGCTTAAGAAAGTTACAAAAGGTCTCTTTTGAAATTTGAAAATCCGAAAGCATATAGTTGAGACCTTATTTAAAAGAAGTATTTGAACAAGAGTTGATACGGCAAATATGTGCAATCAAATATCGAATAGTGCCTTTCAAAAAATCTAAAAATCCTCTTAATGGCACTTGTATGAAATACTATGAAAAACAAGCACATAGGCACATGGCAATACATATATCGAGTCTATAAGAGTAAGAATAACACAAGTAAATATACCTCGATAATTTATGCCTTTCTTGACAAATAATGACGTAAATGGCCATTTGTGAAAATATGTAAATCTACACAATTCTTAAAACATATCTAGCACAAATCATAATGATAAAAGTGTAGGCTAAGAGATATCACAAGTAAGCTCATGCCATAAAAATCCATAAAAGATGATAACACACTTTAGTCTACAAAAATGCACAAGAGTTTTAAAAACATCATATAAGGTCTTCTTTTTCAAAAATATTTTAAAAGCACAAGTATATATTGAAGACCTTAATTAAAAAATAAATATTTGAAAACTCATTTTGCAATTAAGACACAAATAAAAGCATGCATAATAACAAAATAAAATGCATATTTAAATAGGGAGATACGGGTTACCAATTCGCCATTTCCATGGGTTGTGTCGTTCCATTGTTGATGATATTTTCCCTTGAGAAGTCACTTTGTTGATGATGACTTCTTTGATTGCTCCATTTCAAGGTTTGTTGCTTTCCCATTGTTGAAAGTCTCTTCTTCTTTGAAAATCATCTTGTTGATGATGTCTTTGCCATTTCAAGGATTGTGTTCTTCCCATTTTTGATTATACCCTCTTCTTGAAATTGGCTTTGTCGAAAATAGTTTCTCCTTCTTTGATCAAATGAAACGGTCATTTGATGTTTTTCTTAGCGGTATAAATTTTCTTGATCATTATTTTGGGTACCTAATATGACATTGTTTTGTGGTACCCTTATGTGTTTGGTCCTTTGGGATTAGTCTTGAGACTTTTAGGTCTCCAACAATAGTGGAGCTATTTCTAGCCCGACAAGTATTTACCGTATGACCCTTTTTACCGCAATAAAAGCATGTAATAATTCTAGGAGCATAATGACCAACGTCTTAGAGACTTGATTCCTTTTCATGTGATTGACACCCTTAGGCTTATGATCAAGTTCTAGTTTGAATTATCACAACAATCAACAATATTGGTCATCTTATCGGTACTCAAGTTGGATTTAGATAAATCATTTTTCAAGCAATTTATATCCTCAACAAGAGTACTATTTTCTTTCTCAAGGTTTCTAACCTTGTCAAGAGTGGTGGTGTGAGCACATGATAGTGATTCATAGGAAGTAAATAAACTATCCTTATCATTCTTTAAAACAATGAATTCCTTTTTCAAATTTTTGTATTTAACAAATAAGTTTTGGAATTCATCTTGTAGCTCATCATAATCATTTTGCAAGTCAATATATTCATTTTGCAATTCATTGTCATAAGAAGTAGAGGGTTTAGAACTTACCTCGTTTTCTTCTTCGATGCCCATGAGGCATTGTTCAACTTGTTCATCATGGGAGGTTGTAGAAGGCTTATACCATGTTGTTGAATTTGATGTTGTATCCATTTGTGAAGTAGATGCTTTTGAGTTGTTTCTTTCATATACTTCATAGATGGCTTCTAATTTTTTCCATACTTCATGTGCCGACCGAATACCTACAACATGATCAAATTCCAAAGTGGTAAGTGAACAATGTAAAATATTAAGAGCTTTACCATTTAAGGAGATGATTTTCTTCTCTTCATCATTGAGCTTTTTGAAGCCTTTAGAGGTGTGTGGTGTATCTTTCATCGGAATGGATTCTCCATTGATGACGGTGTTCCAAATATCGAACCCGCAACCTTGTAAATAACATTCCATTCTTTCTTTCCAAAATATAAAATTTTTGGAATCAAACCGAGGTGGCTTGGTGGTGGAGGTGCGGAAAGTTGAGCTTCGTTCAGTAGCCGAGCGATCGTTTCTCTTCACTCGCGATGTGAAACGAGCTTGCCAAAAGTTTGGCTCGATACCACTTGTAAGTCAGCGGCTACGATAATCAGAGGGGGTGAATAGATTATCTCCATCTTTTCGATTTATCCCTCTTTTTTTGAATTGAATGCTCAAAGACAAATATAAAGGTGCGGAATGTAAGCAACACGCGTCGATTTAAAGAGGTTCAACCCACCAGGGCCTAATCTCTACCACCCAAAGTATATCAGGGATGGATTTGAAAAGAGAAAAAGATTTTATTAATAATTACCAAAATTATTACAACAAAATCTTACACCAACACCTTGAAGAAAGCACCACACTCTTCTTCAACACCACCTTTGAGATTACCACAATCTCACTTGAAGATTACCACAATCTCCAAGCGGCACCTTGTGAAGATTACCACAATCTTCACCCTTGAAGAAAGCACCACACTCTTCAATACCTCAACAAGAAGATTACCACAATCTTCTTACACCTAACACCTAGTTCACCCAGTGTATTCTTACCACAAGAACACTCACAAGGATATCTTGTGTTTGAATGGCGACCACAAATTCAAGATTACAACTTGATAATGAATAATACAATAGAGTGCAAGTGTAATCAAGAATAGCCTAGACCTCAAGAATGTGAAAGTGAATAGCTAGGCAAATTACAACAAGAAATAAGACAAATGTAAGAACAAGTGTATTCTTGAGTGTATCTTGTTGTGTTGTAGTTTTCTCTCTTGTTGTGTTGCTTCAATTCTTTCCTCTATTTATAGAAGATGTCTTGTACATGATAGGCTCCTCTTGGGGACATGAATTCTGTAAAAAATTGCAAGACAATTGAAGAAAAGAGCTGTTAGAAATCAATCCCACAATTTAGGGAAAAGGCATGCTTTGCACGGTTAGAATTTTCTTTGTCAAACTTGAGCGGCCGTCTGGTGTGCACAAATAGGCGTTTGAAAATGAGAAAACACATTTACAGGCGGCCGTCGGCGTAGGGTTCGACCTAGGTTGTCTTACTTCAACCGGTCGCACAACTTCAAAAACGAAGCGGCAAATGTTACTGTTTCAATTTTTGCTCCAGTGCAGTCGCCCAGGGTCGGCCCGGTCGCCACGGTTGCCCTATAGGGCGGCCGGTTGCCCCGATCATTTTCCTCGCAAACATGAAGTTTTCTATTTTTCTCAACTTTCAGTGCGGGTTGCCTATCGGCGTAGGTTGACCTCAAAACAAAAGTGTTGTCAATTTTATATCGAAAATAGATTTCAAGAAATACTCAGAAAAATAGTGAAAACATTTTAGACTGATCGGGAGTATTAGGACAACATTTAGAAACATTGTTTTGGTGTAAAAATACATTAACAGAAAATCATTAAAAGTGTTGTCCAATTTTGTCGAAAATAAAACTTGAAGTTATACTTCGGAAAATATTAAAACCATTTTAAATCATTTAGGAGTATTTGGACAACCTTTAAAACCATTGTTTTGGTATAAAACAAAATCATCAAAATCATGATAAAACCATTTATCAAACAGAAGCTTCCCAAAATTCATGCCAACAAATTTATTATCACATGAGATTCTAAATCAATTATTCAAAAACCTTGATGGACCGACATGGCGGCGTGTATCATGTATTACACAGTCCAATTACTATTAGTATGTTCACGTGACAGGGAAAAATAGCATATTTCCTCTATTGGGCCTCCCAAAGACCCATCTGGCTAAAAGCCCATTTCGAGACCCAATTAGAGAGGAATGGGTCTAGGCCAACTAGCTGATAGTGACCTCGCAGGCGGACATTCGGATCTAATTGGCAATAGTACAATACTACAATAGATGCACCAGGATAGTGCCGCTTGCAAGGACGACTTAGAATGAGTGGAGATGAATTTTGAGTTTAGTTCAGAAATTTCACTAAAATAGTGGGGTTGGATTGGAGATATCATAATACCTAATCAGCAGGTCTCTTGTGAAACGGTCGCATCATGCGACGGTTATACTTTTAATATAAAAAGTGATATTTTGTCTGAATACACACATATTTTTGCGATGCCTAATTAATGTACCATGAACTATGGTTGTATTGACAACAAAAAGTCAAAAACCATGTGAATGAATGATGCAATCTGATTTTCTATTATGCATCCCCCTCTATTTTTTTCTCTAGTTTTTCACTTAAAAAATCCTATTCACTTTTCACTATTCACCGTTACTTTTGGGCTTAATTGCAGAAAATATCATGTAACTTGGGGTAAATTGTATTTTCGGACTTTTATTATTGGGTTTGCAAAATATGCCCTGTATGTTTATCAAGTTTTGCAAAATATGTCATGTAAGTTTATAACGTTATGCAAAATTAGTCCTACAAGTTTTATACCGAAGCAATTGGTGTCCTATAAGTCTTGAGTTGATGCAAAATTGGTCTAGCGGAATAATTGCATATTTTCATAATACCAATTATACCCTTATTCATGCACATGGTGATTTGACTAAGTGTCTTGCGTAAAATGGTATCGAGCCAGGTTTATTAAGAACTTTTGGTTATATTTATTAGATTTATGTAATTAACAATTGGTGAGGAGAATTTCTAGAGAATATGAATCCGGCCGATGTCCGAGATGGTACCACTACGGGACATATCGTCAAATATTGACGAGGTATGCACAATAACACTTGACCAGGTTTCATATGGGAATACCAACATGAAAAAAAAACGGCAGAGCCGAAGCGAAAACCTTAAAAGCAATGCAAAAATGCAAGTGAGAATATTATAAGCGATTCACGGATGCTTAACCAGCTATTAATTATATGTTCACTTGATGAACCTTCAAGAAGCAGTTCATGAAAATTCCCATCAGAACAATGATTCGATGGAGTACGAAAGTGGAGCGAGATCTTCCAGACAAATCTAAGTTCTAGAAGATCTTAGAAGTCAGGAAGAAAAGCGATCTTGAGAATTATGGTAACCGCCATATTCATCTACCAAAGACAAGTTCATCGAGATCGAACCACATGGAGAGCGATGGTGAAATATCGAAGAAACTCTTGAACTCTTCATGATATCAAAAGCAAGAAGCGGAGGAAGACTACCTATTTACACCAAAAAGGAAACCAACCGAAGTTATACGAAAGATGACATATGTGGAGTAACTTCGTTGCTTAATCAAAGGAAAATCTATCAAAAATTAAAAATATGGATATGGAAAAGATGAATCTTAAAGATCTACACGACTGTGAGAATCCTTCGCGGGATTGGGTATTGTAGATTTAAAGATGAACGCAGTGATGGATCAACTTTGGTTACCTATGACCCACAAGTAGAAAGCAATTCCACCACCACCCGATTAATCCTAACGTCGAAGAAATACGGGTTCGAATCATGGAGCTCGGGGCGAGAGGATGCCACACCTTTGGGATTTCACGGGGAGTGATCGGGGACGGAGGTCGAAACCCACTTGCGGGAACAGGACAACTCTTTGGAAGGCGAATGTTTATCGACGCCTTATGGAAGATCGCACCTCGACCCAATACATCCATATGGGTTGATGTTAAATCTGGATATCGATTTTAAAAATAGAAAGTTCTCATTGATGAATGGGCTTGACTAGGAGAATTTCAGCGGGAACAACCGATCTTACAAATGATTCATTCATTTTACTCCTTGAAATGAGTCTTGAAGGTCGGTGAAGATTGCAGGGAAATGACCGATCTTTCGACGAAAGGTTCGGTCACATCGAGGGGAATCACTTAAAGGAATTGTCGATGGTATGGCAAAACTATTCAAAATCCAGTTCATCAAGACACGAGTTATTTCGAGGATTAGAGGATGAAAAAAGAAAGGGATATAAACAAGCCCTCTATAGCTTGAGTTATATGATATTTGTCATATTGCGAATATATCAAGTTGTTCACGAATCGGTGAAAATCAAGATTGAAGAAAAGGAAGTTGCACACTATTTATTCTTTGCAAGATTCCGAGTCCCTGGAGAGAAATACTTATCATGGAATACAAGGATGGGTGAAGTAGAAACTATGGCGAGAAAAATGTCTTTCCTAAAGGCAAGTTATCGAATGGTGCTACCAAGCGACTCTGTCACAGGAATTACAAGAGATTAAGAGAAATTAACAAAGCGATTCCTCTATGTTGCGTGGATAATGACATCCCAACAATTGTGGGAGGTCACCAAGGCGGCACAAAAGGAAGAAGGAGCGGAGCCATCCATACCGCCGAGGAAAGCAAAAGCAAAGAAGCGGTCTTCATGGAGACCTAGAAGGTTAGTCAAAACAAAAGGCCGAAGTTATAAATCGGGGCAAAGACCAAAGCGGCCTGGCGAGGGTAGAGCCTCATCATCGAGTTCTAATCAAGCAAGTACGAGAAGAAATCCAGGAGAAGAACTTTCGGGCGTGCTCACACGGAGAGCAAATGAAAGCTTCAAAAGCGTAATTGTTGGACATGCGGAGCAAGAGGGCATATCTCAGCGGATTGCCCAGACAATCAAAAATGAGGAGTCGACGATTCGACGCCACACGAAATCGAGGAAGCATGTCTATTATCGGGATCTTATACTGGTGTATTAATTTGAGGATATACCTCGGATGAGAGCATCTATGAAGAAGAGATCTATTCGGCGATGGAAGTGACTCCAACTCAGAATTAGAGTGAAGAAGAAATTCTTCAGCAGACGAGTCGGGAGGATATGTGCGGATTCCTCTCTCACACGACGGTTTCTCATAAAACTCTTATGAGAATCATGAAGGAAGATCAAGCTTCAAGTCTATGATGGATTTACAATCGGAGCTATGGAAAAAGCATTGGATAAGATTGGGTTTCGTGAGAAAACACCAAATTATTCACAGGGTAACAATAGGAGAATTTGCCATTAGATGGAGTTTACTAGTAACTGATCGAGATGCGGTTGGTCCCTATTAGAGAAATACAGGAGATCAAAAGCAGAGTTAAAAGAGAAGTTGCAAATACACTCTCATGGATTCACATCAGAGCCATAAGAGTCATTATTAAGGCAACATTCAAGGAAGGAAGAGATTCGCCACTCAATCTTGCTATTTTTGACAAGCGAATCTCACATCTCAAGGATTCATGCCTTGGGTACATTCTGAGAAATTTGTATGCAGGAAAATTAGCATTTAATGTTTACCCGAGAATTGCATACAATTTGGGAGATCAAGATTTTAATAGAGCCCTAACCCTTCATCAAGATTTCAAAAGAGTCGATTTGATGAAAAAAGGGAACAGACCCTACTCGATCACATACAAGATTTTCTATGCTCTCTTGAATACCCATCATTCCGAAGTATTCTTGAGAAATGAATTTATTGAAGTCCCAAGAATCTTTGAGGACTTTGTCAGGGTGGTTCTACCAGAAATCATTGAATCTCCAACTATAAAAGAGATTGATATGATAATTCAAGATCAACCAGTCTTCAACAAAAGTCGAAGTCTCGAGTTGAGCCGAGAATGATGTCTTTCAGCGGGGACGAGAATGGTGAGTAGCGGCCGTTGGGAAGAAAGGAGACCAAATGCGATTGAGCGCATCCCCGATGTTTTTAAACAGCAGGAGAAGCGAAATGTCGAGGAAGGATGGCGAGAGGTTGAAGTAATATTCGACATCACTCAAAAAGGATGATATTTTTCCTTGTGATGTTTTGTATTATCTCCAACAACCTATAGTTGGAAAGTATCAAGGAAGCTGAAGATAGGTGAAATTGAGCTAACTATCTCGGGAGTGGCGGGGAAAATCCCGAGCAATTATCTTTGGGAATTGAATTTCTTGAGGATCATAAACCTTGGGAAAGACTACAGAAGGAATGGAATTCACGAGTGGGCGATAAAAGATCTGAGAATCGGATGACCACTAGTCCATTCTCCATATACATTTCTATCGGAATGTTATATCGAATATAAGGAGTATTCGCCGCCTATATTGATTCAGTCTTAGGAAATATGTCTTTTGCAAAGCGGATGTTTTCTAAAGAAATTAGAGAAGATTTTGACTATTGCGGGAAGAGATTTCTCTAAGAGGATTCTTATCCTTAATAAGGGAATTAAAAGCGAGAAATCATGATCGGAGCGCGGCGGTACCCGTAGTACAAAGTGAAACGCCACCAATCTATTTCCATGATACAGTGCGGATATTTTGCTGAAACAACTTCCTACAAACATTCAAGCGATTTACACAGAGAAGCGAGACAAGAGGACTTATTTTCACATCCTTATGTGATCATAAGATCATTGTCGAGGCTGAGGGAAGCATTTTCGAGAAAAATGCCTATTAATTTTTGCGACAAGCGTGGTGATGAAGCCAAACTCAGAAATCCAAAAATGGCGGATCGAAGGAAATTTGGTGAAGCTTTATTATCCTATAGACAATTCGGTTCTCAAAAGGATAAGAAGCTTTGGGATAATAACTTGCATTCATTGAGTGCAAGGAGAAAAACGAGTTACTCAGAGGTTATTCTTTGAATTGATGGTGAGCCTAATGGAGAATCCCAGAGTGAGCGTAACCATTGAAAAACATATATCACTCGAGGATATCAAGAAGAAAATCAAAGGAATTATAATGAAGATCCTTTGGCATGGTGGGACAAGAATGAGCTCAAAGCATCCTTAAAGGTTAAACCAGGAAAGGAGATACGAGTTCGTAAGATTCAAACCAATCCTTATGAACTAGGAGGATCGTGAGGATATGCGAGAAAATACTTAAGGAACATCTTGACCTTAAGTTGATTTCACCGGGAGTTTCTCCATACTGATCTACAAGATTCTTAGTCGAAACCATGGAGAAATCAAAAGAGTAAAGCGAAACTTGTTATTAATTACAAGGGGATTAATAACATTTTGGGTCGCGGATATTATATCCCAAGTAGAGAACATCACAGTTAAGCTTGCATCAAAGGTGCAAGATATTCTCAAAGTTCGGTGCAAGTCCGGATTCTACCAGTTAAGATGGAGGAAGGAAGTAAAAGTTTGACTTTCTCTACACCACGGAGACACTATATTTGGAATGTGATGCCACATGGGATTAGCTAACGCACCCCAAATATATCAAAGAAAAATGGATAATCTCTTCAAAGATTATTTTAGTTTCATGTTCGTATATATTGATGACATACTTATCGCATCAAAGAACATGAAGGAGCATCTCAAACATTTGGAGATATTTTCATATGTTTGTCACTGAAAGAAAGGATTAGTGCTTTCGGAGAAAAAGGCGGTGATCGCAACAAGGCAGATTGAATTTCTCGGAATTGAAATCGATGAATGCGGAATTATTCTATAGAATCATATTGTGGAAAAGATCTGAGGATTTCGGATACTTTGAAGATAAGCGACTTGAGTTTTCTTGGAGTTGTTAATTTCTTTGGGATGTTCATTAACAATCGACATATTACGGGGAAGGTGTTGACCCATTGCTTAAAAAAAGATGCATTATTCAAATGGGAAGATGAACATCGAAGAATTAAGCAACTTAAAAGAAGTTTGTAAAAAGCTTCCAAAGCTTGCGATTCCCAAGACGAGGACGAATCGGTTCTTTACACGGATGTCGGTGATGATTGGTGGGCTTATGAGTTCTTACTAAAGTCACACAAAGCGAGGAAGTGCCATGCGGATATATTGCGGCGGTTTACTCACACCCGATGAAGCAAACGGATGGCACATTAACGAGAAAGAATTCTTTGCGATCGAAGGCTTTTAAAAAATGGCCTCTATTTTCTTGGCTAAAAAATTTACTTTAAAAATTGATAATTCAAGTGTCAAGGCTTTTACGAAAAACAAAATTAAATCAAAACCGAGAAAAGGCTCGATTACTTTATATGGCAAATGAATGTCAATATTATGATTATGATATTGTCATTATAAAATCTCATGAAAATATTCTTGCAGATTTCTTGACACGAGATGGAAGGGGCGTTTGGCGGCGAGTCCTTAAGCGAGTAAGACATCTCGGGGAAAACCTGGAGATGCAGAAGCGAGATTTTGGGGCGTTATGTCTCAATGCGAGAAGTTGATGGGCGACTTCAATAGGTGACCGAGGAAATCCGTTTCTAGTCAAATACGAGCATGCGGTTTGCTCAAGGACAATTGTTCTTAGCGGCTGCAAGGGCCTCTCTTCCAGGCCGCATCTCTACGGTGCAAAAAGAGGCCGAGAGAGTCGAGGCTCTAACCAGGAGGTTATGGATTCAAGTACCATAATCACAAGTGTTACGGGTGATGCATCCCACGAGGTGTACAAGCGTAACGAATGTTGAAGCTCAGGTGTCATAACCCGAGTCTTCAAGTCAACCCAGCACCTCTGCAGGGTAAAAGAGGAGAGTTGAATCTTAGGCTCAGACAGGCAAATCTAAGGTTCAAGCGGCGAGATTAAGATTTCTCTATGCGGTATATCGGCGGCAATGGGAGAAACTAGTTACAAGACAAGGTATTAACCCAGAGAAAACAATGGTTGATATCTCGGCAAGTATCCCGAGTTTGGATGAAACAAGGAAGTCATCCAAATGAAGTGCAGGAATGGTATACTTTTGGAGCTTTAGCTTCAATTTATACCGTGTCACCGAGATTCCCAGAAATTTCAAAATTACCGAAATGGATTGGGAAAACGATTTCTGAGACTTGGGCCTATAATCCACACTTGGCGGAGGAGATATTTTGGGCTGTATTTTATCGGTCACGGCCCCTGGCGAAGAAAAGCCTTTAATGAAGCTTTTCATTTCATCAAGCTAAGAAAATAGGATGGAAATGCTTTAAAATACATTAAGGGAGCTCATAGGAAGAAGTACTGTGTTAGTAGGAGCAATTTTTGAAGATGAAGCTTCACGGCGAGCATGGGGTCTTTGGGTTTGTCTGAGAAATGGACAAAGTCAAATATCCGTTTAAGTTTTCAATTGCCAAGCGGGTCTTTCTTCGAATTCAATTCAATATTTGGATCAACAACGAGGATTTGCGGAGGAGTTTTTCGAGACGAAAGAGAAGAATTCTGCAGGGGAGAACAAGATTAAGGCAAGCAAAGAAACTTACCGAAAAGTCGTAACATGGCGCATGTTGGCCGTTGGATCGGCCCAGGATCTGTCAAGCATGCCCGGCCGAAGGAACCGAGTTTGGAAAAGGATTCGACCCAAACCCGAACCCGGCCAAACAAGATCATGCGTTTGGAAAGGATAAGGGCCGAAGCTCACAAAGCAGCGTTATCTCGGGGACCACGTAAACCAAATTTTTAAAAGATTCCGACAAGCATCACATGATTTGAGTCACGCGGGAGAAAAAAAAAACCGGTGGCGAGGCAATAATGTGGGATATGAGCGTAGCGGTGGCGTCATATATATCAAAAGATTTGAAGTCCGCCTTTGAAGTCCGGACTTACCTCTATAAAATGCAGGATTTGAAGGAAGGCTGGGGACATCGAACATTTTCTTAGTTTTCTTATAATAAAATCGAGTGAAAAATTTGTAATATTTTGAGTGTTTTAGTTTTAAGTTTTATGTATTTACAGTGAAAGCCTTATCTATGAGAGGCTAAAACCAAAAGATTCTCCTCCCAAAAGGAGATTAATAATGTAATAAATATTTCAATAAGTTCTTAATAAAAGGGGTTTTTGCTTCAACATGTCTTCATAATGTTCACTAATTCATCCCGTTTAAGAATTACTTATCGTGCGGGTAGGAAGCGAACCAAGGTTTGTCTTTGAATAGTTCTTTGAAGGAGTTGGATAACTTGCGAGATCATTTTCCCGAGGGTGAGGTTGAGCAGGTGAGGAGTTGTTCGTCAAGCGATCGGGGCGATAATTTTTCAAGCTGGTGGTGTTAAGCCATTTCACCGGTCTTTGTTTTGGTCAAAAGAAGGTATGAATTTTAAGAGATTTATTAATTTTACGGAAGCATGTTGGGCTGATATGGTCGTGATGGACTATATCTGTTTTATCAAAACCTTAGTTTGAAATCGAATTTATTTAGAATTATGAAGTATTCTGAAGTATGTCTATCAAGTTTATAGGTGAAACTTTGACATGATCAATTAAAACCTACGAATAGAGATTGGATCTAAGTAGGTGTAATAATGCCACGACGGAATAGGTTTGGAAAATGTAAATCTTCATAATCTATGAAATTTGAGTTTATTGAAAATAGCTATGATATGAAAAGATTGAAATTGCTAATTCTCGAAAGTTATAGGCTATAATTGCTACATTTGGAAAGATAGTGGACCAAATCTGCTATTTGGCTATAAGGGCAAAATTGTCCAGGGCATAAATTGTAACTTTAATAGTTAAAGGACAGAAATGCAAAACGGCCTAAGTTATAGGGCATATTTTGCTATTAAGCCGTTACTTTTGTTTCCAGTCTTAGTTCTCAAGAGCTCGATCTGACTTAAATATCAGAAAGTTTTAGCTGGGACCTCCCCGAGCCTGACACATTCTCCTTTTTCTAGGTTCGTCTTCCTGAGCCCAATCACTGGGAAAGACATTGATCCGAAGGTACTTACTGATCCAAATCATCACAACGTTTAATATCGTATAGATCAATTGTTTCACATTGGAGGAGATTATATTTTGCCAACCCAATTATATTCGATTTCGCATCTTGCAACTAAATTATTATTTGATACTATGGGTTTTAGATTTTGCCATCTAAGATCTATCGCCGACATAACATTCTGCCAAAATTCCGTCGTGTACCCACACAAGCTGAAATCATTGCATTTTATCATCTAAACTTTGCATGATTTTCACTATGTCACGTAAACCTAGAAAAAATTACATACACATACACACACATATTTTATCTCTCTTTTCCTATTAATCATCCACAAAAAATAATTTAATAAATATTTACTTTAATATAATATATTGAGTATAATTATTTTTTTCCTTTTAACTTTCTTGTTGAATTATTATTTTATTATCTAGTTTAAGGGTGGCATTACTCACACCTCATTTTCCTCTAAATACATTCACCTTTTGAATGTCTCACTTGCATGACACACTTCTTGTTATGCACTATGCACGTTTTGATCAATTTCAATCTATTTTATATGGCAAAATAGTAACCTAACTGTTCAACGTTAGACTCAACAATTGGATTTTTTTTTGAATACAAATCCTGTGATAAGAGGGAGGTAGATGAGAATCGAACCCAAACATATGGTTGAGTTTAACAAACGCCTTACTACTAGGCTACCAAACGTTTCCCAACAGTTGAAATTAAGGACATCAAATAACCTAAATTGACCAAAAGCTTGTACAAACAAGAGGCGTGCCATATATGTGACATAACCCTAGTGAAAATTTCAATGTGCTTGAGATGAGAAAACATGAAACCTACGTATTTCTAACGGCAAAGTGCAACAAGAAAAAATTTAGTTCACAAAATGCCAAAAAGGCATAGTTTGAATAACAAAATGTTTTTTTCCCAATCAATTATAAGTAGAATTGTCAATGGATCGTGTTGGGCCAACTAAGTGAAACTATTCGACTAGACTAAAATTTCATTAGGCCGCATTTATTATTGCTTAGCCCAACCCAACAAGTGTATTTTTGATCGCGCATTCATATTTATCGGGCTTCAGGCCACTTGGTCTGGGCCATAGTAAAACAGGGTCCTTTTCGGTCCGCTAATAATAAAATCCAACCAACACCATATGGGGGCCAAACCATACCATACCATCGGGTCGGGCAAATTTGCAAGCTCTTATAAGTACCCAATTACGCTTTATATATTAAATAAATTCATTATTCTTTGTATTTTTTATACACACATTTCCTTATATTTTATTTTCTTTGATATAATAATAGTTTTAATGGCACTTATTCATATTACCTTCCACATCACAATTTTTAGGTCATAGTTAAACGAGCAAAAGGACAATAAAGTTTTCTAAAAATACATTTTTTCCGTAAAAGATAAAAATACATTTTTTTTTTCCTAAAAAAAAAAACTGAAGAAAACGCTATAAAATCGAAAAAACGTTTGATCAGCTTTCCAGTATTAGTGAAGTACATAACAGTATAACACCACTCTCCTAGCCCCTTCCTCTCATTGTATCCCACGCTCTCCAGGCGATCAAGTTTCAATATCCATGGCGTCTCCAGGCCGGCAAAATCCTCCAAGTAATCAAGTCTCGGTTTCTTCCATTAAATCTACTATCAAAGCGTATGCTCTTCCCCTTTTCCTCCTTGCGACGTCAGTTTTCTATCAGCTTGTCGTCCTGCCGCGTAACTTTCCACCATCCTACTACGATGGTACGCATCACACCCTTATAGTTATTCTCACTCACCGATTCTATTTTTTACTCAATTTTTATTTTTGTAGGCATATAATGGTTATGTTCTTATTCTCCTTTTCTATTGTGATTTTCAGTTTTGGGAATCCCCAAGTATAGTTCCATTGAAGAAGTGACCCGGGCCTATGAAAAGATTACATCCAAATGGTAAATTTGATTCCAAGTTTAGTTTTTTTCGCTATTTCTTGGATATGCATTTGTTAGAATGTAATGCTGCTTTTTGTTGCTCAAGTTGAGAGAATTTTTTTTTTGTTTGGTTTATTTCTTTATTCTGTTCACAGATTGAATTGCAAAATAGACTTGTGTGGTGTTTCTATGTATGCATATATGCGTGAGGCTGGCAATTTTGTTTGTGTAAGAAATAAATGTAAGTCTTTTTGCAAAACTCTTGTTCCTTTATAGTGCGGTTGGGGGTGTGACTGAGAACTGCTTTGAGGTGCACTCTTTGGATAAGTTTCTGAGTTGAGTCATGTGCATAATTAGTCAATGTGTCTCTTTTATTTTGTTTATTATTATTATTATTATTATTATTATTATTATTATTATTATTATGATGATGATGATGATGATGATGATGATGATGATGATGATGATGACGACGACGACTACGATGATGTCCATGAACTTATGCATCTCCGGCATCCAAATTGAATCAATTGAGTAAGCGCTAAGCGGAGTGGGGGACAAACTACGAATTTAGAGAAAGGAATACCATTATACTCCTCCAGATGAGGTCTTCATAATGTCAGTCACACTTTTCTCCCATTTCTGTCCTAAGGAAGTATGGTGCAATAATATTCATACAGTGAAATAAGTTAATCAAGATCTTGATTAGTATGACATTCAATTAGCGCTTGAGGCTGGGGATGCAGTTTACAAACAGTTATCAGCCATTCTTCGAGATATTGCACTTTTTATCACGAGTTAAAGAACTGCGAGAGCAATTGAATAGAACGATATGGATATTGCTGAAGATAAAGAGATAAACTGCAAGTATGGCTTTTTGCAAAAGTATTAAGAGAGACATTCTGCCTAGGAGTAGCTGAATATTCGGTAAGCTTCTGGACTTATGTAACTTTGAAAACAGCAAGTAAACTTGATAGGTAGAGTTTAGATAAGTGGATGAAACTTTTTGCAAAATTAATCCTTCCTATACAAGTTCATGGGGTTTTAGCTATCAGAAAGTACCTCACTGGTGCAGCTGTGCAGTCTAGGCAACAGTGCGTATGTGTTGAGGAATTTACTTAGTGGCTTGGCGGTGCGGGGGTGAGAAAATAGTATGAGATAGATGTGGTTCTGCACCTCAAATATGGTCCTTGTTCAATGAACTATATAATTTAGGATAAAACTTATTCTATGGAATAAGATGTTCCCTTGCATGAAAGCTCCTCAGTATCAAAAGATGTGCAGATTTTGTTAGGTTATTTGCCTTCTTGGAAATGTCAGTGCTTTTTGGGCTGTTTCTTTTCCCCTCTAACCTCAACATTGAGATGGAACTTCTTTTTCCTGAATAGACTGAAACCTGCCACCTGAAGCCAGACCTGATGGGTTCAAGCGAGCAAACCTGCTAGAACTAATCCATCAAGATTTTCAAATCTTTGTCTTCATTAAAATAATAAAAAAAAGAACAGAAGAAATAAGAAATAGAAAATGGAATAGGGAGGAAAAGAACTAGAGAAAGAAGTAACAGGGGAAAAGGAACTTATTAGTGGATAATCAGTTACAAATTTATAAGTTGATGGATACCATCTTTGAGTGGATGAACAGTTAATGAAAGAGAAAAAGCAAGATACTTTCTCGTGTCCTCGGAAAAGCAAGATTCCCAAGATATTACTTTGCTTGACATTTGGTTTATGGATGAGAATCTGCTTGGCCTATGAACCTCGCTTTAGTAACTGGAGAGTAATAGTTGGGCCTTGTCTAAACAATAGCGGGCATCTGTTAATAAGACTTGAAGTTGGAGATTTTGCAAGCGCTAAAATTTATGTTTGTCTTTGAACATGTCAGATTAGGTGCGGGGGTTTTGCAAGCGCTCAGGGATGGGTTTTGCTAAACCGGACCCAGTCGGCTCTTAAAATAAAAACCTGTGGCCTACCCCGTATCCATTTATACAACTCTATTTGGATTGACAATGAGTGTCAATGACCATATTGTATCGATCTTTGTCGGCATTGTTATAGCATTGCATTTAGGTTATCAAGTCTTGTGAAACAAAACATTTGTAGTTTTTAAAGTTGAACATAATAATTTATATATATATATATATATATATATATATATATATATAGCTAAATGCTTTATACTTTTTATTTTTATATTAAATTAAATTCTGTTGAAACTTCACAACTTTGATCCATTAAATTGTTATTCTGCACACTTGATGGGGACGTAACATAAATGATTTTAATTAAGGTCCCAAAATATCTACAAGTATGAGTATTTGTATTCAAGAATCACAAAATGTGTGAATATTTGTGTACTCTATATTGATTGAGAATTATCATCTCATTTTTCGGTGTAATTATTTGATTATTGATCTTGTTGTATTGAATTATAATTGTTACCATAATCTAATGATGTAACTTGTCACTAAAAAAAAGTTGCTATTCCATCTGTGACAAGAACCAACTTTATTATTATTTCAGGAATTCAAGTGTTGAAGTTCCTCCGGATGTCGATCTTATCAAGTCTGTAAAAACTCCCCTACTTTATTGTTGTGTTGCTACGGTATGAAGTCAACCTGCTTAATTTTTATTGATGGATTACATGAATTTGTTGTGTACTTGGATGCGATAAAACTTTCAAATTTCAATAGTTGGTATATAGATGTTTTCTACTCTTGGGGATATACTTGCTTGAAATCTTGTAGTCCTTAAACCATTTGAGTATATATGGGTGGTGAATATACATATATGGAGTCCGATCAATCCATTATCTAAATTCCTTAATAAATGCCTTTCTATTTCGATTTTGTTTGATTGTGTTGTATTGGATTATGCGCAGTGTCTAATTGCAGATTAGGGCCATCCCACTTAATATTTAAAAAGTATTATAGTAGGTGACAAACTCCTTGAGCCATGGCGAGAAATTTTGCTTCACACATTGAATCTAGCCACCAAACTGTATTGTTTACTCCATATTGCCAAATTCCCACCAAGAAAGGTGCAAAACCCGATGGTAGATCTTCGTCAACCATAGATCTACATAACCAGCATCGGTGTATGCATCAGGCATTAGCCCAGTGCTTTGTTGAAATAGGATACCTTCCCATTGACCCTTTAAGAAATTGAAAGATTCTAAAGGTAACAGGATGTAGTCATGTTCTTCAAGTTTAAGTAGGTTATGTTCTACTAATCTTATTAGGTTAGAAGTTATCTCAATTCCATCTCAATTCCAGGATTGGGGTTTGATTCTTGGATGTGTACGAGTTTAGGGACGAAACTGTTATCCATCAAGTATCTTTGCTAATCATACTTTCATCAAGAGCTACCATAGGATCAATAGAGGTTGACCAAAATTTAATAGAAGTTGGAAGGGGTGACTGGGTTTAGTAGAAATGGGTGAAGAAGAGGAAGATTTCGATCCCAGATTTCATCTTCTATAATTAAATTCTGCCCCTGAAGATAAGGAATGCCAGAGTAAGACGACTGTCATTGAAGTTCGCATAACTGAGATATAAAAGGTTTGATGAGGGGTAGAAACACTCAATACTCTAGTTGAGTAGAGAAATACCTAACAAAAACACCTTTAACACTTAACAGCACTCAACTCCAATTTCTCTGTCTTGATGATGAATATAAACAAAAGACACACAATCAAATCCGAGCAAGACAATTGGTAGCACTTAGATTTGGTTAGAATTTTGAGAGCATTTCGGTAGGGCTTTGGAACTTGAAGAGTCGGAAGGTAGTTTATTTATTGATGAGATGTCTGGCTATTAGAAGCTGCGTCCCTCTTGTTTGATTTGTAGGTTTTTATAAAACAAGAATGCTCTAGTTGTATCAAGCACGTGACCATTATTTCGTTCAACAATTCCACTTTGTTGTTGGGTGTTTTACAAGATAGCTCATGAAATACTTCGTGTTTTTGAAAATTTGGAACAATTATGTAGTCCCTAGCATTATCCGACTTTAACATCTTGATTTTGACTCCAAATCAGTTCAGATCTTGATCAGAAATCTGGGAGGACTGTAATGACATCCATCTTGTGATTAAGAAAATCCAAGTGACTTGTACAATCATTAATGAACAATATAAAGCCGCGCGCTCCAAGAATAGTTGAGGGACCCCAAATATACTATGAATTTGATATAGAAGAAACTCAGTTTTTTATGACTGATTAGAGAGGTTGCATGTTAGTGTTCCCTAGATAGAGCATGGAATAAATCCTTAGAAAATCCTAAATGATGGATGCCAAAGCCTACAATGGTGGAACAAGAAGTTCTTTTTTTTTTTTTTGCATTGTAAAGGTGATTTCAGAAAAAAAAAAAAAACAAGGAAGGTGATTTGCTCTTGGTGACCTTAGCTTACTTGGTGTTTCAGGATAATACATTCCGCCTTTGCTCCGTAGCAAGTCCATTGTCTTTCCCAATTTCTGGTCTGAAATACACTGAGTAGGGAAAAGAGATCACATTGCAATGTAAAGCTTGAATAAATTTCTATATGGAAATAAGATTAGTGGATAGTTTTAGGACATGAAGAATATTTTTCTTTAGACTGACTGATTAGAACATTTTCTATCACTGAATTATTGAACTATCGGCCGTGGTGATGTTTCTACTACTTGGACTAGGGTTATAAGTGCTAAATTTCCGTGATGAATGATTCATATGGTTTCTTGAACTATCGGCCTTGGTGATGTTTAGACTGCTTGGGAGTACGGGTATAAGGTGCTAAATCTCACCTGAGACATTTAATCCAATGGGAACAGGAAATTGACCTAAATGTGCTTATGAGTAAGAGTAATTACATGAAGGTTTCTCAAGGTTCTTTAGCGGAGTTCTCAATTTCTCAATTCTGATGCTTTTTCACATCCAGTTGGTCAACACAAGTAGAAAGAAATAATTGTGCACTTTGTTTCAAATACCTAATTGTGATTGAAATAAAGTAAAAGTAATAGAAGGAGAAAGAAAAAAGAACGCGGCAACGAAGGCTGCAATCCTTTGTCTTAACCGACAATAAACATTGCTATCAATTGACTTATTGTAGCAATAAAGATTGTATGAAGATAAGAACCTCTAAAAGAACTTATATCTTGAAGAATCTTGGAACAGGCATTCACATCTATTTATACAATTGTTCCTAGCCTAGTAAGAAGAATTTTCCTAACCTAATTACATCTGATTAATTAGGGGATTGTCTAATCATCTCCCTAATTTTAGCTTACAAAATCCCCTAGAATAAGGATTGCCTAATAATCAGCCTTAATACAGCTTTAATTTCCTAATTTGGATGATTTCTAGCATATAAACAATTTACATTTTCTCATAGAATACCTAGGTCTTAGTTAGAAACCCATGTAGAGTAAGATGAACAAAGATAACAGATGAGATCGTGGTACAAGTGATAATGAAGAATACTTATTTTTGTGAAGCATTTGTGGTGAAAACATCTAATTTTTCTTCTTGTAATTGTACGGATATTCCAAGATAAACTAATATCATCTCAAGACCAATCAGCTTTAGTTGAAGCATAGTAACAAATCTGGGAATCATGGGTAATTCGTTAGCTCTTAAAGTTTCTAATCTGTGTATTATTTTGGGGGTAAATTGGAAAAAAACTCATTTCTTTACAAATTCATTATTAAAACTCAAGATTACTTTGGGATTATCTTGATATAAACCTAATTATAT
This sequence comes from Rehmannia glutinosa, assembly GCA_016081115.2. Classification (NCBI taxonomy): domain Eukaryota; kingdom Viridiplantae; phylum Streptophyta; class Magnoliopsida; order Lamiales; family Orobanchaceae; genus Rehmannia; species Rehmannia glutinosa. The sequence goes on from JABTTQ020002605.1 coordinate 134,077, forward strand.
TATAAAAATAATGTTTGAAGATTTATATAAATCATGTTATCTAGTTAACACACATATATATGTGTGTGTGTGTGTGTGTGTGTGTGTGTGTGTGTGTGTATTGGAGACGTAGAAATACAAGTTAGTATATTATAATTATTAAAATAGGAACAAATTAGAAATAAGTTGTATTAATGAAAGATTGGGAGATTTTGTCACATTATTATATGGCAGATATATTTGGGATACATTCCATGAAAATATCATTTTTTACTCTAAGTCATTTAAAAATTTAAAGGATTTTGTCACTATCCATTGGAGTAGTTGTGGGCTTGTAGGGCTTTGTGTGGGTTATATGCTGAACCACTCTAGTTACATGCTTACACATTGGAAAAATATTTAAAGCATGTTGTCCTTAATATATATAGAAAAGATTTCCTTGTGTTCATTGGATTCCTGTAACTTTGAAAAACTTCTCTTTACTTTTATTTTTGGATGAAAATGTGAAAATCCATTAAACTGTAAAAACATGTACATGAAAGAGGGAATACCCCAAGACAATAAAAAATAGAGCACATGGAGGAGGTTTCGGACAGGCCTGAAAACCTTCATTGGGTGCTGGGTACAGTAAGGTGCAATAAACAGAACTTTAAGAGTCTGACAAGCATCTAGATGGTTATCTCAATCTGAATAGCCTAAGTGCAGGAAATGATAGGACCAACACATGATCTCATGTATTGATAGGCAATGTAGCGAGAAAGAATCTGGTGCAGCATGTGATGACGTCAAAATCTAATGAGAAGTAGAGGTTGGAACCTAGGAGAGAGTACTTTTCTTTTATACCAAATCTAATAGTTCGTGTTTCTGTTAATTGTTCAACTTTACACGGATCACTTAAGTATTAACAACTATCAAGTATAACTGTGAAGTGTGAACTATCTAGGTTGTTGATGCTTAGAATTGCATATGAGATATTGCACCCTGTTTCATTCCATATGAGAAAAGTACACTAGGTGGCCAGACCATAAACGATTTAATTCAAAACATGCAAAACCTCTTAATATTGCTTGTATAGTGAAATCCATATAGATATTCCTTGGATGACTTTTATGTTTAGATGTTATTAAGCAATTTGGTAAATAAAAAAAAAATGGAGACTCCTAAAATTAGCTCTTTAGTTCGTAAGTGCTAGTTTCTCTACATTGTTTTAAGAGAGACAGATGATAATGTTGCACTGTCTCAGTTCTTCGAAAAGCATGCTGAGATGCTTTCTTGGGTTCAAATTAATTAGAAATTGAACTTGTTAAGATGTCCTTTTATTTCCGAATCTTGTGGTATAAAGCTCATGTAGGATATAATGAAGAATTAACCAGTGAATAATGAAGCTTAAGTTTCGGTGTTCACCCTGCAGAACTCTTTAGATTGAGAAATATAGCTTAAAATGAGTTATCTCTCCCATAAAATTTTCAAGACCCCACATAAGTGCTGAAGCATAATTGATATTCTTTTGCATATCGTCTTTGTTTTAGCTGCTTCTGGATCGATCAATAACCCCTCAAGAGTGGCTTCACCATCATAATATTTTATTCTACTTAATTCTTGGAGCAAAACAATGATTCAAGAAAAATCTCTTATTGTAATCAACCTAATAAAACAAAGGTTACAATGCTTAATATGGTTGTTTCTGCAGGTGCAGTATGCTTTTGAGCTGCTGACAAATCAGTTGTTGAAGAGAGATTATGACATATATAATATCGACGAACATTTTGTAAGCTTTTCGGCTATTGTCCTCCTTTATGGGAGCTTTTTTGCTGTATCAATGTGTAGCCTTGAATGACTGTACCATCTCCTTCATTCACCATATTGTTTTTTAATATTTCATCAGATGCTCTATTTGCTTCATGTTGGTTTTGTAGCAAGTGCTTGAAAAAGTCAAAGAGTCTGGAAAACATATTGCTGAAGTTGACCTTCCTCTGATAGAGGCTGCTTCCTTTGGTTCGTGAAGGGCTTTGCTATTGGATTACATGTTCTTTTGTTTTATCTCATCTTTCAAGCTAAATACTCTTCTGAGCATGATTTTGATACTTTCATATGTTGTCCTTTATATATTCATACTGATGCTATCTTATATCTATGTTCATCATTTTAGATCCCGAGGATCAAGATTTCGGGTTTATCAGCTCCCAGAACTTTTTATCCATGTTTGAAGATGACAAAGCATTGCTACTACAGGTACATCGGTCATATTCTTGCAGTGGATCAGTCTTAGTTTCAACATCCTGACCATCCAATTTGATAGCTGGCTTTCTTCTGTTAGGTCCATAACGGAAAAACAAACTTTCTTGTGATTAAGGGGTTTATTTGAAAATAAAGTTTAATTTGGAAATACAACATCCAACTTTTTTTCACTATCTTCGAGAAATCTGTGTTGTCACCTTCATGTTAGTTTTTATTTGAATTATCAAGATAGAAGATAATGGAGCTAGTTTTCTGTGATGGATTGCTCGGGGTTCACATAACCAATAATGACAGGCTTTTTGATACAAATTATGCTTACTCTTTTCTTCCATTTTGAGTTTTAAACTTTGATATTGCTTCACTCGTATTCTGACTACAGCTTTGATATTTCCTTCAAGAATGTGGAGTCCTTTCAACCTTTGCTTACATTTAATCAAGCATTGATGTATACCTCTTCTTTTCTTCTACTCATGACCAGTGTGGAACCGTTGAAAACCTTATGTTTGAATCAACTACCAGCATCTTTTGCAGATAATCAGTACACTTCTTAAGTAATATAACCAGTTAAAATGCATTTGATCCTGTAGCATATCTGTTTTATTTAGCATTTCTAATGTTGTTATTAATTTTCTTTATTGCTAACTGAATTTGTTACTGTTGGAGATGCTTAACCTTAATTACAGTCTATTATCCTGTCTGGTACAGATAATTTCATTGGGAAGCAACCATTGTGCACAATTTTCTATTACTTGGAAGAGAATTGGTGAGATGCTTTTCAGTAATGTAGTGTATACAATATCCAACTTCTTTGTTAAGCTGTATGTTTGTGATTTTGTTTCTTCTTATTTAGTTACTTTGCTGAATGGGGTTGCAAATACGGGAGTTGTTGAACTTGGTGATGTTCAGCTTGCTGTACATCTAGCTGAAAAAATCCAGTGGACAACCGTTCTTTAGAAATGGTAAGAATAACATGCGGATAATTTACTAGTTCGACTCTTTTAATTCAACCTGTATTGACGTTTTCTATGTTAGAATTTATGTAAAACTTCTGTAACTTGGCGCATCTCCGTTACATAATGTCTGAATTTATGCTCTACATCCTTACGGAGAGAATCATGCTTAGACTATATATTCTATTTCTGGATATTTTTTCTCCCTCTCAATTTTGTGGATTTTACACCATCATATGACCACACCCGTGTATTGCATCTTTATTCTTTATAGTGTTTACTATGTTATTTCTTACTTAAAACTTGAGATGCAACAGGAAACAGACCACAGAACTGGGTCAATTCGTTATATGCTTTATACCGAATCTCTTAAGTTAGAAATAGTAAAAACTCGATTGTTGCTGCCAAAGATGCTTCTAAGAAACAGAATTTTCCTGTCCAAAATCAAGTTTAGGCTGTGTATACATATTTTAAATACTTTAAACAGTCTAACAAGTAACAAACATCCCCATACCTTAACAGAAAAGATTCTGCTAGGCAGAAGAGAGTGGCTAGATGAGAACAATAAGAACATTATCTCATTTGACATAGTATTATCGTTAACAATGGTATGCATTTATATATGGTTAACTTTTGCTTCTCTATGCAGAATAATGAGTTTTTAGTTTGTAAACTGATTATCCTTTTAACATACACAATTTTCAGTCCCACATGACAAGTCTGGGTAATACATCATGTGAATAGTATTAGAATATTAGTAATTACAAGAGGAAGAAGTTTATATGTGGTGGCAGACAATTGAATTATGTGCGCATTGGACATCACTGTTTACCTGAAATAGGAAAGTTCCAACTTTTGGAAAAGATTTTCTTCTTGTTGCTCGCTTTTACATACCTATACTTACATCTAACTGAAAGACATTTTGTTACTATGGTTTTACACATGCTCTTAATTGTACAAATTAGTCAAAAGGAAGTTAACTATGACTTGTTTACTTTTTTTCCTTGGTATTTTGGTTTCTTGTACCGATATTTTACAGGACTTCCAGCACTGTTGGCTTTTCCACCTGGGTGTAGAAGTTCAAGCTGTCTTTATAGGTATATTTCCCCTTCAGATAAGTTCTTTATGCATAAAAAAATTTGATTTTTTTTAATTTTCTTTTGGCAAATTGTGGACTTGAATGGTGTTTTAATCGTAGGTATGAGGATGAGCTCTCTGTTGATGCAATCACGGACTGGTTGGCGACTGGCATCCTAAATTTACCTCGAATTACTTATTACTCTAAGGAGTCACTGGTAATCCATTTCACAGTGCATGATTTTGGAATTCCTCATGAGTTTTGGTTCTATTTTCCAATTGGGCTCTTGCTTTGTGGCCATACTCCCGAGGCAGTTATTTTGCAGAATCTTTTATGCTTAGTTGTTTCTTTTCCCATCTGGATTATGTCATGCTTTCATTGATAGACCATTTTCAATGTCATTATGCTGCTTTTTTTTTGACATCTTCTGTTTCTGCCGACGTTGGTTATCTGTCATTTAAGTTATTGCGAAGTCTATGCTAAACATTAGTTCTTTCCGCCTGTATTGCTTAGTTTTGGAAATTCAGGTACATGCCTTGAATTTTATTTGTTTTAGAATTAACTTCTAATTAAGTCAAAATGGAAGCAGCACAGATCAAAGAAGTAGGTTTGTGTGAGAATGCTTCTTTAATTTCTGCAGAGAACTCGCACTTCTGCTGACTTACTCTTTGTTAGGCAAGCGGTTTTACATGGTGCACTCCCAAATTGACCTAAGCACATAGGAAAGGTAAATGTTCTACCTGTTTTTGAGTGACAAGTGACATAATCCAATGTCTCATCAAATTGACCATAAGTTTCAATATTCTATTAATATGATCCAATTCAATTTTTGGAAATGTTTCTGTTCTTAAACTTGATTTTTCTGGTAGAGGTATTGGGTTTCCACAACATTTGTTTGTGTACAAGAAAACTGATACATGATAGTATCATAGTACTAACACCCATATGTGTGAACACAAGCCTAAATTGATCTGTGAGCTTTAGTGACAGTAGCTCTCACGTATGATCTTTGATCTGTTGGGAAAGAACCAAATCAGACTTTAGTGACAGTAGCTCTCACGTATTTTCCTTGACTTGTAGTAATTCTAGAATCTACATAAAAAGGGTTTTCATTTGGATATGATGGTTCTGTTTTAAACTACCAGCGAGTTGGATTGTGCTAATTTGGATTATTCAAAGTTGAAATGTAATTTCATTTTCTTATTCCCAAAGTAGATATGTCATTTAAGACAATTCTATCTGGTAAGCAGTAAGCTCCATAATTATGTCAATCCATTTTATGTGCCAAATAGCGTAGTAAATGAAATAATCTACACCAATATCAATTCATGCACAAACCCAGTGAACCATTTGAAGTTTTAGTTGGCAAATATATTCTTATCTTTTATTTTTAATTAATTGTTATATGAAATTTATAGTTAAGCCCATTCTATAATTTCCAAATATCCTTGCAAAATGATGTTTGTAGCTTTTGAGCTTAATGCACTTGAAAAACTCTCTCTCTCTCTCTCTCTCTCTCTCTCTCTCTCTGTGTGTGTGTGTGTGTGTGTGTGTGTGTGTGTGTGTGTGTTTGTTTTAGTTATCAGCTTCAATATGAAATTTCACTTTTTTTCAGGTGCATAATTTTCTGGTTAAGAGTAAACCTCGTCTGGTATTCTCTAATCTCATCAATATAGACTACTTCTATAATAATTTCTCTTTATTATCTTTTATTTCTCATTTCTTAAGACAAATGCATCATCATCATGAAAAGTATGTGATTGATGGTTGCTTGCTATTACAAATTTTATTGGTTTCATTATTATGAAAATTTAAGATAACTTTCATAATAATGACTACATTACCATCATGATTGTACTCTTACAGTAAGTCAGTAACACGTGAAGAGTGTTCCAACAGTAATTATTGACTATAACAAGGCAATTTGTCTTCCAACTTGTTATAAACACATGACTTGATGAATTATGAAACCTTGGCCTTTAAATTCAACACTCAAATTTTGTTTTATATCACGAGACTATTCATAATAATACATTTTAGAGGAAACAGCTGATAGAATTAGTCCGTATTCCATGTGGGCATGTTTTTCCTTTTCCTAGTCTTTCGCCTCTCTAAATTATTCTTAAATTTACGAGCAGTTTACTTCAATTTCATTAATATGATACTTTTTATCTTCTGCTAGGCTTCCTAGCAAATAATATTTGATACCCAATTCACTATGAGGTAAGCCTCCTCATGCTTAAACTTTGCCAACCTATCTAGGAATCTAATACAGATTGAGGTTCTCGCAGCGCGTGAGACTTGAGACAATGAAAATCGTTGATTTTGTCTTCCAACTTGTCAAGTTCCTCATCTTCTTCACCAGTTCCTTTTGTATTAAGGCTTTACGGCTACCTTTATGTGATTGAACCTGGGCACCTTCTGCTTCTATGAGGACTTACTTTTGGATGTTTTTGAAATGGTTAAGCCATTTACCATCCTTTTCATCCCACATCTCCTTTTGCTAAGCTATACTAAGCCCGACTAACACTCGCCTTCTCGCCGTAACATCTGTGGCCTGTCCCTAGATGCTGGTTCGAAATTGATAAATCAAGTTCCGAATTCTCTATGTTCTTGGCAGGAGAGGTAATAAAATTTGCCTTCAAGAGGTAGTAGAGTGGAAACAACACCAGAAGGCATGTTCCGTCTGAAACTGTGTAACTTCTCAAAGAAAGCTGTTGTAATGATTGCAAATGATTTAGTAGTATTGATTATTAAACAAAGAACTTGAATATTGTATGTTCCTGGGCTATATTGACACTAATCCCCTGAGATCAGGACTCAAATCCCAGTGTAAGAAAGTTAATAAACCTTTAAATTGACAATTAAATATATATAACTAACGATTGTGACTAATTAACAAATAAAGTTATTCCGACAAGTACAATAAATCTTGCATGATATTTAACCCGCATATGTCAGCTTAGCTGTGGCATTTTATCCAATTGATCGGCCTTAGCTTTCCCTTTTTTAATGTGGTGTATCTGATACTAAGTATTATTTATTATTATATCCCACTTGCTTTTGTTTTTGTTTTTTCCCCCTATTTTTTGTTTTAACTTATTAATGTAAATGGTCAAGTGAGAACTTTTTAGCTGGATTACTTAAATTTGAGTTTCTTCATAAATTCTTGGCTGTATAATTCTTTTTATGATCTTTTTCTGGTAGGTTAAAGTGATATTCATCTCAAAAACTGGAGAACGTGCTACTCCATTTATTCGTCAGGCTGCTAAAAACTATCGTCATATGCCACTTTTGCCTTTGCTCTATGGAAAGAAGAAGAATCTTTATTTTGGTGGAATATGTATGTGACCTTTTATTTTTTCGTTTTATATTCTCTGTCGGAAGAGGTCCTTTCCCCAGTGTGTAAATTCTTGAATGCTTGTCCACTCATTGTATTTTCTCCATTTTTTCCATCTTACATTCTGCTGCAGACTGGCTTGGTACATTTGAGGCTGTACATGAAGCATATAATATTATATGCAGTGAAGCAGTCCATTGTGATCTTTTGAACCTGCATAGCATCTAATGTACAGGAACTCACTGGTTAAACAATATTCAGATTTAATTATTATGTGCTCCTTTTCAGTATGATTCCTCTTGATTGAAACTTAGTATGCTTAGAATATATTTGATTATTCTTAGCACAGTGAAAAAATATGTTTGTCTTTGTCTCTGACAACTCATAAAAAAATGTAGATAAAAAATTAATGTGAGAGAGAGAGAGGTTTTGAGGACAATATTGGGATGCATACTGAAAGTCAAACTGGAAATACAGATATACTACCTCCTATATTGCTAATGTTAAATCATCAAGTTTATTTTGCTTTGCTGATAATATGTGATCAATTCCTATTTCTTATTCAACAGGTTCGGTGTGGAGTCTGCTCCTGCAATAGTATTTATGAAAGATCCCGGAGTTGAACCTGTTGTTTACCATGGCATGTACCGGTTCTCATATCATACCCATCTAGTTTGATGTATCGTCTTAATTCAATGAGTACAAGCTATTAATATCTCTCTCTTATTTACAGGATCAGTCAATAGTTCAATGTTTATAGATATAATGGAGAAGAACAAACATTTTGGTATGTTTTTTCCTTTTTTCCTTTTACTTAAAATCTGTTGTATCTGATGTCATATGCGCAACTGCTCTCAATAAACATGTTACTGCACCAGTTATTGCTATCGAAATTGATCATCATCATCATCAACTGCACCTTATCCCACTATGTGGGGTCGGTGGTGTGAAGTTTATAGTGTCAATTAATTGTTTAAAATTAGTTAACACTACAAATTCACACAAAAAGCAAAGTGGCAAGTTTTACGCCGGATGCCCTTCCTGACGCAACCTTCATTCGAAGGAGAAATGAGATGAAATTCCAAAACCATCAGCATCATAGGTTTTTCCACTTGCATGGAAAATACGATGAGACGGTGATGAGTTGAGATAGTTGCTCTAGTCATGTTCCATTACATGATTGATATTGTAAAAATCAACATGTATATCATGGTGCTAAAACTTATTGCACTGAAACCTGTTTTCTTGCTATCAGTGTTTCAACATTGTGAAACTTGTTCTTCATTCTAGTATGTTTTTTTATTCATAAACTTCTGACTTTATCATTGCCTTTTAGAGTCACCTGATCAATGCATTTCAAGATATATGTTTTCCACTTATAAGTAATCGTGCGTTTTCTCTTTTTGTCATTCTATAATAGTTTAATTTGGAGGTTTCTGTTTCCTATTGCTCTTTAGATAGACTGTTGATTTTGAAATTGCCTCCTCTCGAGGAGAATTTCCTGGTGCTATTTGCCAAGGGGTTTTTGGAAACTCCAACAACAAATCAGCATTTTAATCCTTGTTCTGGAATACTTCTTTTGATCTACATCCATAACAGACAAAATTCTCATAGAACTGATTCACGTAATTTTAGATCACCTCGTCAGAGAAATGGAGGAGAGCTCACCAAATTTGAATTGTAGTTGTTCTAGGACCACTCAGAACAATTAAGATCCTACTCTTTGTTTTTGTGTTTTAAGTAACTTGGTTATTACTTGCCAATCAAATGAAGGCTCCAGTCTAGAAGACTTCAATAAGCGTTGTTTGTGTATAATTTGTCCACATGAATTTTGTTTGAATCTTGTGTTATGTGCTTTCAGTTCTTCCCCAGTTGAGAAATGTTACTTCAATGGAGTTGGGTTGTGATGTCCAAGGCTATTCACGTGCCGGAAGTGATACCAAGATTTGGTATTGTGCCCTCGTTGCTGGAAGGCCAAGTCAGGAACTCAACAAAATGCGTGAAGTGAGCTCCTCCCGTTTCTTTTTCTTTTTATATTTGGTGAATACCAATTTTTAGGTATTAGAATTTGGCAGATGTTTCTTGTTTTGCATCTGAATTCTTACTATTTACATATTATTTTTCTGTATTCTTATAGGAAGATTCATATAAGTAGTACCGTGATGCATAAGGTCATAGAATTGTAAAAGAAAAGAAGGGAAAAGAAAGATGAACCTGTAGGGAACCCATGGAATTTTTTAATTATATAGCGGCTTTTATTAATCTACTATTAACCAGATTCTCTGTGAATTATATTAGTTTCTATGAATTCACAACCTGGAAGGTAATGTGACTGACTTGCGTTTAAAGACCATGCGCAGAGTGCAAGAAAAACTTACAAATAATGGCGAGTTGGATATAGATGATCAAGAACCCATGTCAGCTTCAGCGGCATTAGCACTGAAACAAAAGCGACTGACATTTGCCTGGCTAGACGGGGAGGCACAGCAAGTGAGCTTACATCCTTTTTTCGTCATTTGATTTCGTTGTTGTTTATTGTTCTGGGTTAGTATGCAAGACTTTTGAATGACATGGTTTTGCTTTCTACCAGTATCTTTGTAGAAAGATTTTCCGTCGCAGGAATGTGATGTATGTATCTGGAGTAACATATGATTTAACTGGAGTTAACAATCACAAACCAATTGAAGTATACCAGTTTACCTAGAATCCGAAAACAATAAAAAAAAATGATTAAAAGCTTGTAGAAACCACTAAAGTAGGCTTATTTAAAGATCTTACAAAAAAAACATACATTTCCATGACAATGCTCTTTTACAGTTCCCTTTTCTTTTCTTGTATCATATAACAGTGTGCCTCATCTTCCCAAGAATGTTCAGTAATGACTTTAGTCATTGGTAAAATATTTTTCTTATAAAAGACCAACACATTAACAGTATTTTCTAAATTTAAGCTAGATCCATCATCTTAGAACAGTTTTGTGTACAATCCAGAAATACAATAAATCAACAGTTGTATGAGTAATTGTTGTTTTGATTAGTAGATCAATATGGTTTTTGGCAGAATGATGTCCTCAAGTATGCCTTTTGGAAAACTGATGGGACTGTAATTGGTGGTAAACTTATTGAAAGAGGTTGATCTAAACTCGCATGGAACGAGGTAATTAAAATGGAATGCACTTGGGAGATTTTTCATAGAGGTGAAAAAAGATGATCTATGTTGTCAGTCCACATAAGTATAAGATAGGTTATGCTAAGGAAGTTGGGCAAAACTGCATGTCTAATCATAGTCATTTAGACTCGGTCACTACAAGCTCTGAGAGTTGTAAGTCCTTGAATGTCACATTTGGTGATGTGGATAGAATTGAGCAATTTCAATATTTCTTCGGAATATTGTTAACAATGTTTAAAATAGTAATAATCAACTTAACAAATTAAACATCTATGTTTTCTCGAAAAAATGCTCAACATGTTTTATGCATATCCAGTATCATCTCTGCTAATTTATCTGTACTTGAAGAAATTTCCGTGTACAGTAAGATTTTTATATACATATCCAAGCTTGTTTGATTTGTAAACTAGTATATGCTTTAGGGAGCAATTCTATTCTTCTTTATTGTATTCTTTCTATATCTTGCAAAAGTATTTCACCATTCTGTGTTGACTATTGAAGACTAAGACTATCTCCTTTCATGCAGCGGTATTGTTCCTTCAACATCCATTCAGAAGATAGTTATGAGACATGCGGACCTAGGAGAAGTATGACAGATGTAGCTCGATTGTTCATTGTGCGTTACGAGAGGAATGCTGACAATGAAAATTTGGATACTAAGAAACAGGCAAACAACATCTTGCATGCTTGGTATCACACTGAAGCCGATCCGGTATCCACGCTTGTTGCTAAGTACAATGGTTCGACCGAAATTTCAGAGGTTAGAATTCTTTAAAAATTATGAACTCTTTGAAAAGTCTAAGTTTGTGAGATAACTTAAGTTTCAGAGCTCATGTTTCAGAGACATGAGCTCTCTTCCGCGTATTGTATGCATTGAAATTTGGCTTAAAATGCCTCTCATTCATGAGGTCACTTTCTACATTTTTAGCCATGTTATATAGAGTTTTTTTATTGGAGTGAATATAGTTCAGGTGACTAAACAATTTTGTTATGCAAGCTTCATGGTTTACAAAATGGTGTTTATTGATGGATTGATCATTGGTGGATTTGATTGTCAGATTATCAGATGGATTTCTCAAACAATTAAAGATGGTGACTCCAGAGAGATCCCTCCTTTTGTAAGTTGGTTCCTGAAACTTCTTTACAAGTTTTAATTTTTTTTTCCTTTGGGTGCCTTGTGCAGGATTTCATTCCTTATGTACTCCTCTTTGTTTATATATATATATATATATATATATATCTGTGTCTTGTGTGGGTGTGGGTTCTATATGTGAGCATGGGCATACATGATTTTTTCTTTTCTTTTTCCTCTCTCTCGAGCTGGATTTTTAAGCTGTGAGTAGCTGAGAGCATGCTTAACAATATCTTGCTGACATCTGCTTCCACTCCATTAATTTTATTCTGATAGTTATATGACTACATTGACAAAGGACACAGTAAAATCTCAGATTTATTTCTGATGTGTTGTTAGAGTAGCACTGTAGCCGTACATTCTGTTTGCTCATTTTTGTTATATTTGTTTCGACGTTGGTCATTTCCAGGAGATGTTGGCAACATATCATACATAATTGTAGCATCCATTCCATGTAAGCATTTGACCATTATCCACAAAATGGAGTGACTGTGTTTATTCTCTCTATCTATTCGTTGTCTGATGAGGTGTTAGAAAACAGTTATAAAACTTGTCGTGCTTATTTCAGTTGTAGTGCTCAAATATGCATTCCTTCTTCTGCAGAAAACAACAGCTCCGGAGCTAGTGCCTGAGGATCCAGTGTGGTCACACAGTTCCAAAAAGTTTATTTCCTCTGGAAAAAACATGAAACAATGGACCAGTAGCTTCAAGTCCCTTTTATCTGATTACCTTGGAGATCCAAGAATTGGACCATCTTTGCTTTTGGTAGCTTTGATGTCATCTGGTCTGATTTGGCTGAACAGAAGCCGATCAACTCAATCCAGCAACCAAAACGAATCTAATCAACTAAAGGTACAGATAAGTGTTGTCTAGACAGTAAACACCTGCCTGCATGAGTCCTTGAATTGTGATATTATGAGTCAATGCCTTTACTGTCTTGTTTAAAATACAAAAAGATAATATGATAACTATATCAACGTGAATTGTTTTTATAAGAAGGTATTTTGACCAAGACTAGACTAAACAGAACACTTCATCCAGTATATCACGCACCCGTTGCTCATGGATCTCATATAGGCAATGAAGGTCTTTGATTGAACCTCGCTTAAATGCTGTGTTAAGTGCAAGTGTAATCCTACATTTACCTGTCTGCTGTTAATATTATATCTTCTTCAAGTCCTTCAGGTTATTATCTCAAGCGTCAATGTAGTCATTGCAACAATATATATATCATATATGTATGTATTAATGTGAAAGATTGTATTGACGAGAAGCATAGCTTAACATGGTGACAGGTTCAATTTGTAAAATAAAATCATATGTCAAAGGGGAGGGAGGGGGGAGCATTTGTAATTGTAAAAGATAATTTAGTTTTTTTTATAATTAGGCTAAACCTCAAGGGTAGTATTTGTAATTATCCCTTCATTTAAATTGATCTTGCAGGCATTGAATTTTGATTCCTCTTTTGCCGTATTCTTAAACTCAGCTTGGAAATTGTGATATGTTCATCCAAAATCATGACCTACTTTTGCTTATTTCTGTGCTTTAGATTAGTTTAACTCTACTCTTAACCGCCTGCAGGATGAGGATAAACCAAGAAGGAGTCGACCAAGGAAAGACCCGAACCAGCTTATCCCACCTTCCATCACTGATATGGACCCAAATGATGCACAACAAATGCCATTCTCAGACTCGGATACTGAATAGTTTCAAAGAATGCCTCCATGGCATTTTAGTTCGACGCATAAGTGTAGGATAGACTTGATGAAATCAAGAGAGATCAAGACTGTTTATGAGCTGATTAGAATTTGCACAAGATACTTTAGTCCAAGAACTCATCAGAGATTGCAATCAACTTAGGTTGAGTTATTGACATATTTAGTCTTGATGAGTTATTTTTTTTAGTTATATTGCAATCTTGGATATGGTAAAATAAGGTTGATTATGTGTTTGTGATGTATATATGAGTTTTCATCATAGTTTTAAGTTATTTACAAGTGTTTTAAAAGTAAATGAATAACTTTGGCCATCGTTGGATTCATTGTCGTTGTCATTTTAGCAAAACGTTCTGAATATGTTTTGAGAAAGATTTCTTTAGTATAGATACTTAGATGAACTAGTTAAGTACATGTGTGTTGCACGTGATGATACTATTTAATGAAAATAATTATTTTATTTATGAACTCGATTGTGTGAAACTGAAATGTTGATTATAAAGGAAATATGAACTCAATTGTGTAAAGCTGAAATGTTGAAAATAATCTATAAAGGAAAAATAAGTTATAAGAATTTCATTAAAAAAAATATACATAATTAAGAAGCTGCTAAAATAGGGAAAAATAAATGACTACACAGTTTAAAATTCTAAAAAAGAACATGTAAAGAGTTCCAAATTTTAAATTCAAATTCTTTCAATTGTCTCTTGTTTGATCTTGATAGCAGGAGAAATCTTCTTATGATTCGATTTCAATGATCTCTTCTCACACTTCCTTTTAAGACTATTGATAGTTTCTTTCCTCATAGTTGAAATTATTTTGATGTCATCTTCCTTGTTTTTCTTTCTCAGTCGTTTTTTTTTGTTCCTTCCACTTTAAACTATGCATCGTGCTTATTATCAAGGGCATTTGGCTTGATTGATGCAATTGTTATTTCTCCTTTCATCTCATCTTGCATAATATTTTTTATTCTTTCAATTCCATCAGCTACCACACTCAACTTTCCCTTGAATAGCCCAACCCTTCTGTTGAGAGCAAATAGGAATCAAAATTTGGTTGATTCTTGCAAGCTCAATCCTCTATAATACTCGGACTCATGTTCCCCCTAGATACAATTAAATAATAAATTTAGAAAACTAATATAAAGAAAAAAATATAATATACATAGAAAGTGAGAAATGACCGAATAATATTTAGTTTATTAATTCACCTCTTTGATAGATGTAATGCACTCCTCAATGGGACATCCCACATACACCGTTACCCCATCTTCGAATATTGTTACAAATGCATTGTCATTCTCTTGAGTTACATTTAAAACTAACCTATATCTATAATGAAATAATTTATTTTTAGTATCATAATGCATGTAAAAATTATTTATGCAATTATAGCTTGATTGTATTATTACCTTGGTGTTGTTTCTACATCTTCTACATTGCACATTTTACATGGTGCACTGGCGTCATTCTTGAAAATTGATGCAGAATTTTTTTGCATGAATCATACCACAACGATGTTTATTAAGCACCTTTTGGACAAATCCTTTGAAACATTAGTATGTATCCTATAAGATTAAAAGTATATTAATCAGAAAATATTGTAATGTAAAATGTATTTGATACTTTTTCAGTACCTCAACTAGACAATCTCGATTGTGTATGATTTGTTGAAGGGTTATTTCATTTACGCCTTTTATTCTCTGCGTCTCAAGCACTTTCACCGGATCAGGAATTGTAAGTGACCTGTGTAAAACAAAATGTGAGCAAGAAAAAATCCAAATCTTGAATGAAATTCAATTAACAACTAGCTTATTTTTATAATTTATAATATAGCAGTGTCGCATAAGATCAATTTCTTCAGTGGTCGGTTGTATTTGCATAATCGATGTTGCAGTACTTTGCAATTGTAATTCACCTATTTTAAAAAACATACAATGTTAATAAAAATATATTAATAATAAATGAAAATTATTGCTCAATTGATATAGTTACCATAGTATTTGTTGGCAATGAGCTTTGTAATTGCTACAATTGGCTTTTCATTTTCAATTTGATGCAAAACATGTCCTTTATTTTTTAGTCATATCTTCCCAGAGTGACACTACTATTGGATGATATATGTGTGTAAGCATTAAAAATTAAAATACTCATTAACTGAGATAAATATGATTAAATGATTTTGAAGTAAAGAAAAAAATGATTTAAACGCTATTATTATTTTAATAAAATTATATGTTGAAGGATAAGTAGGATCATATAAATATGTATACTCTTGGTTCATCTCTGTAATTCTCTTAACGGTTTTGTTGCTCCTCTTGAATTTGCCACAACTCTGCTATCTTTGACCTTTGTGAAAATCCCATATATATCTACACATTAGGAGTTAAAATTTAATATACCAAGTGAAAACTGTAATTTAATAAAGAAGTAAATGTGATAGAATACATACCGATTCCATCATCTTTGTGAAATTGTGGCTCTATGTCTTTGAACTTTATAAAATTGAATCGGATTTTGTCTTGTATACCCTTAATGATATCCTTCACAATGGTGTATTTTTTAAGGACTAATTCCTTCTCCGGATGTGTACTTGGATACATTGGGTTAACTCGTTTAACCTCTCCATTAGAGATTATATACCTCTTGTTGGGTTAAATTTTGCAGCCAGATAGTTGACATCGTCATTAAATATTGAATTAATATTTAAACTATCATAAAAATAAACTAAAATTATTTACTTACTTCTTCGTCGATCATTATAATTTTTTGTATTCTTGTTGAATAATTTGATCCGCAATTTATTTCCCAACCAACTCGTATAACCCTCAACCGTAGGGTAAAAGTTTTTTTTTTTTTTTGATTGATTCGTAACATTTGTACCAAAACCATAGGATTGTTTGACATCATTATGATTGTTCATGCGTTAAAGTATCCATAAAGAATCAAAATAATATAAAATGAAGACTAATTATAGACACACATACTATGAAAGCTTATTGTAATCATTTGAAAAAATAATTGAATATGAACACAAGGCTACACTCACATGTAATTTTTGGGAGGGTTAAAATTAAAATAAAAGCAAACAATTGGAATTTATAATTTATAATTAACATAACATCGAATAATCTTGTTGTCAAGGCATACATGTTTAAAAAAAGTTGTTTAAAAAAAGTTGATAATTTGGTAATGATTATTTTCTATACCTAGTATGATCCATCCTAACATGGTGACAATGCTTGGGATAGGCTCTTATGATTTCCTTCTATTTTTCCAGGTAAATGGGTAGGGTCAACTTTTATGGGTGACCCATTAGCCCAAATGCTTAATATAAATTAAGATTCTAATAACTACTCATCTTAGGATATCTAAATCTAAATATAATTAAAATATTTTAACCAACCATTAACCCAAATAGAGTTCTATTGTGTTTCTATTTGAAATTTAAGGAAATACTTTAATTTAACTTAAAAAAAATTATGATAAATACTCATATTAGCACTAATCAGAACCCATGTTTGGGACTTCATAGTCGATTCAATCGATGCAATTATAGTCATTAATTATTTCTTCCTTGGTGCTCTGTATGGTGACGGGAATGGTGATTATTTGAGAATCGGGTAACGAAGAAGATGTGTATGGGATTTAAAAGGTTTGTTATGTAGGATTGGGGGCAAAGAAGACGATTAATTGTTGCAAAATGGTTATGTGTATTTGTTGGGGACGATGACAACCATCAGAGACAATTTCTTTTTGGGGGGGAGGCTTGCTTATATTATTTTTCCTCTGTGTGGTATGTGTTGGGGGGGACAAAAAGAGTTTCAACTTTGGATTTGAGGTTCTTTTCTAAAACTCGGTAGAACAACCCATAGGTCAAGATTTTGTAACTGTGTATTAACAAACAATTAATTTCTATGGATTAAGATTTTGGAAAAAGAAAATATGATTCTTTTAGTAGTTATAGTATATATATTATATTACGTATATTGACAACATAAATATATGAGATTAATCAATTAGTATTATTAATAATTAATAACTTATAATACAAATTGAAAATCTGATTTGAAAAATTAAGTAGTATCTCAAAGCTTTGGGGAATTCGAATCTAAGATTTTTAAACTTTAGAGATCATATTTTGCCATTTAAATAAACTTTATTTTGTCTTTATTAGAGATGTTAGTAAGAGTCTGGTCATGAGTGCTGAATATAGCCCTGCTCTAATAACTTAAGTGTTGATCTCTATTTTATAGACCCTTATAACATGAGGACTTTTTAGTCCATCCCTAACTGGCTCTAAGACCGGCTAGGACTATGGCTAATCTGGCTCTTAGGTATTTTTCTCAAATTTGTTTTTTGTATTTTATATATTTATAGATGTATATTTCAAAAAAATATTTTAATCGATAAAGGCAAATTTATTGTTTGATCTCATTTATCAATTATCATATCATTTAATCTTAGCATATTTTAATCGATGAATGTGAAGGAATATAATTATTATGACCCATGATTACATCGTTAAAATATTATAATGTTGATTTTTTATTAATTCTAAAAGGAAAAATTGTTCATATAAGTATAAGACAATAGGAAAAAAGTTCTGTTAAAATTATGTTTGGCAAATAAGTTTTGTTATTATAGAAAACTCTCAATTTTGGTCCTGTAAAGTATAAGGTTTGGAAAATAGTTTTGTAACTATATGAAATCTCTATTTAGTAGAAATGTCATTGGCTTTCAATCACGTGAGTGTCACACTTAGTTCCCAATTTTCCATTAAATTAGTACCACGAATGAGATGTTCATATAGTTACAAGCCTATTTTGCAAATCGTGCATCTTGTAGGACTAAAATTAAGATGATAATTACATGATGCTTTTGCAAATCGTGATTTCTACAGGACTTCTTTAATACCATCTCACAGTTACATGACTAATTTTGCAATTTTACCTTCATAAAATTATTTAGAAGTAACTTGTTACTGAATTTTTAGTACATTATCTTAATTATATCAAGATTTTATTTGGTTAGGAATTTTAAGCTTATACGAGCATAACTTCATCAAAAAAAAGTATAGGGGCAACCTAGTCCGGCCCTTGCCTTTTTTACCTTGATTTTTCAACCCTTTATGAGTTGTTTTGTTTTTGTTTTCTTTTTTTGTTGTGGCTGAATTTCAGTAATGGCGGGTTCTTTATTATATTACAATAAAAGAGCTTTTTGTTATACTTGTGTTGATGTTGTGTGTGGATATGATGGGCTTTTTTAATTCTTTCTTTGATCATATCCATATTATTTATTATTTATCATAAAAAGAAAGAAAATTCCACAGTTTTACTACTACTTGAAATGAAACTTTTACTTTCAGTTTTGAATATGCACTTTTATAGCCATCTCCCAAGGAATTGGTAATTTATAATTTCAATTCTTGGTTCTGCATCTCCTAAAAAAATTGTTACTGACTTTAAACTCTTTCTTATTTCTTCGTATATAGTTCGAAATAGTCTTATTATTGTTACTCACACATCTCATTTGTATATGTTTTATTCTAGTGATTTTTTGTTAACACATACATACGGATAAACGACAAAGAGGACCAAAACATAGAGATATGGAAAAGGAATTCTTATTCCATCAAAATATTTTTTTTTCACGATTAAATACCTCGGTAAACTGACAGCAAGCTTTTCAGTGAAGAAATTTCACAAGAACCATGTTGCAAGTAAGGGTATTTTAGTCTGGATGTATTTACATTTTTATAAAATCGTTATAAATATATTGAATAGTGAATTAGTTAAGAAAAAAAATCATAAAATCTTAAACACTAAAAAAGTATATTGAATTTATTTTACTTGATGACAAATTTGAAATGGATGATCTTCAGCGCATTCTAAAGTATGAATTATTGGTAAATGTCACTCTTAAAAGTAAATATTACTTCATGCGACATGAAATGACCTCTGCAGCAATGATAAAATTTAAATGAGAACATAAGATTGAAAATATGAAATGTTTGATAATACAGAATAATGTTGAGCTACTTTTACAAATATATGTATGGTATATAAAGATGGAAATAGCGTGGAGCCCCATGCCTGGAGCGGGATGTAGCGGGTCGACACTTTATAAATAAAATTAAATACAAAAAAGTTAAAAAAAAAAGAGAAAAAAAATTAATATATTTATAAGCTATTCTTTACAAAAGTTGTCATTAACAATTTATAAATTTTAGAATATTATATTATAATATATATTATATATATAATATATTTAGAAAATAAATATTCTAGGCGGGTTGGAATAGATACCGAGACCCACCCTAGCCTGACGCGTCTTACAGGGTGGGACGATCTAAGCAGGTCGGGTCAGAGCAGGTCAGCGAGAGGCGGGTTAAAATTATCATCCCTAATGGTGTAAAAGGGGTAACTATTATATAAATATCAGATTTGAGCCTTGATGAGTTTAAATGTTTTTCTTGTTTGATTCATATTTCGTTTTCCCTTCAAGTTATGACATGGATCTCTTAGCTTCAAAACGAAAATTAATTATTTGAAACTTGTAAATTATTATTTTAACATTAAATTGTAAACCATATTACTTATCTACTTTTTCTTTTCCCTCTCAATAATATGATAGGTTAGAATTGGAACTGTAGCAGTTTAAAAAAACCTAGCATTGACTTTATATTATTATTATTTTCTTTATATTATCACAATGTGTGGACCATACAATTTAATTGAAAAGGCTAACATAGTGAGAGGCTAGGGAATTCTATTCAAATAGAACCAAAATTTGTATTATATATAAATTACAACACATGTTGATTACTTATATACATTATAATCTTAAATGTGAATAAAGATTCAGTGTTGATATTTTGGAAGGTATAAAATATAATCTTACAAAACAAATTAAATAATCGAGTTGGCCTCCTATCAGACTGTCTAACGGATCTAATTCGTTAGACGGAGCCCCAACAACTAACCCAACTGAGACAACCATCACCCATACCACCATTGTACACATAGACGAAGCTATGTAGGGGCCAAGGGGGGCATTGGGCCCCCCTCAAATTTTGAAAAAAAATAGGGGTATTTTGGTCATTTCATTTTTTAATCTTAAATTATATAAAAAAAATAGAAAAATGAGAAAAAAAAAGGTCTTCAATTATACTGCATTCCTCTTTCCTATTTTGATTTGTGAATTTATAAAAATATGAGTCTTGGTCATTTTTCCATTTTCTTAAAATTTTGTACATTTTTTAGGATCCGCCATATACTTTAACTAATTTTTGCATTATTTTCTTATGTTTGTATTTGTCCTTTTTGGTATATTGATGTAATTGTATTTTATTATTTATTTATGAATATTAAGATGTGATTGAATTAATACAATGAATGAATCAAAACTTATACTTATTTTTAAATTTG
Source organism: Rehmannia glutinosa (assembly GCA_016081115.2). Taxonomy (NCBI): domain Eukaryota; kingdom Viridiplantae; phylum Streptophyta; class Magnoliopsida; order Lamiales; family Orobanchaceae; genus Rehmannia; species Rehmannia glutinosa. The sequence continues at coordinate 155,106 of JABTTQ020002605.1, forward strand.
ATATATTGTTTTTTATTTTTATATGTGGTAATGGACAAATTGTCCACTTATGTTTTGTAAAAATGAAAAATAGTCATATTTTTCAAAAATATGTTTTTTAGCCATTTTGACACGGTATACCATTCTTGTGTTCTCTGATGAGGTACTTGATTATAATTCAAAAAATTCATACGGTGCGTTTTTCGGTACCGAGTCATGGACCAGTTCCTAGAAATGAAAAAAAAGACAAAGTAGGAATTTGAACTCAAAAATAGCTAAAAAAAACATGGTTAAAACTATTTTTATTATAGAGAAATGACCAAAAATTTGACGTACTCTTTTTATATTAATATTATTTGGGCCCTCTCCCAGAAATTGCTGGCTTCGTCACTGATTGTACAGGGAACCATTTCGTTCTCCATCAATCATGCCTCATCCAAGCAGGGGCGTAGCTAAGGGGGGCCACCCCGGCCCCCCGCACACCCCAAATTCTTTTTGTCCCGGTTTTCCTATGAAAAAAAATGAAAAAAAAATTTATATATGCTTTTTTAAGTGGAAAAAATAGTTGAGCTATGAGGAAGAAAAATTGGGCTAGGAGTAACCAATCGGGCTGGCTACGCCCCTACATCCAAGATCTTTGTTTCCACCCATTCGTGGCCGTTGCTTGGAAGATAGACATTATTAGCGATTAGGGAAGGAAGACTAACTAAAATCCACCGCTAGTATGTGAAAGATAACTAAAATCCTGAAAGCTGGAATTATCCGACTTGTCATGAATTTCCTCTTAGTTGGATGAATTGCAGCTTAAGGAAGAAGTGGTCACTGAGATTTTCTTTTATAATCATATTTTATCTACATGTATTTGAGGAGAAGCAAGCAAACATGAAACTTGAGAAAAAGTTAAAAATAAATAAGTGCTTAGTTTGTACATGTGTATGTGTGTGTGAAGGAGAGAGAAAGACAAATTATTTCCATGGAAGCCATCTCCCCTTTACCAGCCCCAGTCCAACTTCAGCAACCCAGCAATCTGTCTAATATTGTTTAGATCTGTTAATACTTTCCAGTGAGACCAATAGTACATTTTATTATAAAAACTAATACTTTTGAGAGGAATTACTAAAAATCTCTTAGGGGAACAACTAATATTTTTAAGGGAAACTACTAATACATTTCCTTCGGATGACTAATACTTTTGATGGAAAAAACTATTACTTTAGGGTAATATTAAATATTTTCAAGTGAAATGTGTACTAACATTTTTCAGATGGACTACTAATACTTTTCACATTAAAACCTAATATTTTTCAGCGGTATCATGTATTAGAGCATCACCAGTAGTAAAAACCACAAACCTGCTTTTTTGTGGGTCCTACGTTGCCACATCAAAAGCAAAAAACCTTACAATTTTCTCCACAATCAACAAACCTTCCAACAACTTTTTTATGGACCCCACATTCAAATTACATCTCTTTAAAAAAATCTTTAACAACTTTTGAATAGATCCCACCATAAATCTACGTATTTTTATACTATATATTTCATATATATATAATTTCATAGTTTTATATATCTATATATATTATGTACATTGTGTTTATTTATAAATTATTAAAAATAAAATTAATATTATTTGTATAATATAGTTAATACATATTAATTAGATTTTATATAAATTCAATGTTTAATGAAGAATTAATAAAAACAGGAAAAAAATCAAAGGAAAGCCAATCATATTTTTAACGTGTACAAGACATATAACAAGAAAATTAAAGCAAAAAGGTTGCAAGCATAGTCTAATAAAACCAAAAAAATGTAGGAAAACATAAAAAGAAAATAAAGTCAAGGAAAACACAAAAATCACTTTCCAGTAGGGGTGATCACGGTGCGGTTTGGGCGGTTTTTTCAATATTTTCAAACCGAATTGCTAAGTGCGGTTCGGCCAAGAGTTTGATTTTAAGTCGCGGTTTTTTAGAATAAAATAAACATGCGGTTTTCAACGGTTTCGGGCGGTTTTGCGGTTTTAATGTATTGTACGTGAATATTATGCGGAACAATCAAAATGAGCAAAAAAAACTTATCAATTCGATAAGTAAAAAGTTAATGATATGTTGTTGTCTAAATTGAATATTATAACAACTACAATAACATATAATAGTTGAATCTAATAGATATAGAGAGTGTTTGCAATTACTAAAAAAATGTTTCTTACATTTTTGCTTAAAAAATCACTTTTTTGTGTTTGCAAGTAAAAACTTCTGCTTCATTTAATCATAACCTAAAAGTATGGAGAAAGATGCTTTAGATTTGTGCTTCTACTCCTAGTTTAAATTTTATAAACAAATTATAAGCACCTCTACAACTTTTTCACCTAACTTAACTTCTGATTCTTAACTTTTGATTTTATTTTCAAACTCTATCAACTTCTGATTCACAACTACTCTTACTTTTGCTACAATAAATTATTTTTTTCTAAAAGCATAAGATTTTGCAAACTCTCCGATAACTTCAATATGTCAATCTCCATATCACAAATTTCCCAAAATAAATCTCGTTATACAATTTACATCCATAACAAGAAATGAAGGCTTTGATGTATTAAATTACTAAGTAAATTAACTAATATACCCACAATAAACCAATGAAAATAATTAATATAATAATTCATAATTATACACAAATATACTATAGATTGAGAGAAATGTAATAATATATATTGAATATATATACGTATATATAGTATTCTACTTGCGGTGCGGTCTTGATTAAAAATTTTAATCGCGGTTTTTCCAATAAATAAGCATTTGCGGTGTGGTGCGGTTTGATTCGGTCGGTTTTAGCGGTTTTCGGTTTTTGTTGATCACCCCTACTTTCCAGCATTTAAAGTGAAAGCCTGACTAAATCGCCCCACTCGCGTGTAACCAAAACGCGCTCTTTGGATGCAGCGTGCTTTCACACGCGAGCTTTTTAATTTTTCTTTTACCTTTATAATTTCGAAAAAAGCAGCTTCGTAGCTACGAACCAGTTTTTTGCCAAAAAGCTCAAACCCATGCTTCCCAATGGCAAGAGGTTTTTTGGTCAGCTTTTTTCTCCCAAAAACCTCCCCAAAAAAGCCCCATTGTGGATGCTCTTATATCACTTTTCAATATCATAAAATTAATACTTTAAAGTGAACTATATACTATTCTTTTTCAAATGGACTGCTAATACTAGAGGTGTAAACGAGTCGAGTCGAGCCGAACATAATATTGTTCGAGCTTGTTTGAATTTTAACCGAGCTTCAAAAATTGTGTTTGAGCTTGTTTGATTATTAAACGAATCAAGCTCGAACGAGCTTTGGTCGAGCCGGACACGAATCGAGCTCGAGTAGCTTGATATTTTTATTTTATTCTTTTTTTACTAATCGAGTCGAGCTCGAGCCGAGCTTTATAGCTTATCAAACGAAAAAATGTGTTCAAGCTTGGTTCATTATGTTAATGAATCGAGCTCAAACGAGCTTTTAACGATCAATCTCGAATCGAGTATCGAGTAGTTTAGTTCGTTTTTTAGCCCTAGCTAATACTTTCGGAAGATCGCTAATACTTTTTAAAGATCGCTAATACTGTTTTCAAATGGGATGTTAATACATTTCAGAAGGACTGATAATACCGGTTTCTGAACATTACTAAAACATAATTGTAATATTACAAAAATACCACCAGGTCGGTTTTGGATCCGTCTAACGGATTATGGTCCGTTAGACCGTCGAACAGAAGTTTTTGTCAAAATAATATATTAATACTTTCATATGGTTATTGTACATTAAAACAGAAAGACTATTTCTACCGGATTAAAAGACCTAAAAATATCAAAAACTCGGAAATCAGAAGGGAGACCAATTTCAATTTAATTCTTCCAACTAGGATTTTTAATAGTCATTAAGATATACATGAATCGTTCATTGTATATCCCCAACATGCATGAGAGAGATAACAGACTATTCGAACAAATTATGAATTACTTTAAATCCAACATTAAACCCTGATCAGCATTAAATCCTGATCATAATTATCCTTTTTGTTGTATGTAGGAAGGCACAATTTATTGGTAAAAGTTTAAAAATGGAAGCCCCAATTTTTTTTGCAGTTGCAACCCTCTTAGTTTGTGTAAATTAAGGGGTATATTGGATATTTTAGTCTTTTTTATAGATATAGAATATAGATGAGTTGCAAAAGTTTGATCAGTATTTTCCGAAAATGACGTTTATTTTTTATTTTTTTTTAAAATAGGATATAGGTTTTGGAAATATAATATATTTCTTGACAATAAAACAAACCCCCAAAATGTTTTCATTTGAAGGTGCTCAAATGCTACTCAACAGTCAACACCAACGTTTGTGATAGTGATAATATGTGGAAAAAAATAATATGTGAAACACTTTAAAATTTGTGATGGCAAAGTAAAACACATATTTGGGAGCTTGATGTTTTACAAATGAGTTCTTATCCCTATTTATACTACTCGACCTCTTTAATGAACGTTAGTGATTTATTTGATCCAACGGTTAGGAGCAAGTCTCTAGACTTCTCTATGAATTAATCTTAGAATGTGCTAAAAGATATTTACAATGGAGTTATCTAGAATCATCCTACAATAACTACAACTACTACAAGATTCTAGATAATTCTATCTACAAAATGGGCCTAAGAATTAGGCAAGCATATGGGCTTAGAGTTGAGTTTACCTCTTAGCTAATGTGTAGAGAAATTTCGATCCAAATTGGCGGCCTGTTACAACTTGTACTCAAGAAACGGGTATAATATTGTATTGTTTTTTCCCTTTAATTTTCAAACAAGCCTCCTAATCAATACTTGGTTGAAGAGCCCTTGTAACATTCCGTTTTCACAATAAAACATGACTTATATAGTGATAGAGCGATTTATAATAAAACGTGAATTTTCCAATGATCATTTACCATTTAAAATGTTAATATAAAAATTTCTAGACAAAACATTCAAGAATTATTCCAGAAATAAGTTTTCAATATTAAACATTAGAAATATCCATCAAAGAAAAATATATATACAAAAAATAAAGTTTATTATTCTAAATTTTATTTTTTATTATTCAGGTCACTGCCTCCACGCGTCCCACCAACTCCATCATTCACCCCATTTCTGTAACACCCCATTTTCATATTTTCAAAGTAAAATACGATTTATAAAATGAAACTGCGACTTGATAAAAAAAAAAATAGCGCTTTCTAAGTATTCTACGAAACTTTTACCGTTTAGTATATAAAAAAAAGACTTTTACCAACAAAAAAATAATTTAAAAAAAATTGTATGACAATTCCAAAAATTATATTATACCATAAAATCAAATTAGTTCCAAAAATTTATTTAAAAATAGTCCAACAAAGGAAATAGAGATTTAAAATAAAATTCATTATTCTGAAACTTCAACTCGGGTTACCGCCACCACATGTCTAGTCAACTCCATCATTAATCTGAAATAGAAGTTTTATATTTGGGGTGAGCATTCAACGGCTCAAAAGGGGCATATTTGTCCAAGCTAAATACACAATACACATCACAAAATAATATGCTTAAAATTTGTAACTGTAGCTATGGCATTGAAACATGGCTCGCACTGCCGGGATTTCACCGGAAGGAAATTTTATGCCCCGGATCTCTGTATGGTCCCACACGACTATAGACATTAAAATATGGCTTGCACTGCCGGAATTTCACCGGAGGGAACTTTTATGCCCCGGACCTCTATATGGTCCCACACGACTGTAGACACGTAGCACGTAGGAGCATAAATTATCAAGCAACATATAAAGGCATTTAACATGGACAAATAAAAGCGGAAAAACCCCTACCTCGAAGAAATAGCGTAGAATAGAGTGTGACGAAGAGTGCAAATTTCTATGCTTGAAAATTCTTGTTGCCTACAAATTAAATTTAAACTAGTATTAATATTTTATAGCTTATATATATAGTAGGAATTAAAATTTAATGGCTAGAAATTAATTGGATAAAAATTAGGATTTAAGATCAATTTTCTAAACCCAAAATCAGACTCATTTCTCCTTTCCCTTTTTCCTTCTTTTCTTCCCTTTTCCTTTTTTTTTTCCTTTCCTTCCCCCCTTATTCCCTTTTCTTTTCCCGTAACCCCATTCTTCTCAAATCTCTCTCTTAAAATTTCTTCACCTTTTTCCTTGTTTCTTTTCTTTTCTCTCTTTCTCTTTTTTTCTTTTTTTTTTTTTTTACAACTCGCCTGCGCTTTACGCTAACTATCCGAGACAACGACTCACTCCTCATTGTTGCCGCCAAGGTAAACCGCGGGATGTGACGCATTGGCCAGTGTTCTGACGGGGTCTGCTGACGTACAACCAGATCCTACCAAGTAAAGAGAACAATTATGTTCGACCCCCCAATCTACTAATAACGATCTCTCCCGAATCGAACCCACACGGATCTATTCAAGATGAGTTCCCACCAAATCTTCACTACCGCTCGCATATGCCCCGGGGAGCAATTTGATGGAGAAGGGATATGAACCCGTGACCTCCACCCCACAAACAATTTGATGGAGCAGGAATTTGAACCTATGACCTTCATCCCACAATTGCTTGTGTTGGCCAGGTAGGCTAAGCCACCCGGTTTCTTTTCTCTCTTTCTCATTTCCTTTCCTTTCTATTTCATCTCTCTCGCCTACCTCACAAAACCCAAGCCCCACCCCCAATATTTTTTCCTCGGCAAAAAACAAATTTCGGTCCTTTATCTAACACTACTTTGAGATTTCATCCTTTTTCTTTTCGCTTTTGACAAATAGTCATTTTTCTCAACAAAAAATTGAGATTTGGTCCTCTTACCTGCTATAGCAGGTTACTTTGACCTGTTGAGCTGATGTGACATTTTTATTTTTAAAATTTTTAATTTTCATTTAGAAAACAATATTTAAATGTTACATGGCATCCTAAAAATTCGAAAAACTATTTTAAAATCTAAAAATTAAATTTCTAAAATTTGATAATTTATTTAAAAAATCTAAAAATAGTAAAAACAATATCAAAATTATTTTAAAATTACAAAAAAATAATACGAAATTTGATATAAAAAAAATATAAACTCTTTGAAAAAATCTGAAATTTATTTGAAATATTAAAAAAAATTTAACTTTGAAATCTCAAAATTATTTTGAAAGAGTTGTTTTAAACTAAAAGATGTTTAAAAAAACTAAAAAAATTGTTAAAAATCTAACAATTATTTGAAATATTAAAATATAAAATAAAAAAATCTAAGTTTTGACTCTATTTTTTATTTTATAAAAAATCAGATATTTTTTTATAAAAATTTCAAAAAGTCTTTGTTTTTAATCCATTTTTAGTTTTTCAGACAAATTTTCGTTTTTTTTGAACAATTTTCGACGTTTTAAAATAGTTTATAATATTTCAAATAAATTTGATTTTTAAAATAGTTTATCATTTTTTAAAAATTTTCATATTTATAGTTTTGTAATTTTAAAATAATTTCGATTTTTTTATTTTTAGTTTTTTACAAAAGCTATCGATTTTATATATTTTATTTTTTAGATTTTAAAATATTTTTTTGAATTTTTAAGACTTTGTTACAAAAATTCAAATAATTTTAAATTTTAGTAAAGCAATTTTCAGAATTTTTAGATAATATTTTTCAGATTTTTCAAAAAAATCTATTATTTAATTAATTTTTCCATCATTTAAGCCAACTAGGATGCCATGTAAGATTTAAATATTATTTTCTAAATTAAAATTAAAAATTTTGAAAATAAAATGTCAAATCATTTCAACAGTCAAAAAGAACTCGCTATAAGCAGGTAAGAGGATCAAATCTCAATTTTTTGTTCGAAAAAGCGACTATTTGTCAAAAGCGAAAAGAAAAAGGATGAAATCTCAAAGTGGTGTTAGATAAAGGACCAAAAAAAATTTTTTGCCTTTTTTCCTCCTTCTCCATTAACAATCCTACCCCCCAAATTTCCTCTTTTCTTTCTCTTTCTAATTCCTCCCTATTTAATTTTCACATCCTTCCTCTCCATGAATCAGCCCCTATTCCCACCAATCCCCTCCAATTCCTTCTCTGTATAATGTCATTTGACGGCGGTGGCGACACGGTGGCGTAATCGAGCATCGTCCTCCCTCTTTTATTTATTTTTTTCTTCAATCTCTCTGGCTATGTTTTTTTTTTTTTTTTTTTTTTGGGAAGTGGTGGGTTTGAGATTAAGGTTGGTGGTGATACCGGCTAACAACGGCGGTTCGAGGATTCCGGCAGTAAAGCCGTGCCACCCCTTCTTTGTCTCGTTCTCCTTTACTTTTATTTTTTTTTCTTCTTCCTTTTTGGGCTCTTGATGGTGGCCGATTGGTGGCGGTGGTAGAATGAGAAGAGAAAACATTTTTTTTTTACCTTCACACATGATATATGTTTGTTGTGGGATTGAACTCTTGCAGAATATAGGGTGTATATATGAGTAGTAGTGGTTGAGTTTAAATTTGGAAGATGATGATTTTTAGCCACATTTTTATCTCTAATTGATTGAGATAATAATATAATTTGCTGATAATTAGTACCTAATTATGCTTATAAATTTGTTGACTTTAAAATGTTGATTAATTGGGATATAAAGTAAATTTTCTGGAATTTATTACATTTTAAATTTGATTGTTATAAAAAAAAAATATTAATCGAAGATTATTAGGATAATTGGTGTTTTTCTTGGTGTTACCTTATTTAAATAGATGACATGAGTTGGGCTTGATAATGAGTTTAAGATTTTTTTTTTAATGGGCCAAGATATAAAGTCTACAAAAATAATTTATTAAGCCCAAATATAACAGAATTTTCAGAAATTCCCAAATTTTAAAATCCTTAATTATCAAATGATCGAGCCCTAATTTATATTTTCCCCCAAAATTTTCGGGTATTACAGCCCTGCCTAGCATTCTGTCAAACTTTTACCTCAACTAGTAGTCCTCTTTGCAATTTTATAGCCACTAATAGCAAGGATTAGAAATAAAATACTAACAAATCATAGAACTAAAGTCTATGTCTATCTCGTCTAAAAAAATGTTCACTATTCGTCTAAATCTATGTTTGTTTAACATCTTTCAATCACTCATTTTCTTTAATCACTAACCAAACATAATTTATGCTTTCTGATGTATTTCTATATCAAACCACGAGTTTCTGATCAGTACATAACATTAAATCCCTCTAGATTTGATGTGATGTATTTAGAAATATGTATATTTATAGAGAAATGTACTGGAAAATCAAACATATTCAATATTCCACTAATTTAACTCTTGAACAAACCTAATAATTAAACTTTTGTTAAAGGTTTATCAATTTTTTAGCCAACTATTTTTTAAGTTTCCACTAAACAAAATAATTAACAAAATGTAATTGTTTTCTTTTTGAATTTCAGCTTTCGCCTCTGCGTCAATTTATTTGTTAGTATATCCATTTTTCTGTTTTTCTTATAAGTATTTTTACATATAATTCATTGAAGTATACATATTTTATATTCTTACCACTAAAAGGTATTTTTCTCTTTTAATTTTATTCATATTATCAAATCTACATTGTGCTCAATTTTTTAACTTGTGTATGTTTGTCGCCAAAATTTTCACACAGTTCATTCAACCAGAACACTTCCTATTCGTACGAGTTTAAAACATTAATTACATGTATTTTCTAACGCAAAATTTAAAATGTTAATTATCTAACAAGATACTATTAGTTACTCAATACTTTCTTAAGTTTCAAATAATTTACTCTTGTTCTTGCACTTGTTGATCCTCATTACTTAAGTTGTTTGTAGTCATTGTTAGAGATTCATCTTAAAGGGGAGCAACATATACTTTTCCTTAACATAGGAGGATGAACTTCCCATGACATTTGATAGTTTTTTTTTTTGAAAATGACATTTGATAGTTTGTAGATATAAAAAATACAATATAAATGGAATAAAGTAAATATTTGAGTTCTAAATGTGAAAAAGAGATGAGATTAGAGAAGTAAGAGCTTTAAATTGTAGAATAGAGAGAATTAGAGAGTTTGAAAGATTTTGGAGGGAAGATGAATTAGAGGGGGTACTTATAGAAAGTGAAAACAAAAAGGGGGAGGAGAGTTTTAAAATTCAAATGATCATTTTGGTCTTATAAATGCTATACTCGATGTATATGCATTTGGTGTAGATTTATCATACAAATGACCGACTAATTATAAATCAAAGCACTTGTCGTTCATTCATATAGAAAATGGGACACTTGTTATTCATCAAGGCACGAAATGCACACCACCTGATGTAGCATGAATAATGCATGATTGATCTCAACGGCTAGTTGATCTTGGCCATTCATATCCAACTAGGGATGGTAACGAGGCGGGTCTGAGACGGGTTTGGCCAAACCCGGGACCCACCCCGCCAGAAAAATTGACCGGGACGACCGCGCTTGGTTCGGGACCAGAACCCGCTAACCCGCCAAATGAAAATTTTCGTAATGAATTCATATCTCGCCTCAATAAATCGATATTCAATACTACACTTTAGTACATGGAGTCATTAATTTTTTTAAAATAATAGTGTTAAGAGATTCAGATGTGCAGATATACTACATTTAAATTTAGCAACAATCATTTGGAGCAATAAAAAAATCAAGTTAGAATTTTTAGATTTAAGAATATTATGAAAGAACCCATGAATCACCATGTCAACAACAATCAGTTTCACTGTGTTGTTACATTATGAAAAAAATAGAAGCCCAAATTAAGTTGACTATTGAATAGACAAACCTTTGTTTTAATAAATATTTTTCATTATGACCGACTAATTATAAATCAAAACACTTGTCGTTCATTCATATAGAAAATGGGACACTTTTGTTATTCATCAATGCACGAAATGCACACCACCTGATGTAGCATGAATAAGGCATGATTGATCCCAACGGCTAGTTGATCTTGGTCATTCATATCCAAGTATCCAACGGTCGTTGATCTTAGTTTCCAAAAGCTGGTTCAACACGGTTCTAAACCAGAAGTGAACCACAGTCAACGATTAACCGGCCCTTGAGATGGGCCGGTTCCTGATTGAAAACCCTTCGATTTGAGGATAGGGGTAAACTTGTAAAATCAGTTTCATACATAAGTCCACAAGAAATTACAGCAGGGACCGAATAAGGGGATGAGATTTCCTATTCCACTTTCCCTATTCCACTCCCTATTCCATATGTTGGATGAATGACACATGTACAATTGTGATATCACGTGACTTCATTCAGACACGTGTATTTCATCCAATACTGAGATCTCAACCCCCGAATAAGTATCCATTTGCTGGTGGTCGTGTTCACGCAAGATTATTCGGCTTCACCGTGCAGCATCCCCTAATCATCGAATTCGAAGTAAGATTTCTTCAAGCCCAATTCTCGTAATTAATTTTCTTCATCTGGGTTCGTTGTTTATGTGGACGAAATTGATCCTTTCATTAATGGAAAATCCTTATTTGTTCTTCAGGGAAAAGGGAGTTTGTTTTTCGGTTTTGAATGTATAGTGGGTAAATGGCTGGAAGTAGCTTACTATGATTTATTTAGTGTCAACAGACTTAATTCTACCTGTTGAGATATTTTTGGAGTGAGATTTTACATGTAGGTTCGGGGATAAGATGTATTTCACGAATTATTTGGAACAGGGTTTTTTTTTTGTGTGTTCTTAAGTGTTGTGGATAATAAAGGGATTTTTGTTTTCTGGAGATGTACCGTTTCGTGATGTAAATTTGGTATGCGTTTTCTGGGATTCTTTTCTTAATTGGATGATTATATGACTGATGGATGATATTTGAGTGAAGCTTTCTGGTTATCTTTGAAACCTATGTGCTTGGTTTCGAGGACATGAGGAAATATGTTTTAGTAAACTTCTCGTTCTTGGTAGCCATTTTGAATTTGAAGATATCCCATTGTTGAAACAAGTGATAACAATAGGATTTTGTTTTTGGAAGTTACAAATGTGATGTAGCTCATAAAGTAGGGACGTAGGTGTCCGATCCATTTGACTGTGATTACTATGGTTTCAAAATGTTTCAAGCCAACTTACTATAAAGCCTCGTCTCTACACACACACACACGTATTGTTTTTTGTGAAAAGTTTCAGTTAGATTATTTTGATAATATCATCAATACATATATATGGTCGTATATTTGTATATAAGATAGGAGAAAGAAATCATATCCGATATACGAACGCTTGGAAGCCTTAAGAAATTTAATTTGTTCTTCATTTGTTCCGTCATTTTTTCAGGCATCTTATTATGTTTTGTGTACTTTTCTACAGTAATGGGAAAGGATTCCAAAGCAGCAGGGGGGAAAGGTAAGGGGAAACAACCAGCAGGGGGGAGTGATGATGCTGCACTGAAGGGTAAAGGAAAAGCAGGAAAGGGGGACGGTCTAGGAACTTGCACATATGTCAAAGGTTTCTTCCCTTTTCAGCTCCTTCTCATGGAAATTGTACCATTATTTAAGTTTGTGATGTTATGCACTATTGAGCCATTAAATTAATAGATAATTACAAAACTACCTTTAAGGTTAGACCTAATTAGAGAAAAATCTATTACAAATATGCCCGTAAGGTATTACAAGCACCTTCTTCAGGTTTGTGTTTTCTTAACAAATATCTCTAGGGGTGCAATTTGTAATATAAAAACAAATGTAAAGGAGACATTTGCAATTTTGAAATGTAGCTAGATTTTTTTGTAATTGGACTAAACCTCAAGGATATTTTTTTGTAATTAACCATTAAATTTATTAAGTGTTAATAATTCCTATCTGCTCTTAACCTTGTTTAGCTAGGCACATCTTGTGTGAGAAGCAAGGTAAGATCAATGAAGCCTATAAGAAGCTACAGGATGGCTGGCTCAGTAATGGAGACAAGGTTCCACCAGCTGAGTTTGCTAAGGTATTGATTTTCGATGTTATGTCTTGCTTCTGTGGCTAGGAAGAACAAACTGAATGATAGTAAATTTGCATTTGCTATTAGTCTTCAAGGTGCAAGATTCACTTTCATTTGATTTTCAAGCACTCTCCTATTAGGCTATTACGGACCATTTTTATGCACATGAAATGTTGGGTACTAAGGCCTCGTATGTTTATGTTTTCCATTGTCATTTTCCATTTTTCACTATTAAAAACTGGATTTTTCAGATTCTATTGTGTGAAGTGAAATCGTGTTTGGATGAATGAATGGAATTAAATTCTATACATGCATAGAAATGAAAATATGTTTGATTGAGTATTTTAGAGGGACTTTTAAATACATAAATCCTTGATAAAAAAAAATGAAATTGGTTTTGTTTGTGTGTTTGATGGTACGGTTTTCAAGATTTTATGTATATAGTAGTTTGAAAGTTAATAGGTCGACTCCGCTTTCCATATCTAATTCGAAAATATGATATTATGTTTGTGAGAGTTGTATGTGGTGGGGTCCCATTAGATTGATAGTTTAAAAATAGTAGTAAATTAAATAGATATGTAGGTGTTGCGGTGGGTCCTACTAGTGTAATTTGAATGAAAATATGACCCAAATAATAAATGGGTCGACCCTAACCCGCTTATATCGGGTTAGGTTCGGATCGCGTTTCGTTTCGTGTCGTGTCGGAGATTGTCACCCCTGGGAAAAATGAGAAGATAAAATTGTCATTTGCAGTGAAATTTATTCAAACAAACCTAATTTTAGTTTTATGAATAATATAAAAATGAACATGAGCATTTGGAAATGAAACCATACAAGGCCTTAGACATGTTAAGGCATTATTGGGATGATATTGACTAAAGGAGTTTCTGCAAACAGCCAAACACAAAAACAAAACAAAATGATTCTCATCTTTTAGTTGGAAAAAAAAATTACTTTTTAGTGTTTGCAAATGTCAGCTTTTGCTTTTATTTCTACTTCATTTAATCAAAATCTAAAAGTTGAGGTGGGGTGATTCTGATTTTGGAAAAAGTGATTTTTGGTATTTTGTAGATAAAAAAAAAAAAAGTTTGCTTTTGACATTCTTATTCTCAAATTTTAAAAATATATTATTAGTCTACTAATAATAAGAAGGGTGTTTTTGTATTTCTATGCAAAAGCTCATTTGAACTGCTTTTTCTTCCATACACTTCAATTTTGATTTTTTCAGCTTTTAGCTTATACTTGCAAACAATACCAACTTCTGATTCTCAACTGACTTATTTTCTGCTACAATAAATCACTTATTCAGAAAGCGCAAGTGTTTGCAAACACTCCCTAAACCCAAATCTAGTTTTTAATGTTTGCTTTCTTTATTTGTCTTCTTCAGATAGCTGTGGAGTATTCAGAATGTCCATCAGGAAAGAAAGGCGGGGATCTCGGATGGTTTCCACGTGGTAAGATGGCCGGCCCTTTTCAGGAGGTTGCTTTTAACACACCAGTCGGAGTGACCAGTGCACCATTTAAGTCTACGTGAGTTTCGTGATTTCTTTCTCACTCATGCTTGTTTCCCAGATTTGCCACATGATACTCTATAGTGTTAAGACAAGTACTAATTTCATTTTGTTGTTGGCAAATTCAGGCATGGATACCACATTATCTTGTCAGAAGGAAGGAAGAACTGAGAGAAATTTGGTTTTGTAAGTGGAGCTGAATCACATGTTGACTGTGGACATAGAATTGTGTTTTTCTTTGAAAAGTGTACACTTTTGTGTTAACTATGGAAAATATAAATAATGATCTTTGGTTGCCAGTTGCTCTTTTGGTAAAATCATCTTGGACACATGGTCAACATTTGAAATTGTTTCATGATAGAACCTTGGACATACAACAGTCATGCTTCTTTTTGGATAGGAAATTAGTTTGACCATAATTTAAAGGGATAATTACAAAAGACCCCCTGAGGTTTGGGCTAATTACAAAAAAACCCAGAGATGTTTGAAAATTACAAAAAGCCCCAACAGGTTTGATTATGCCTTAAATTTAATGAGTTAACTGTAATATTCATAGAAATATCATGGGGTTTTTGAAATATTTATTGTTTATGAAGGGAGAAAATGTAAAATGGAATCAAACCTCGATGGTTTTTTTGTAATGTTGAAACATGTTTGGGTTTTTTTGTAATGTTGACTAAACCTCAGGGGTGTTTTTGTAATTATCCCTAATTTAAAATGTGCAGATTCTATATAATTATTATCATTGCTCATATCATTCTCTTATATATAAAATATTTCAGTACAGGTCTACCACTAAGGCACTAACAAACATAAATAATATAATAAATATTTTTTATATATATAATACAATTCTAATATCCAGTAGTCTCATTTTTTAGCACATTTTTGCGTGCAGGAATCTGTTAAAAAGACTTCCAACTAAATACATTATCATTTTTGAAATTTACATATTTCTAATTTCATTTGTGATACATTTTTGCTTGAACTCATGTTCAGAATACCTGAAACTCAAAGCTAGTGTGATCATTGAAATTAGGAATAATTAAAAATAACACTGAGGTTTTGGCTAATTACAAAAATTCCTTATGTTTTTAAATATAACAAAACCCTCCATTAAAGTTTGATTATGTCTTACATTTTTCCTAAGAAAAAAAAAACATTTCAATAACCTCTTAATAAGTATTGCTGTTATCCTTTTAAATTTAAGACAAAACCAAACCTCTAAGGGATTTTTGTAATTTTTAAAAGTCTTTGAATCTTTTTTGTAATTAACCCAGACCTCAGGAGGGTTTTTGTAATAACCCCGGCAAATTATTGTTTGAAAGAAAGAGTGATCCACAACTATTTTGGTCTAATTACTCATGAATCGATAATTATTGAAACATCATGGTCGCGGGCCACGCTGTCGAGCTCGAGCCTAATAGCTCATCATATCGTGTTTGTATCGCACTATCGTGTTATTTATCTTTTTTATTCATACATAATAATAAGTATATTTTTAACTAAATTTACAATTTCCTGCTTTTGTGTCGTGACATGTCTTATCGTGTCTTTTCTCTTTGTAATTCGTGTTTATCGTATCGTGTTGTATCATGCTATCATTTTATGTCAGTCATTGCCACCCATACTAATAGCATAAGCCAATTTGAATTAATTAGCATGTTTCTAAACCATTCACAAGAGCACCACGTAGCTTTTAAATTCATATGAAATTTAAACACTGGTCTATATTAGGGGTGTCAATTTGGGTTGGGTCCGAGTTCGTGGGTTCGGGTTCGCGTGTCAGAAACAGCCGACCTGAACCCGACCTGTTTAATTATTCGTGTCAGAATCTTGAACCCGGACCCGACCTACTTATTTCACAGGTAACCCGGACCCGACCCGCGTAACCCGTCTAATAAAATTATTTTCATATATATTTAAAAGTTTTAACTATATAAATTTATTTATTTTTTAAATCAATAATTATCATACACTGTTTAATCAATAAAAAAATTTCACAATCCACAACATACAAAAAGAAATAACATAATTGCATAAAAAAAGAAATAACATAATTGCATAAATAACATAACACGTGATCATATTTTAGGAACAATATTAAAAAAAAACATGCATAATAATAATAAATACATAATTAAGGAGGTTTTATCATTAAAGTTTTAAGGATACGTCTTGTTTGTTGTTTTTTCTTACAATTAATTATTTACTTAATTTTCTTTTAAATTCACAAACGGGTTAAATGGGTCGTAGTAGGTTGACCCGAACCCGACATGTTTAATTGGCAGGTTATTCGGGTTCGACCCATTTTTTGACCCGGACCCACGAAGCCTGGACTCATACCCATTAATTTCGTGTTAAGTTCGTGTCGGATTTACGTGTCGGGTCTGAAATTGACACCCCTAGTCTATATAAACATCTCATTCCAGTTACTTCACTTACCATACTTGCTTCCAGACAATAAGAAAGTCTCGATTGTTTCAACGATGAAATGATAAACTAATAATACAATCCTCGCAGAATATGGTAACAATCGATGAATTTCAATAGAATGGTCCAGATAACACTAATTACACCCATTCATGGCCCAAAAGCTTGATAAAGACGAGACATACATGACCCAAACAGCCTAGTATATTGGACCATTTCGGATATAAATACATATGGTTAATTACAAAAACTACCCCAAAAGTTTAGCCTAATTACAAAAAAAAAAAACCCAATTATTTTTTCTAAAAATTACAAATACCCACTTGACATTTTGTTTCTCTTTTACAAATTGCACCCTCTTGAGGGGAGTATTTGTTAGATAAATACAAACCACAAGGGGGTATTTTATAATTTTGAAAGATAACTGGAGTTTTTTGTAACTATGCAAAACCTCAGGGTAGTTTTTGTAATTATCCCTCTATATGCATATGATAGCCACTACCTTACCCAAGAATTATTGCTTTGCAATTTCAATCAATGATCTACCAGCTTAAGACCCCAGCTCATATCCTCACAATGCTTAACATGAGGAACAAGATCACCTGTATCCACTCCTCTTCTCATTTTGCAATCATAAAAAGGAGGAGCATGAAAGCAAGGTTCCATCGACACGGCTCGCCTACATGGCGGATCTGGGGCCGTCCGATTTTCCGGCTTGTAGAGTATCCACGGCTTCAAACCTCCGAGACCTTGAGCCACATATCCAAAAGTCGACCAAGAACTCGTTACCAACTTATCCGTTAAGCTAAGTAGATACATTTCCGCCCACGCCTTTCTATTGTGATTTTGCTTCTCGGTTTGTTGATACCCTTCGTGACTTGGTTGGTAAACCGCAATAATCTCACCCGTTGCCGTTGGATATTCCCAATACAAGTTTCTTAATTCTTCAAAATAACCCGAGCTTAAAGACGTTATCAGCACAGCTACGGTTTTCTGCTTCCCGACCGGAGAAATTATACGTTCGTGCGGATTAAGTTTTGGTAATATATCTTCTTTCATGGTACAAGACAAAATCTGATCCAAGACATGTTTGAACGGGCCGTTTTCTCTATCGAAGACCCGTATTTGAATTCCTACTTTAACGTCCGCCTTCGATATATAAGCTTCGTAGTATCGGCTTATAAGCCCCCACACTGAATTCGTGGGATGAAACAAGTACCGACCCAAGAAGTGGAAAACGGTTTCCTTATCTGGAAAAAGACTATGCAGTTCTTGCTCGAAAGAAGGGATCAAGAAAAGGGACGGGATAAAATAATTATCGGTCTTCATTACCAACCACGGTATCTTCTGCAGATACGTTTGATCTTGATCGCAGAAAAAAAGCTTATCTTGATCGTCATAATCGTGAACCAGATGGAGATAGACGTACGGTTGTAGGGCCGACCCTGTTAAGTTACCAAAAGAGTTTCTCTTCAGCAAATTCCCATAACTCTCGTCTGATTTCTGATTATAACCGTTGAATTTGTTCGTTAACGGGAAATCCAAGGGAAGTAACCAAGAAACTTCTGGAAACGGTTCGCAAAAAAGATCGGGAATATCGATACCGCGATCCACGAGGAGGACTCGGTCAGTGAGAAGAGCGTAAAGAAAAGCCGAAGCAAGTGTTAAAATTCTGTTCCCCAAACCACTAAAGGATATCCAGACGATGTATTTGCAATCGGGCGTGGTTGAGTATCTGCCTGATTTGAGGTCTTTTACGGTTTTGTTGTATAAATCTGTGTGGGGTCCGCATTTCTTATGTAGAGCTTCGTAGCTTCGTAATTTGGATATGAGGTAAGGAGAAGCTTTTCGTGGTGTTCCGTGGCGGTACAAGAGTGATTGGTATCTGCTAAGGCAAGAATTTTCGTCAAATCCGGTAGGGAGAAGGTCGCCAAGGAGTTTATCTTTTGGCACCTGAACAGGCTGAGGTAAATCACTTTCTAGTCGTATAGCTGCCAAAAACAGAAAGCGAAATTAGAAGGTGAATTACAGTAAGAAGAACGGGAGACCAACGGAAAAGCTAAGGTTGCATTTGGATGAAAGAATTTAGATTTGAGCAGAGGATTTGTGGGGATGGTTTCAAATAACTCCATATGAGATGGATTTGAAATCCACCACAATGACTCAAAAAATAACTCATAATAGGAGCTAAGGATTTGAAATCCATTATAAAACGAGCCTATCCAGACAAGCTCAATGGATTTGAAATCCTTAGCTTCAAATTCATCAATCCAAATGAAGCCTAAATGATTGAATCTGGAAACACTAAAAATATACAGAAGTTGAGAAATTTAAATGGCAAATTCCGAAACAATTTCCAGTTTCTTCCAAGTATAATAACAAAATGTCTCAAAGTAAGAAGTAAACATAATCCAAAATGGAACATTTTACCACACGTCATTACTAATCGCACGAACAGCAAAAAATGCTCAGGAGTACAATGTTCTATAGCACATTGCTAAACGAATGCTAGTCCTACTTATTCTCTTCTAGACACTAGTCCAAGTATCAAGAGTAAAATCACAAATATGTTCTGTGAAAGCTTCAGGTTCTCATCGTCCTCCGTCACAACCTTTTATCACACTCACAATCCCAAACATAATGACTTAATTGTGACATTTATCGAAATCGTTGTTTTGGATAAAACATGAATGTAAACTATTTTAATTTTTCATTCGATAAGCATGATTTTGACTATTAGTCATTTTAGTATGGATAACATATATATTGCACTTCTTTTAACTTGTATTTCATATTATTGATTGTTTCCACCGGCTACTAAATTTTCTGGAATTTTCTAATTAATCATAAAAAAAAGTAACTTTATTGCTCCAGAAAAAAACAGATGTAAGCCGTCTACTGCTAAGCTTGAAGTTCTTATTTAATTTTAACCTGAACAATAAGAAAAAAGCTTGTCCAACCTCAAGTCTTCAAAAAGAAAGCTCATATGGAACCAAGCCAAGCATGAGCACACGCTCACTCGGCCTGATTGAGAGCTTTTGCTGCAAAACAGTTTCACTCCAAATTATTATAAGAACTAAAAGATACGATATCTTTTGAATCCAAAGTTAAAACACTTTACACTATCGATTCATATTTTTCTTCAAAATTTCCCTGGATCTACAGCGTTCTTTCAACTGCTTACCAGATGAATGTTCAAGACTCTTCATATTTTGTACTCCTTAAATTCTAGGGCCCAACATTCACTTGTATGCACACTCCACTTAAAACATGCAAAGACATATAAGCGGAAATTTAATCTTGTTTCTGTCCTGCAATTAACTTTGCAGACATACTCCCACAGTTTCCATCTTCCTTTGATAAGCCAGAGTAAGACCTTCTCCTAATATCCACCTTAACTTGTTATATTTTCACCGTACTTTGGGCACAACAGCATATTAAACAATAGAAAGAAACCTTTTTAATTAACACCAATTTTAAAGGTAGTTCAAATGATGCTTCAACTCAACTGGTTTATCAAATCCTTGAAAGTTCACCATGGTGAAGTTGTTAAGAGATGGAACTAAGTCTAAAAAAGAACATAGAATTTCGGAAATTTAAGTTCTCAAAAGCAGCCTAGATATGACTTGGTTCCCTGAAAGGAGAGCCCTCCAATTCAAAGTTCCTTCTCAACATTGTTGATTATGGCAAAATAAAGTCATAATGTGGGATGTGTTGTAATATGTCCTCTGATCTAGGGGTGACACGAACCTGACTTGAAGTTACTGAGAGAAACCCAAACACAACTAACACGAATCTGACTCGATGTTACCAATCTGTTGTAGTACATAATATTTTACATTTTATTTAATTTTTTTGATGTATCTTGAACATAACCCAAAATTAAACACGAATACAACTCGATGACCTGCATTGGAAATAATTTGGTATATATAACTCCAAACAATCAACTTGTGGTTTGTGCTCCTCTGTCTCAGTGTTGAATTTGAAAACAAAACATTCTTTGAAAGCTTTGGTGGTCCTTACTTTGGAAAAGGAACTACATTGACAATCCATTTGATTGTATACTCGATTCTACTTATAATGCATCAAGAAAAGCAAACAGTTTGATTAAAAATATATAAATACAAAAAAACAAAAAAAGGTAACCACAAACAAGAATAGAATGTGTATCATCTTCACTTCTCAAAAAACCCAAAAAAAAAAAAAAGGAACAGAGAGAAAATGAAAAAAAAAAACAGTATAATATGTATGAGTTCACATAAACTACTCCAAGATACATACAAAAACAAAGATACACAGAAAAAAACAATACCTTTTTGAACCTTAAAATCAAGATTCCTGGCCTGAACAACAGTCCAAAGTACATCAGACGGCGGGTCCCTTAGCACGACAGACACGGAGAACAAAACGGACAAACCCATAACCAAAACCACGAATACACCCATCAATTTCATCGGATTCAACCCGCATTTCCACTCCGGTCCACGGGATACGACGTCGTTACCATGATCGGAGGCAGGCGTGGTTTGACCGCCGCCGCCATTGGGAGTAGTCGCTACTTTGTTGAACCTCTTCATCGCCACTAGTATATCACCAAAACTGAGATTTTTTGGCTGTTCATCAGGGTTTCTGCTCGAAAATTTTGAGGAGGGATGGTGAAATGTGAAAAGGCAACCAATGTTGGTGTACGATGATATGAAAAAAGGTGGATCAGTTGCAGGTGTTTGGTGTGTGTTGTGTGTGTTTTTTTGTGGGGAGGGTTTTAGATTTTTAACTGTACGGTCTTACCGTGGCAAAAAGCCAAAAAACTGTGTTGTCGGTGGTGATTTTTTTTTTATGGGTTTTTTCAGAAATTTCTTTTAGTATATTTCTCTTGGTTATAATAATTTATAATGTTGGTTTTTGATAGTTACACTTTTTTTTAATTCATTAGAAGAAACTTACAATTAAAAATATATCTAATTGATTCGTAAAATTAGAACATCAGACAAAATACACACCAACTTCCCTTTTGTCACGTATCATCCATAATTAGGGATGTTCAATTAACCGATTTTTTTTTCTGTGAACTTTTAACTAAATCAATTAGGTTAATTCGGTCGTTAACCGAATTGTTTCGATTCGGTGAAGGATTAAAGATTTTAAAGAATTTCGGTTATCGGTTAATTCAGTTCGAAAATTCGCTAACCGAATTAAACAAAATATTATATTAAACATATATTTTATGTATAATTATATTTATATATCATATATATATTATATATTATATATACAACATATATTTTTTATTTTAAGGAAATTTTGATTAATTCGTTCAACCGACCGAACTTACCGCAATATAATTCGGTTCCATTAATTTGGTAAGTATAATATCGGTTCGGTTAATGGTTCTACCAATTAGAAAAATTCGGTTATTTTGGTTTCGATATTTCGGTTAACGATTAACCAAATGAACACCCATATTCGTAATGACTCATCTAATCTTCTGAACAAAATCATACATATGGAAAAAAACTCACTTATCGGGGACAAATAAATCCACCTATTGGAACAAGTAAAAGTCATAGTATTGGGCGGAGGAGATAAATTGGGCGGAGGAATTTTTACAGGCGTATCGAACGGCTCAAATGCAAACAAAGGTAACTCAGCCATCTAATGAGAAAACATTAAAAATTTGGCGAAAACCACCCGAGAACACGTACAGACTCGACGTGGACGTCTGTTGCAATCCTCTCGAGAACAGGTACGCAACAGGGAGTATTGGCACTCAGATGGTAAAACGGTGATAGCGTTTGGGGGACGGCACGAGCAATTTGATGAAGTAGTTGATGGGGAGTTGGCAACAATTAAATAAGGATTGATTCAAGCGAAGAGTTGTGGTATACGGCCTTTGATTGTTTTTTTGGACTCTTTAACGGCGGTGCAAACAGTCAGGGCCACACAAGAGGATTTGAGTTATAGAGGATTGATTATTCATGACATCTCGAGACTAATAACGGAGGTGGGAGCAACAGATATCCGTCATTTTCGTCGCGTTACTAATAATGTAGCTCATAGATTAGCTAATTTTGCAAGTTTTTCTTCAACGTCCTTTTGTTGATCGAATGAAGATATCCCGTTTTGGGTGATGGACATTGTACTAGCTGAGTAATCTATTTCGGAATAAAACTTTACAATTCCTTCTCAAAAAAAAAAAAAAGTCATAGTATTGGAGACAAATTTATTGACAATAAAATCAATGAGAATATACCCTTTTCATATGTTAATCAATTGTAATATATATATAAATTTGCAAATCTGATACCTCGTCTAAAGCTCATGTTTAAATGAATTATATCACATATAGTTGAAAAATGAAGTGGGTTAATGATTCTTTAAAAAAAAATTGAAGTGGGTTAAATAAAAATTCACACTCGAAAAATGGCAAAAAATAAAGCCATCACTCTTTTGTATCTTGCATCTATAGTATTTTCATTGTGGTGGAATTTTCTCTTATTTACTAAAAATATGGAATTTTGGGTTAATACTAATTGGTCGAGTGAGTCCATATTATATACCAATTAATCGTAATATAAATAATATTGATATGAAATGATAGATTAATCACAGCGATATAATATTAACAAAATATTTACAGCTGAAAATGTAAATAAAAATATATCATATTATATTTTCGCAACAGAAATCTAGATTCAAGGCATATAATATAACTTGACCACAACAGAAAAAAGTAAGTTACGATCGGAGCATTAAAGTACGAAAAAATCTTAGACAATCTTCAATGTTTTTGTCTAAAGGCATCATGGTCATGGATTTGACCACCTTTAATTATTTGAATGAGTGCTATAAAATTTAAAAAAAAAAACTGAGTACATACATTTGCCATGCTATTGGATGTGTGATGAGAACCTAATCCTAAATTTATAGTATAAGCTTGAAAGTTTTAATTTCTCGATCTCACCCATAAAATTTAAAATTTTGGTTTTCATAAAAACATGTAAACCACATGTAGTTGGAAATTTTGGTTTAAGAACATGTAAACCACATACAATTGAAACAATTTTCAGGTGTATTCATAATTATAACATAAACACATGAAATTAATCCACACAATGAAATACAAGATGTAATAGAAAAAAGTGTTTTGAAGATTTAAAATCCAATTAAGCATCTTCCGTATAAATTAATACTTCAAATATAGGTGGAACATAAATTTTGTGACTAGTTTCACCGAAAAATATGACACATAACATAAGACCATCTTCATCAATTTGCACTATTCTAATGTAGATTTTGCATTTTTTTAGTGTATAGTCAGTACTTTGTCTCCAATAGTTTGCACTAAATTCGTCACTAAAAATGAATATTCCATAATATTATTAATTTAAAACAAAAGGAAAAGGAAAAAGAAAAACAGCCCAGCTACAGTGTTCCATCACTTCGGGCCTAGAACTGTTCAAATATCTTCAAAATGACGTAGGCTTTGGTGTAGTGCGTTGGGCAAGTTTTTACTCCAAATTGAATATACAACACTCTATTGGAGATGCTCCATAGTAGTGCACATGTAGATGTAGTGGGTTTGACATAATTCAATCAATATAAACAAAAACTTTGGTTAAGATTAAAATAATTTTTATAGGACCAAGTAAAACCGAGATGCTTCTCTCTCTACTTCTCACCTCTCCCCCAAAACCCTAACACAAACAGCCGCCCCCTCCTCCTCTCTCTCTCCCACATAGTCATTTTAGCCTTGCCCCTCCTCTTCACCATGGCCGGAGACCAAAAGCCCCATGGTCTCCGGTCACTAGCTCCTCCCTTTCAGGTGGCTGCTCCTCCTCTTGTGGGTTCGGTTCTTCTGAGCTTAGCTTGCGGTTTTAGGTGTTTTGAGAGTGGCGGCGGCAGTGTTTGAAGGTGGTGTTGGTGGGGATGGACTATGGCGTGGATATGAGAGAGGGGGAGGCAAATTTTATGTTTTTTGGTTTTTCTATCTTATATGTTGTTGTTTTTACTTGTCCCTATTAGGTGGCTTTTGTCCCAATAAGTGACATTATTTGTCCCATGTGTGGCTTTGCTCAGAAGACTCAGATGTGCCTTTAACTGATGTTATGTGACAAAAACGAGATCAAATTCGTTGAGACGTGTTTTGTCCGGCGCTACGTTCATAAGTTCGATTCTATGGATTCATTAGATCGTTTAGATTTAAAGTTTTGTTTTAGATCAGATAGGTGCCTATGACATACGTGGGGCTGCAATTGTTTTACATGCGATGTTGTAATCAGTTGTAAGTTTCTTCTGTTTAATGAATGAAAAAAAAGTTTTATTAGGTATTAGAAACCTAAATATGATGTTTGCATGAAAGTGATAAGTGTAAAACCATAGCTAGATATGTACATTCAATGAAGTTATGGCTTTGTCAATTTTCATAGATCCAACAAAACATAGTATGAGTATATGAATATGACAATTAGATGATGCATGTATGGTTGTTGAAGTGGCCCAAGTGGGGATGGGCTCAATAACTAGTGTTGTCATGTTCTCCTCTAAATCCGAGTGTAGTGGACCGAATGGGTCTGACCAATCCGTAAATTCAGGGATGGACACCTTAAATGATGGGCCCCTCATTCTCATAAATACTAGTCACTGCTCAACCACTTAACTGGTTTCTCATTATTTCATGGTATGGCACAACAAAATTCTCTTGTTTCGCATAAAAATTAAAATTATCACAAGTGACTAGGGGTGTCAATTTAGGACCCGACACGCAAATCCGACACGAACCTAACTCAAAATTAATGGGTATGGGTCTAGGCTTCGTGGGTCCGGGTCGAAATTGGGTCGGACCCGACTAACCTGTAACGAGTTAAGCGGGTCGGGTCCGATTACAATGAAATAAGCGGTCGGTCGGGTCCGCTTCAATATTCTCGACACGAATAATAATTAAGCAGTGGGCCCGGTCGATTGTTTCGACACGCGAACTCGAACCGAACCGGATTCCATGAACCCGGACCCAACCCAAATTGACACCCCTACAAGTGGCCATGCTAAAAATTGTTCAACTCACTTCGAGTTAAAGTATTTAACTTCGGTTTGAAGTTGAATTCACGTATAGAAAACTGGCCTACAACACGCAAATAATTTAGAAGGGTTTCAGGGTGTTCCCGAAGAGCCCATCCGATGCTTAAATCAATAGAATATTGGAGAAAAAACCAGAGTTAATGAAAAATAATGGAGGATGAGCTATATATACATAGGACTATGACCTAAATATATCCAATTGAGCGTCTAAGGCATGCTTTATGATTTATACCGCGTGAGCTTGATGCAATGAGTTGGGCCTCGTGGATCATTTTTGTGAACTTGACACATTCGATATTTGTTTTTATTACTACTAATTAATTAAAGAGAATTAAATAAATGAAATAGGAAAAAATCAATTTTACCGCCAACAACAAGTAAGATATTATTGCAGTCACAAGTTTAATGTTTTTATTTCAAATTTGAGATGTCGGCAAATAGTATATGATTTATTCAAAGACACATTCTATATGGCAAATAGTATAAGATATCACTAATTACTAACTTTGCACAAAAATAAACACCCAGCTTAAAATTGTGTCTTTACGTAAATATATCAACGAAATCCAAATAATACGTGTTTGACAATTATTTTTTAATGAATTTTAGAATAAGTTACTTTTCTAAAATTCTCTTTAGATTACAAAATTGTGACTTTGAATTTTTTCTTGTACTATAGTGGAATAAAGTTGATAAATGGGTCAGTCCGATACCAACCCGTCGAGCCAAATGGAAACTTAGGTCGGGCCAAATAGTTGTCGGGTCACTTTTTTTAGCCCATCCCATAAAATTACACATAAAATTTTGGGTAAGCTGGGTTGGTCTGGTATTTCGGCGAATGTGTCGGCCAAATAGACACAGTTCATTTCGGCCCTCTAAATGAAGCCTAGTCCGACCTTTTTTCTGGGCTAGTTGGGCCAGGCTCGTGTTGAAAGCTCTAAGTGGAATTCCACTGTATTCCCGGTAAATACCTAAATGGAATTTCATTTTTTTTTTCTTTTTTGTGGAAATGGAATTTTCATTTCAACGGGAACACTTTTGGTAAATTTGTTTTGGTTGATTGCTTTCCTATTTTTGTCTTTATTTCTTGATTTTAAGGGGAAAAAGGTTGTGGGTTGGAACTAAATAGTGGAAGTTGATTTAAAAAAAAAAAAAAAGACCGTGTTCAAAATATGAGCCCATCTCTCCATATCAGACTATTGGCATGGGCCTATTACTAACATGCAACCGCTCGCACTAGAAGGCCCAAGATTCAATAAAATACTTTGTAACCCAATCTGATTTGGTGGGTTACCCCAAAAAATTAGGTCGTCAATCCCATAACTACAAATGAGAAAAGTTTCTCATACTTTTTTAAAATAGACAAAAACTTTAGCCAGACGGTTTGACGGGCTAAAAAATCCATTGGGTGGATCCCAAAGATCCAGTGATGTTTTTATTTTCTTAATTGGGATCGGTGTTAGCAGCCTTATGAAAAGTATTAGTAGTTATTTGAAAAATATTAGTACGTAGTTCACTTCAGTTTTTGTAATATTGGACAATGACATAATATCACAGGAGCACTGAAAAATATTAAGTTTTAATCTGAAAAGTATTAGTAATCCATCTGAAAAGTAATGTAATATTCATAGTTCACTTGAAAATATTTTAATAACCCTCTAAAAATATTAGTATTTTTCGTCGAAAGTATTAGTAATCCCTGGAATGTACCAATAGTTCTCTGAAAAAATATTAGCTTTTCTATAAAAGATTTTCAGTCATTCCCCTAAAAAGTATTAATTTTTCTAATAAAAAATATTAGTAGTCTCACTTAAAAG
Organism: Rehmannia glutinosa; assembly: GCA_016081115.2. Lineage (NCBI taxonomy): Eukaryota > Viridiplantae > Streptophyta > Magnoliopsida > Lamiales > Orobanchaceae > Rehmannia > Rehmannia glutinosa. The sequence goes on from JABTTQ020002605.1 coordinate 182,892, forward strand.
TATTAATAGGTCCTCTAAAAAGTATTAATATTCGTTGGGTCACTAGGTCGTTGGGCCGCTGGGTCTGCGGGTCTGGTAGACCCATTAGGCTGGATCCATCTAACAAAACACCACCTCTTTAAAATGTATCAAAATAACGAGAATGATAAGAGAGAACTACGGTAAATGAAAATAAGGGAGTGGGAAAAATATTCTATTTCATTCTTATTAGTGTTCACATAATACAACTTTCATAGCCTCTGTATATAGGGGTTACATTGTATTCCTGATATAATGTATATGCATTCACAAAATACATGTTTCATAATGTTGGAAAATTTGGTTTTGGTAAAGCCAAAATTTCAAGTGTGAAGATTTGTTATTTTTGGAAACGAGTGGTGTATTTATTTTCACAAAAGTATTTATTGGTGAGTGAGAAATCGATGCACAAATGGTAAATTTGGAAAGGTATATTTGTGGGAAAGGTATCCAACATATGTGGAATGTTGGTAGATTGGTCAAAATCCGGTCTTTAGTAAGTTGCTTGATTTTCTCTGTTAAATAGGCAATTTTGACTCAAATCACCAATTTTATGGAATCTAGAAAGAGTGTATCAAAATCATTTCTAAACCGATTGAGACAACAATTGGAAGGATTGACTTTGCACAAATCAATCAAGATAAAAAAAGGATTTGATCGATAATTATGGACATAATTGAATCTAAATTATTAGGGCTTTTTTTTGGAGGATCCCTTATGTTTTCTCCATAAATAAAGACTCATCCATTCAATGGAAGACGTGCAAAACACATTCACAATCACAGAAATTTGTGCATACCAGTCACATAGTTTGTCACTCTCAAATTCATATATGCACAATAGGTGTTACGTCATGGTGTGATGTCACTCAGGGCCTCACTCATCTCAGTTTGCCGGTAGAAGGATTTGCGGTGCTCTTATCCTTTACCAAAGTCGTTGTATTTTGGGAGACTCGTTGCCAAAATTTGTGATATCTAGAGTCAAAATTTTAATCTATTTTCTTTTAGAAAATTCATCCGTCTTCGCTAGTTTTTTTATTTATTCAGATTCGAGTTTTTTCTTTTTCTTTTTATTCACCATGTATGTTATGATTGTGGGGAAGATGGGCATGTTTACTCGTGAATGCTCCAACTACAACAGCTGAGTTACTGGGATGGCAGATGTGTCTTTTCCGCTTTGCTTGTGGAGGGAATTTAGAGTGACTGGAGGCAGTGGTCGACGTGGAAAATCTGGAGTCTCAACCGGTATTGGAGGAGATGAGGTTCAAGTGAGAAAGGGTTTTGAGGAAGTATTATTAGTAATTATTTTTCGTTCGTTTTCGCTAGATTTTGGTTCATTTCCGATAGCTTTTTCGTTCAGATTTTGGTTCGTTTCCGATAGCTTTTTAGTTCATTTCCGCTATCTTTTTTTGTTCAGATTTTGGTTCGTTTTCCCTTGCTTTTTGGTTTAGATTTGGTTCATTTCCGATAGTTTTTTTGTTGAGATATTGGTCGTTTTCGCTTGCTTTTTGGTTTAGATTTGGTTCATTTCGCTAGATTTTCTGGTTCATATTTAGTTTGATTTCACAAGTTTTTTGGTTCAGATTTGGTTCGCTTTTGCTAACTTTTTGGTTCAGATTTGGTTCATTTCTGGTAGCTTTTTAGTTCAAATTTCCTTTATTTTGTAAAGAAGTATTCAAGACTTGAAGATGCATACTCTGTGATGTCATCACGTTTTCGATTCTTGTTTGACAAACTCTCGATGCTTCTTGCGGTTGCATCGTGAGTTTGAGGGGGAGTGTTAAAATATAATATATATTCAATTTCCTTATTTAGTTTCAGTCATTTTATGGTTAGGATTTTAGTCCTTTTAGGGTTAGATTTTCTATTTGCTTATATAAGGCTATCCTTGTTTCTTTTGTAATTCACTTTTGATTTGGCATAATAAGAATACAAGTCTTTATTTTCTCTATCAATATTTTATGAATTTTTTGATTTCAATAGCCTGCAACCGTGAGCATCGTGACGGGGCAACACGAGTCTTAAAGAAAGAGTTTGCTCGCCTCGGCTTGCTTCGCTTTGTTGTAATCAGTGACGGGCATACAACCCCTGTTGAGGGGCACGTGCCCCCCATTCAATTTTTTTAATTATTACATATAATTAACTCTTACTTTTTATAAATTAAGTAGGTTGTGAATTTGAAACAACCAACAAATTATAACCAGGCCCAAATCATCTTGGCAGTGGCCTAATTCTATTTATTATTATTTTTTACTTTTATAAATTATACATTCATTAGGTTTAGGAATAACCAAAAAGCAGTGCACTTCCGTCTTCGGTCTTCCTCCAATCATCACGCCATCTCGGTATCGTTGCTTAATATGGACCAAAGATTTCAAGAAAAAAAATACTCAATAAAACAAAAAAAAAAGGTTTGATTGTGTACATTGAGAAAGAAGTTTTTGATAGTGTTGATAATGAGTCTATTATGCAAATATACCAGTCTATGAAAACTCGTAGATTTCAACTGTAAATGCTATTTTGTTTAGTAATACAAAATTTATTTTTGATGTATATTGTGCCCCCTCTGTACAAAATTTCTGGATTCGTCCCTGGTTGTAATAGACGTTGGCCTCAATCAGTTTAGAAATGATTTTGATGCACTCTTTCAAGATTCCATAAAATTGGTGATTTGAGTCAAAGTTGCCTATTTAACAGAGAAAATCAAGCAACTTACCAAAGACCGAATTTTGATCAATCTACCAACATTCCATATATGTTGGATACCTTTCCCACAAATATACTTTTCCAAGTGTACCATTTGTGCATCGATTTCTCACTCACCAATAAATAATTTTGTGAAAATAAATACACCACTCGTTTCCAAAAATAACGAGTTTTCACACTTGGAATTTTGGTTTTACCAAAACCAATTTTTCCAACACATAACACTTCCCAATTGATGTCCATTACCGATTATATGAACATGTCTCTTTAAAAACTTACCAGAAAAAAACCCTCTCGAAAAAAAACATAGTTAAGAAAAAAGATTACACAATTTGGATAGAATGGGTCGGATAGACCGATCCGGTCTAGTCCAATTTTTTAAAACATTGGTTTGTACCTGACCAATCATAGTCAACAATTTCTGGAAAAAATTACACAAATTCGGTCAAACAATGACTAAATGTCCAACTTTATATAAGATATTAGACTAAAACTTAAAGGTGACTACTGAATGATTAAATCTCAAAATAGTCCAAATTACAGGATCAAATAAATTATTTTCCCAAAAGATATGACAAAAACTTGGGTTAGACAGACTAACGAGTCTTTTATGTTAGACGGATCCAACCCGATTCAGGTTTTATTGTAATTTCATGCATTAGTGTCATTTAATATTCTGGGGGCGGTGTCATAGGATCACTGGACCGGTGACATTTTTGTAATATTAGGGGCTGTTAAAAGTATTAATTTTTTTCCTGGATAGTAGTATATCTGAAAAGTATTAGTATTCCACTTGAACAATATTTTTAGTAACCCTCATGAAAAATATTGTTTTTTTTGCCTCAAAAGTATTAGTAATCTATCTAAAATGTATTAATTGTCCCTCTGAAAAGTATTAACAATCATTGGAAAAGTATTTGTAATCCCCTAGAAAAGTATTAGTAACCTTTTGAGCAATTTTTTAAGTAATTCTCATGAAAAATATTGATTTTTCCCACAAAACTATGAGTATTCCCCCTAAAATATATTAATATTTTTATCAAAAAATATTAGGCTTTTCGATTAAAGATATTTTAATATTTTTCCTGAAAAGTATTAATACTCCTCCAAAAAAAGTATTAGTAGCCTTCCTAAAAAGTATTACCAGCGGCCAACGGATGTTGTTATTGTTGTGGTGTTAGTGATTGTGCGAGTCAATAGGCGGATTAACCATGTGTTGGATATTTTGATCGGTCTGACAGGAGACTTACCCATATTTTTTTAGTACAAAAGATAATATATTGAAACCGGTCTACTTTATCGACATCTAAAACATTACAAACTAATTAAAGTTTGATTAAAAACTACTTGGGTTAGCCAAGTTATCATGATATTACTCGCAATGTCGAGGCCTGAGTTCGAGTATCGAAATTTTATATTAAAAAAATTCTTCTAACTGCCCATTCCGCTTAGCCCACCTGGCCACCACAAGCAATTGTGGGATGGAGGTCAGGGGTTCAAATCCCTGCTCCATCAAATTATTTGTGGAGTGGAGGTCAGGGGTTTATATCTCTACTCCATCAAATTGCTCCACATGACATATACGAGCTGGTGAAAATTTGGTGGGAACTCAAAAAAAAAAAAACTATGACCCAGCAGTGTGTGTGACGCACACACTCCAATTACAATTTACAATAAATACAGAGAAGTTTGAGATTTGAGAATGGCCAACCATTGCAGATAACTGATAACCCCACCGCCTTCTTCAGAAATCAATTCCGACACGTGTCAATCATATGTGATTCCCTAAAAAAACTCCACCATACCAGCATCATCCTTTGCCTTTTCTTGCTTGTTTGTCCAAGACTCTAAAAGGGAAGAGGGAAAATCAACCGTTTTCGTCTCAAGAATTCAGATTGAGTGCCCAAAGAATTAAATAATCTTGTGAAGGAAAGTCAGTATTAAAGAAATGGCATCAGCAGTAGCTTCTTTGGGTTCATCAGCTTTAGTTCAGTCCGTTTCTGGGGGGCTTAGAGGTCAAAAGCCTTCTCTTTCAACTCCCAATTCACTCACTTCTACAAGGTAACACATTCTTTCATATAATTGTGATGGGCAATGTTTTTCTTATCAAGATGTACCTTTTTCTGTTGTTTATAAATCTTGAATTGTAATACTGGCCAAATTTTTGTTCAATTTTACCGAATGGGTTTGACTTCTTGTCTGATAAATTGAGTTGATTACATGATAAATGTGATTCTGGTGTGATTATTCATTTGTAAGAACTTAGCTTTTGGGAATTTCCGAGCCTAAATTACTTGTAGTAAGTTCATTTCTACCATGTAGTAACTTAACTGCCACCAGCTAGTAACTGAACTGGCTCCAATGGGTTTGAATATCATGTGTTTGTGAAAATGCTTGTTTGACTATCAGAAACTGTTGGAAGAAATTTAGCACGTTGTATTTGTTTGGATAGATTTGTATCTTTGTTTCGGAGTTCGATTTCCTATTCAGATTGTAAGAAACTATGTCTATGTGTTCAATACTCTTAGAGTTTGTCATCAGACCCAAAAGATTTTTCCTTGACTAATAACGTGTTCAAAATGCATATCAAGGGAACTTTGCAGTTTGCTGCCACTAGATTGATATTGGGGGTTTGTAAAATTTGCTTTGTGAGTGATTAGCTTTTGCATATTTTTCCTATATTCATTGTGTCACCAAATGAGTTTCTGAAATAAAAATCTCCATCATCAATATTGCTCATAAATCAGGAACTCCATTTTTTCAAGGTTGCAGTGATGATGTATTAGCAACAAGTAGGCTATTGGCTGGTAATGTTTTGGCTGGCTTTCTGATCTTCAGGTTTGTTTTATGTGTGAATGCAGGAGAAAATCTCGAGTTGTTGTGAAGGCGACTTCTCGGGTTGATAAGTTCTCGAAAAGCGACATTATTGTCTCTCCATCTATTCTTTCCGCTAATTTTTCCAAATTAGGAGAGCAGGTAGATTTTCATTATCGAACCATAAAACCAAAACTATTTCATCTTGCAAGTCTTCTCATAGTTATTTAAGCATCATCATTTACTTCTATATTCTATTATTTTTCTTGAGTGCTGCATCGAGCATAATTGATCTTCATTGTAATGACTTCACCCTTTTTGTTATACAACTAGGTCAAAGCAGTGGAGTTGGCAGGTTGTGATTGGATTCATGTTGATGTGATGGACGGTCGGTTTGTTCCAAATATTACAATTGGGCCCCTCGTAGTCGATGCGCTGCGCCCTGTCACAGATCTCCCATTGGATGTGCATTTGGTATTCCAGATTTCAGTTTTTAGGTTATTAAGTTGACCCTCAAAATACGCTTCTTTTTTTTTAACACTATTAAAGCATGGCAGATGATTGTGGAACCTGAGCAGCGAGTCCCGGATTTCATAAAGGCTGGAGCAGACATAGTTAGTGTTCATTGTGAACAATCTTCAACCATCCATCTGCACCGCACAGTGAATCAGGTAAGATAATGAATGGTGAAGCGGTATTTAAAGCAAGTTGATTAAGGTTTTGCTCAAGCTTAACTTGTTCAAATATTCCGGGCTTGCCTAAGATATTCTTTACCAAATCATATATAATCGAGTGGTTTTATGACCTATGCTTTAGCCTGTCGTTATCAAGCATCATTTGCTACAAGATGGAAGTCAGTTTTGCCCTGCTGTTGTTGTATTATAGTTTTCTAGGATTTACTTGTCTAGATATTTATGGTGCTAACAAAGTTTGGACCTTCGTGCTTTTGACTTGTATGTTACATTTGCTGATTGATTAATCACATTCGACTCTTTTGGTGTCTTTCTTTAGGTTAAGAGTTTGGGTGCCAAAGCCGGAGTTGTCCTCAACCCTGGAACTCCATTGACTGCTATAGAGTATATTCTTGATGGTAAGATTAAGTGTTTCTTTGAATTGAGGTTCTAGTATACAAGTGGCAAGGAGGAAAGATGTCAATAATCTTTTTTAAAGGATTGAAATATGCTCCTCATTGTGCGAGCTCAGATCACGATGGAGCAGGTTTTAACTTAGAGTTGTGAGAAATAATTGATTTTGTTAAAAAAGCATGATATGTTAATGCAAAATCTGATGCTAAAGATATATGTATAATGGAGACGCCAAGCAAAAGCGTTGAGTAGTTGAATTAGTAACTGAGTAGTAGAAGTACGGAGTCTATTACGCATACAAACTGTCTAAGCATTTTTCTGATTATTTCAACTGAAAAAGCGCATGGCGATTACTTTTAAACACACGTGGTGATGGATGAATTGACTCAAGAGTACAGAATGTTATTTTGAAAATCTTTCTTTGCTTCTTTACTTTTGTTGCTTATTCAAGAGGTGACAACTCCTCTGTAGCCATTACAGTTTTTCTTTTCTTCTGCTTCTTAGTTTTGGGATATCTAAATTCCTCTGCAGCCATTAGGTTGCCATTTGAATGCATATATTTTACTTCAAGAAAAAACGGGAAGATAAAATAATTACTCCACATAATTTTTTTCTAAGTAGATGCTATGTTTGGTCAATCCGGTTTCTCGTACTGAAGTTGTGAAAGCTAGTTATTAAGTAGATGAAAAAAATAAATATCGCTAGAAATATGTTTGTGTGGAGGAGCGCATCTTCTATCCTTTGTGATCGTAAAATACCATTAAAATTGAAAGGAAAATTTTATAAAACAGCCATAAGGCCCGCAATGCTTTATGAAGCATAATGTTGGGCGACTAAATATGAACACGAACAAAAAATAAGGGTAGCAGAGATGAGAATGTTAAGATGGATGTGCGGACACACTAGATTAGATAGAATAAGAAATGAACACATTAGAAACAAAGTGGGACTAGCACCAATAGATGAGAAAATTAGAGAAACACGATTAAGAATGGTTTGGACATGTTTATAGGGACCTTTAGATGCACCCTTGCGACGTTTAGAAGGTAGAGAATCACTCACACAAATCAAAAGAGGCAGAGGAAGACCTTAAAAGACTTGGAAAGAAACTATTAAACAAGACATGTTATATCTAGAAATAAATAATAATATGGCTTATGACCGTAAACGATGGCGCGATATGATCCGTATAGCCGACCCCACATAGTGGGATTAAGTCTTAGTTTGTTGTTGTTGTTGTTGTTTTCGCTAGAAATATGTTTGGTCCATTGAATTGACATTTTCTAGTGTTTTCCTTTGTTTGATTAACAGTGGTTGATTTGGTACTGATTATGTCTGTAAACCCTGGATTTGGTGGGCAAAGCTTCATAGAAAGCCAAGTAAAGAAAATATCGGACTTGAGAAGAATGTGTGCTGAGAAGGTAGTGTACACTTCTGTGTTTCCTGTCTTGCTTGCAATGCTTTATGAATGCTCATTCTGTTGTCTTCTTTACAGGGAGTAAACCCATGGATTGAGGTAGATGGTGGAGTAACTCCTAAAAATGCTTATAAGGTCACAATCTCTCTAAACTTTTACTGTTCAGTTATCAACCAGAATATCTTTTTTTTTTACCAATCTTTTATTTTTAATTGATAAGATTTGATTTTTTTCTTTTAAATATATGGATAATTACAAAAAGTACCCTTGAGGTTTGACCTAATTACAAAAAAGCCTAGCTAACTTTCAAAATTACAATAAGTACCCTTGAGGTTTGATTCATTGTTAAAATTAAGGGGCTAACTGTAATATTTTTATAACTATTAGGAGTGATTTTGAAATGTTCTCTTCTTATGAATGGAGTAAATGTTAGACAAAATAAAACCTCAGGGTATTTTTGTAATTTTGAAAATTAACTGGGTTTTTTTGTAATTAGATCAGACCTCAAGGGTACTTTTTGTAATTATCCCTTTAAATATTTGTTTAAGCTACACAAACTAGCATGTGGGCTGGTCTATAAAGTTGATAATATTGGCAGGTAATTGAAGCTGGGGCCAATGCATTAGTTGCCGGCTCTGCTGTTTTTGGAGCTCCTGATTATGCTGAAGGCAAGGATAACACAACTTCTTTGAAGTTAATTTGAAAGCATTGTACTTAGTGATGAATCTTCACTTTTCCCTGTTCAAATTATCTTTCGTGTTTGCAGCTATTAAAGGGATCAAAACCAGCAAAAGGCCTGTTGCTGTTGCGGTATAAACTCGCTTGAAGATTTTATTTAGTTCTACCTCCGGGTTCAATAATCTCCTTTTTTTAAGGTAATCACCCGTGCTAGTTATGAATATAGTTCTTACCCGATTCTTGATCGTATTACTCTTCACTGTAAACAAATGCCTGAAATCATATTAACTAATCATTGAAAAATAAAAATAAAATTGAAGAATGGCAAGAAAATTTGATGGTAAGGTAATTCTTGGTCAGATCATTCATAAAATACTGATCATGTGAATAACTTCATTTAGAACATGATGAGCATAACTGGAGATACAATTCGCATATTTTTTGATAGAAATTGTTGAAATTAACTGTTTTCCGAAAAAAGAAGCACGTTAAGCATGTTGAAGCTCTCGGGCAAAATGATTATCTGAACTGAACCGTTTGCACATGTTTTTCTGCTATGTTTGTTACAATAGTCCTTTCTGTGCTGCAGACAACGTGCGCAACAACTTGGGGACGTTTCATTGTTGTTGGAATTGCCATTAAAGAATTGATTTGTCTTGTCAAAAAAGGACGACGACTAGAAGACTAGTTTTACGACTGTACGTCTGTAGCGTAATCCTCGTGGGGATTTTGTGTAATAAAGATATTACATCTTTCAGGTACATGTAATACTTTTTTTGTGTAGAAATGTATATTATACCCATGGATTGAGAATCAGAAACAATGACTTTGTGCAAAAATGTGAACATAAACCAGTATTGTCCTATTATCAGTATGTTTTCCGGTGAGCGTTGCAGTTAATGTGAACCATTCATCGTCTGCCCAGAAGTTACATACTGCGGATATAGGACTCTTCTTTCCTCTCTCTGTAACTTTAGCTGATAAGGAGCTACTTGTTCAGTTTGAGAAACAACTTTCTGCTTAACATGATTTGGCTTGGTTTCAAGTGTCTATGCTTTAAGTTCATTTTGTAACTTAAAAGAACCAAATCAGAAATGATCCCAAAAATGGCTTGGAGTTGCATATCAATTTTCTCAGAAAATACATCTTCTGTAGAAACACTCTAGTAATTTGGAAGAACAATTACAAAATCTACCCGTGAGGTTTAGCCTAATTACAGTCAGTTTTATTTCAAAATTACAAATACCCCATAAACATTTGTTCCCATTTACAAATTGCACTCTCGGGAGAGGATATTTATTAGGTAAATAAAACCACAAGGATAGTATGTAAACACCTTTAGGGGAATTCGTAATTTCGAAAGATCATCATCCTCATCAACTCCACCTTAATCCCAACTAAGTTGGAGTCGGTGGCATGGAGTTTATAAAGTCAATTAATTGTCTAAAATTATTTAACACTATAAATTCATAAAAAAAAACAAAGTAGCAAAGTTTTACGCCGAACGCCCTTCCTGTCGCAAGCTTCATATGAAGGAAAAATGAGATGAAATTCCAAAACTGTCGTCAGCATGGTTATTTTGCACTTGCATGGAATATATCATGAGACGATGATGAATTGAGATAGTTGCTCTAGTCATGTTCCATTACATGATTGATATTGTAAAATCAACATGTACATCATGTATAACCTTAGAGGTAGTTTTTGTAATTATCCCTATTCTTGATCTAAATTCCATAATCTTCATGACACTTCTGAGCTGATGCAAAATATGCCATCCCCTGATAACCTCTATTCAATACCTTGTAGATATATGCATTCGGCAATATACCCATCTTCAGCATATCTGCTTGCAACATCATATCTGGAAACACATGCTTGGCTCCAAAATGCCCATGGACAATAGCAGCATAATCAGAAACTTCTGGCTGTAAACCACTCTTCCTCATGTCTGTGAAAAACTTGCTCGCCTGAAAAGCCCGACCGTTTTTACACAAACTGCCAATCAAGATCGAGTACGTAACATTACTGGGGCAATTGTAGCCCATAGATTGTTCCAAGAAAAAATTGATTGCATTATTTATCCTTCCATCCTTGCACAACCCATCAATCACACAACTAACCGTGAAAACGTTCGAATCAATACCAGCATCTATCATTTCTATGTACAAATGAAGAGCTGCATCAGAATAACCATTTTTGAAGTGCCCATCGATTAAAGCAGTATACGCTACCACATCAGGCTTGTAACCTTTAATCGCCATTTCATAGTAAAGTCCCATGGCAGCCTCTAACTGTCCTATTTTGCAATAGCCATTTATCAGTGTACAAAAGGAAACTATATCGGGCTGTAAACCTCGCTCCATCATTTGAGAACAAATTTCCACGGCTTTCTCCATGCTTCCTTTCTTACAGTACCCGTCAATTAGCGTGTTATACAGTACAGAATTCACTGTTAATCCTGTTTTCTTCATCTTACAAAATAAAATCTCTGCATCTTCGACTCTACCAATTTTACAATAGCCCTTCATAAGTATGCCATATGTAACAACATCCGGGGAAATATCAAACTTTTCCATCTCTGAATACATGTCCATGGCAGCAGATAAATCACCGGCATTACAAAAGCCATCCATTAAGCAATTATATACGTAGACATTAGGAATCACATTTAACTTCACCATATGCACAAAATAGCTCCTAAACATCACAAGCTTACCAACTTTGCACAGCAAATATATTAGGATACTAAAGGTAACATAATTTGGCAGCACTCCATGATCCAACATTTCATAATAAAACTTACGTACTTTATCAACATTGGCCATCTTAGCATACCCATCTATTAGAGCATTGTAAGTGTAGAGATTAGGGGCCACGCCAGAGTCCCGCATTCTTGTTAAAATGCTTTCGGCTTCCAACATCTCACTCTCTGCACATAGTCCCCGTATGAGCGTCGTGTAAATCACAACCGTCGGTTTTAATCCCTTCTCAATCATCTCTTCAAACAAGAACTTCGCCTTCTTAATATCCCCTTTATTACATGAAGCATCAATTAGTATTCCATAAGTCACCTCACTAGGCGATACACCATTCGAAACCATGTTACCATAAACTTCCCACATGAAATCAACACGGCCCATCTTCAAAATACCATTCAAAAGCGCATTACATGCCTGCACAGCAGGCAGTTTCCCTATCTTACAGTACACCCAATACCCCTCATCGGCGAGGCCCTTTTCGCATAAAGCACTGATTAACACTCCAAACACGTTAGGATTACATCCCGACGTCTGAACCTGATTAAGCGCATTGAAAATCGAGGAACATACTTTGTGGGGCTTCCGTGTTTTTATCAAAATCTCGATGAGGTCTTCTATCAAACACCTGGCCTTCACGTACAATTTCGCCTCGGTTAAAAAATGAACGATGGCTGAATGGAGTTTCAGAGTTTTGGCAGGGTTTACATTTCTCGAGGCTGAGTTGAAAATCCTTAGTGCCTGTTGTGGGGTTGGGGAACTGAGTATCGCAGTGACTAAATTCGAAAGATACGGAGATGAAGGTGCTGAAACTAGTGACGGTGTTGCAGAAGAAGATAAGAAAGCTAATGATGAGTTCTGGTTGGAAAGGGGCTTGATTCTTGGAGGCAAAAACTTCAACATTGCTCCAGCCATAGCCAGATTTCTTGTTTTCCATTACAAACTAATTCTACTCCTTCCCTGTTCAAAGAGAGACAAATTTTGGATGAAATTGCATATATATGATTCGAAATTTACTGATATGTGTGTGAAAAGTAGGACTATCGCCATTTGCTGACGAGAAATCTTGATTGTTATGCCACACTTTTATACTAATTATACTCTCGTATAGCAGGGAAATGAAAATGTAAAAGCTGCTGGGTCGAATGGTGTTCTTGAACACGGGTAGATATATCATATATATGCTCAGCCAGCGTCAAATGTTTTGCTAATTGTAATTTTGACCCGGTAATTATAAAGGTTGACGAAATAGATCCAGTAAAAATTAGATGTGACAATTTGGGTCATCAGACCATATTTGTGTTCAACTTTGGGTCGGGTTATGTTTATAATATATCAAAAATTAAGTAAAATATAAGAAAATTATGTTTTATGACAAACGGTAACTTCGTATCAAATTCATGTTTGTCGTGTTCGGGTTCGGGTTTTTCGGGTTCATGTCGAGTTTCTCTCTGTAACTTCGGCTCAGATTCGTGTCATGTTATAGTGTCGCGTCAGTGATTGCCATCCCCTAGTAAAAATTGCGCGTTGAAAAAAAATATATAAATAAAAAGATGAAAATTTTGCAAAATTAGTCCCGTAGCTATAAGCATCTAGCAAAAATAGTATTATAGGTTCCATTTGATTATAGTAAAATAGTCATTATAATTTAAAAAATCGCAGATTGAGAACAATTTTCGTCAAAATTTGAAAAAGTTGATAGAATCCCGCACATGACTATCACGTGACCCGAAATATTAAGAGTTTTGCTGACATGAACTAATTTTAACCTTGTGCGACAGAAGTAAGACATGTCCCATGTGTCATGGTGGAGAAATTGCAAAATTGATCTCGTAACTATTGGGGTGGTAATATTAGTCTCATTTCAATTCTATTTTGGCAAAAAAAAAATTATAATTTTTACAAACTCAAATAATACAATTTGGCCAAAAGAATAAACCCTTCGCCCCGATAATACAATTGAGGTATGCCTTTCCGGTGGGTTGTTCCTTTAGTTCTTAAAAAAACTAGTAATTCTGCACGTGCGTTGCATGTTTATTTTTATTTTAATATTATTATATTATCATCCAAATATCTATTAACATGAATGAGTATTTATTACTTTGTTTTTATAATAATATTTATATAAGATAAATAAAAATAAAATTTTATATATCAAAGATTCAAAGTTATAATTTCAGTTGTAAATTTAAATGACAAAATTCATCTCTTTTATATTTCTCAATCTACGCTTATCTCTATGTTACTACTCTCTCTCTCTCTCTCTCTCTCTCTCTCTCTCTCTCTCTCTCTCTCTCTCTCTCTCTCTCTAAACAATTATATATATATATATATATTTGTGAAACATGTATGTTCATATTGAATTTGTATTGTTGAAAAAACATGAATACTCACATTGTTAATCTATCTTTTCTTTAAAAAAGAGTGATATAAATTTATCAAGTTTTCATAGAAAAATGTTAATGAAGAAATGTAATTACAAATTGTCAAGTGAAGTTTAAGTACCAAAAATATTTTCGTTGGATTAATCTCTCTGACCATATTGAATATCGATGGCATTGCTAGATATGAAAAATGCAATCAAAAAGCATGAAGTCGCTTGAAGTAATATAATAAAAAAAAGTCACAATCCACTATTGAAACAAATATTGTATATTTTTTAAAAAATAATAATATATATGAATGGAATTGATCGTCAAGAATCATAGTAGTAGCAGTATTAATAATAATAATAATGAGGATGATGATAATAATAGTGCCATTTTAATTATATTAACTAATTATAATCATAGGCTATATTTTGTTAAAATATGAATAATATATATAGATAAAACTGATTGTACAAAATCACTTCTGGCATAACGTAGGAATACCATATATAATATTGTCCTAATTTATATACAATAAAGTAGGAATATCGTTTATAATATTTTCCCAATTTATATACATATTAAGTAGGAATATCGTTTATAATATTTTCCCAATTTATATACATATTAAGTAGGAATACCATTTATAATATTTTCCTAATTTATATACTAAATCTTTGAAAAAATCATCAAGATCAATAGTTAGGATTGTACAAAAAATATCTCCGAGTATAAGAAGTAAGAAGAACGGGAAAACTTTTGTTTCAGACTTCTGATATATATATATATATATATATATATTACATCGACACCATTGAAACAAATAAATAATATATATGATGAAGATATGATATATATAAATATATATTTAAGAAGAACTGATGTATACTAATATCAATTATAGTAAAATATTATTTATAATTTTTAAATATATATTATATATAGATATAATTGATATTATACACTCACTTTTGGTATAAAGTAGGAATGCAAGTAAATAATTTTTTCCTAATTTATATACATATAAAGTAGGAATATCATTTACAATCTTTTCTTATAATATTTTCTTAATTTATATAATTGTAATGATTTTCTTATAATATTTTCCTAATATAAGAATAAAGTACTATTTATAATGTTTACAATTGTTTCCTAATATAATATGCAAAAAGAGCGGGAAAATAAAGTTAGGACTTCGCTATTATATATACTAGTATTCACCCGTGCGTTGCACGTATATTTTTATTTGAGGAAAAGACATTAAGGCCTTGTTTGTTTATGTTTTCAATGGCTTCTTTCCAGTTCCAACTATACATAAAAGTGGAATCATGTTTGTTCATAAAATTTTCAATGGAAATCCTCATTTTCATTTTCTATTTTTCACATAAAACAACATCTCAAACCTATAATTTCTATTCTCAAACATATATACTACCCTACATCACTCATCATTACTTATTAATCACTATTTTCATATTTTAACTCAATTATATATGTGGGACCCACCATTATCAACTTTTCTAATGGGAATCACTACTTAAAATATTACTATTTTTAAATTATAACTATCTAATGGGACCCACCAACTATAATCTTACAAATATAATATTATATATTCAAATTAAAATATTGAAGTGGACCCCACCACTACCAACTTTTCAATTATTTTATACATAAAATAATATTTCAAAACTACTCAAACCAAACACAATCTCATTTCCAACCCTACATAAAACACATTTTAATTCATTCATCCAAACATAATCCCAATTTCCACACGAAAACCAATAAATTCTCAAAATTCTATTTCCAAGTCCAGAAACGGGAAATGGACCATGGAAACATAAACAAACAGGCCCTAATCATCCCAAACTATGCAGTTTTTTACATTTTACCATGTAAACTAATTTTCTTTACACTTTACCATACAAACTATACAAAGTTTTGTACTTTGCCCTATAGCAGTCATCGCCGGTGGAATATTCTCCAAATATTCGACACGTGCCTCCACGTGAGGGCAAAACCATCTTTGCCTAAAATTCAAATAGAAATCGTTCTGAGTTTACCATCCGAACTTTGTTAAGAATTTGGGATAATTTCATTTTTGATACCCAAAGTTTACCACATTTTCATTTTTTGGTACCCAATTTTCCCACTTAATCAATTTTGGTACCCAATATTTTCCCATTTGATCAATTTTACTACAATCCATTAATTTGCCATCCAAAACAAATGGTTCACCTGTTGTAGCAGGTGAAAATCGGTTAAATAGTAAAAATGAAGAATAAAAAATCTTTTTGGTACCAAAAGCGAAAAGATTATAAATTTTGGGTATCAAAAGCGAAAAGATGGTAAATTTTGGGTATAAAAATTAAACGTGATTCTTTTTTCATAGGACTTTTTTTTTTATAATTTTCAAAAATTGATTCAGTTTGAAATAGTAAACCTCTTTTACTATTTTCAAAAATTAATAAAATAAAAAAAATTATTTTTCTTTTTTTCTTCTCTTCCACTTCGTCCTCTCCGTTTCATATTTTTTTCCCATTTTCTTCACCCAGCAATCGAAAACCTCTTTTAATTTGATTTTGGAGTTTTATGGAGCCCTAAACAAAAAAAATCAAAACACTTTGTAAAACTTCGAAATATGTTTTAAAAAATTCTGGAATTAATTTTAAGACTTTTAAATAAATTTTAGATTTTTTCAAAATAAATTTCAATATTTTCGATAATTTTTATATCTTTTAAATAGTTTTTTAGTTTTTTAAAAAAATCAATGTTTTTACCCTTTTTGGATTTTTTAAGTCAATCATATTTTTTGGTTAATTTTTTCAAAATCTTATAGTTTACAGTTTTTAATCCATTTTTCAGAATTTTAGAAAATTTCCAGATTTTTAATTTTATGTTGATCATTTTTTTAAGTAGTTGTCAGATTTTTAACACAACTTTTTGTTCTTTAAACATTTTTTTAGATTTTTAAAACATCATTTATTTTTGAAAATAACTTTTTGGAAATAATATTGAGTTTTTTTAGTTTAGAATTTACAATATTTTAAATAATTTTGGGTACCAAAATAGAAATTTTGGTAAATTTTGGGTATCAAAAGTGAAATTATCCCTAACTTTTTACATGAAGCAACAGGTTAGCCGTCAGTTTTGGATGAAAAAATAACGGCATGTAGTGAAAGTGACTAACGTCTGAAACTTAGGGTACCAAAATTGATTAAGTGGGAACATTGGGTACCAAATGCGAAAAAGTGGTAAACTTTGGGTATCAAAAGTGAAATTATCCCAGATTTTCACTTTGCCATCTGAACTTTGCACAATTTTTCACTTTGCCATATCAATTTATGAAAATTAAAAAAATTATGCGTATATACATTTATTTATCTTTTATTTTAATTTTTATTCGTAAAAAAAAAACAATATTAATGGTATTATTTTAGGGTTTAGGTTTATGATGAAGGTGGGTACAAATATCGTTGATACAATTTATTTTTGGTGGTTTAGACATCTTTGGATTGTTATAAGGTTTAAATATTTTTTATATTGATTTCATCCCAATTTTCTAATGTGATGTTGCTTTAGATATGTATTTTTAATCCTTCGTTCGATTCATAATTGCATATTCAAAACTTGGTTATAGTGTTAAAGAAATATTTTTTGTTTTTCATAAATTCAAATAATTTCACGCTTGGCTAAAATTTCTTGTGAGAAACCTTTGGTCGATTACCAAACTACATTGCTCTCGTACTTTTACAAGTAGAAGTTAAACTCAATAGGTATTTGGTGAACGAACAAAAACCATAATTGAAAGAGAGAAAATTTTGTACGATCGTGTGCTAAATATTGTACCAAAATAATCAGTTCGACTTAAACTTTTATCATACTTTTTTTCAGTATTTCATTTGGTACTTCGGTAAATCAAAATTTTGCAAAAAATGAAGAAAGAAAATAAATATTTTAATCATATTTATAATATCTGGTCAGTATTTTTTTTAATTTTAGAATGCAAAAAATAAATTAATATACAAGAATAAGTAATATATATGAGAATATATATAATATAAAAGTAATTTGGTATATGCTAAATTTTCTATTTTGATTTGCTCACAATATGGTTTAAGCTAAATAAATGGATATACACATCATTATTTTAACTTTCTTTAATTGATATGACAAAGTGAAAATTGCGCAAAGTTCAGATGGTAAAGTGAAATTCTTAATAAAGTTCAGATGGTAAAGTGTAACTACTTCACTTTGAATTTTTGGCAAAGACGATTTTGCCCTCATGTGGAGGGCATGTGCCGGAATATTCGGAGAATATTCCATCGGCGATTAGGGGTGGGCATTCGGATTCGGGTATCGGTGCACCCGACCCGACCCGATCGGGTAATACCCGACGGTCGGGTATTTTATGTAAAATTGCGGGTAGGGTGCACCGATACCCGACATATAAAATTTTGGGTGGGGTCGGGTATTGGAAAATACCCGACCGTATCGGGTACCGATATATTAATACACAAAAAAAAATCCCAAATCACAAGTCATTAGGTCAAAGTGTCAAACACTCAACAATCAACAATTCAACATTGTTTCGGACTTTCACCGCTCTCTCTCTCTCTCACAAGTCTAGCCACCGCTGCTCACCACTCGCCCGCCCACGCGTCGCTCTCGCTCACCGCCGCTACCAGTCCACAACTCATCTCTCTGTCACACTCCATAGCGCTCGCCGCCGCCACTCGCCGCTCGCGCTCGCCACTCGCCGCTCGCCGCTCATTTTTTGTCTAATTTTGCGGTTTTAATGGATGAAAACTAATTTTGCTCGAGCGGGAAGAGTAGCAGTAGTATGACACACCGCCTAAGCTATTGGAAAAAGAGAATTCTTTCTTCTCCATTAATTAAGGAGTACTCCATGAGATCCCCGTTTCAACACCACACCAGGGTGCCAATATTGATTTTCGATTCGAAAATGCAGGAATCGAACCTCAAGGCATTTATTTAGCGTGAAAGAAATGTCGAAACATTTCTATCTAAAGCATTTTACACGAGAATCGAAGTACTCAAGTTGTAAAAAAACCCGAAAAAATAATACCCGCTGCACATTGTTAATCTATCTTTTCTTTAAAAAAGAGTGATATAAATTTATCAAGTTTTCATAGAAAAATGTTAATGAAGAAATGTAATTACAAATTGTCAAGTGAAGTTTAAGTACCAAAAATATTTTCGTTGGATTAATCTCTCGACCATATTGAATATCGATGGCATTGCTAGATATGAAAAATGCAATCAAAAAGCATGAAGTCGCTTGAAGTAATATAATAAAAAAAAGTCACAATCCACTATTGAAACAAATATTGTATATTTTTTAAAAAATAATAATATATATGAATGGAATTGATCGTCAAGAATCATAGTAGTAGCGAAGATTAATAATAATAATAATGAGGATGATGATAATAATAGTGCCATTTTAATTATATTAACTAATTATAATCATAGGCTATATTTTGTTAAAATATGAATAATATATATAGATAAAACTGATTGTACAAAATCACTTCTGGCATAACGTAGGAATACCATATATAATATTGTCCTAATTTATATACAATAAAGTAGGAATATCGTTTATAATATTTTCCCAATTTATATACATATTAAGTAGGAATATCGTTTATAATATTTTCCCAATTTATATACATATTAAGTAGGAATACCATTTATAATATTTTCCTAATTTATATACTAAATCTTTGAAAAAATCATCAAGATCAATAGTTAGGATTGTACAAAAAATATCTCCGAGTATAAGAAGTAAGAAGAACGGGAAAACTTTTGTTTCAGACTTCTGATATATATATATATATATATATTACATCGACACCATTGAAACAAATAAATAATATATATGATGAAGATATGATATATATAAATATATATTTAAGAAGAACTGATGTATACTAATATCAATTATAGTAAAATATTATTTATAATTTTTAAATATATATTATATATAGATATAATTGATATTATACACTCACTTTTGGTATAAAGTAGGAATGCAAGTAAATAATTTTTTCCTAATTTATATACATATAAAGTAGGAATATCATTTACAATCTTTTCTTATAATATTTTCTTAATTTATATAATTGTAATGATTTTCTTATAATATTTTCCTAATATAAGAATAAAGTACTATTTATAATGTTTACAATTGTTTCCTAATATAATATGCAAAAAGAGCGGGAAAATAAAGTTCCGGACTTCTGCTATTATATATACTAGTAATTCACCCCGTGCGTTGCACGTATATTTTTATTTGAGGAAAAGACATTAAGGCCTTGTTTGTTTATGTTTTCAATGGCCTCTTTCCAGTTTCCAACTATACATAAAAGTGGAATCATGTTTGTTCATAAAATTTTCAATGGAAATCCTCATTTTCATTTTCTATTTTTCACATAAAACAACATCTCAAACCTATAATTTCTATTCTCAAACATATATACTACCCTACATCACTCATCATTACTTATTAATCACTATTTTCATATTTTAACTCAATTATATATGTGGGACCCACCATTATCAACTTTTCTAATGGGAATCACTACTTAAAATATTACTATTTTTAAATTATAACTATCTAATGGGACCCACCAACTATAATCTTACAAATATAATATTATATATTCAAATTAAAATATTGAAGTGGACCCCACCACTACCAACTTTTCAATTATTTTATACATAAAATAATATTTCAAAACTACTCAAACCAAACACAATCTCATTTCCAACCCTACATAAAACACATTTTAATTCATTCATCCAAACATAATCCCAATTTCCACACGAAAACCAATAAATTCTCAAAATTCTATTTCCAAGTCCAGAAACGGGAAATGGACCATGGAAACATAAACAAACAGGCCCTAATCATCCCAAACTATGCAGTTTTTTACATTTTACCATGTAAACTAATTTTCTTTACACTTTACCATACAAACTATACAAAGTTTTGTACTTTGCCCTATAGCAGTCATCGCCGGTGGAATATTCTCCAAATATTCCGACACGTGCCCTCCACGTGAGGGCAAAACCATCTTTGCCTAAAATTCAAATAGAAATCGTTACAGTTTACCATCTGAACTTTGTTAAGAATTTCAGGGATAATTTCATTTTTGATACCCAAAGTTTACCACATTTTCGCTTTTGGTACCCAATTTTCCCACTTAATCAATTTTGGTACCCAATATTTTCCCATTTGATCAATTTTACTACAATCCATTAATTTGCCATCCAAAACAAATGGTTCACCTGTTGTAGCAGGTGAAAATCGGTTAAATAGTAAAAATGAAGAATAAAAAATCTTTTTGGTACCAAAAGCGAAAAGATTATAAATTTTGGGTATCAAAAGCGAAAAGATGGTAAATTTTGGGTATAAAAATTAAACGTGATTCTTTTTTCATAGGACTTTTTTTTTTATAATTTTCAAAAATTGATTCAGTTTGAAATAGTAAACCTCTTTTACTATTTTCAAAAATTAATAAAATAAAAAAATTATTTTTTTTTTTTTTCTTCTCTTCCACTTCGTCCTCTCCGTTTCATATTTTTTTCCCATTTTCTTCACCCAGCAATCGAAAACCTCTTTTAATTTGATTTTGGAGTTTTATGGAGCCCTAAACAAAAAAATCAAAACACTTTGTAAAACTTGAAATATGTTTTAAAAATTTCGAATTTTTTAAAAATTATCAGATTTTAATATCCCAATTATGGAATAATTTTAAGACTTTTAAATAAATTTTAGATTTTTTCAAAATAAATTTCAATATTTTCGATAATTTTTATATTTTTTAAATAGTTTTTTAGTTTTTTAAAAAAATCAATGTTTTTACCCTTTTTGGATTTTTTAAGTCAATCATATTTTTTGGTTAATTTTTTCAAAATCTTATAGTTTCGATTTTTAATCCATTTTTCAGAATTTTAGAAAATTTCAGATTTTTAATTTTATGTTGATCATTTTTTAAGTAGTTGTCGATTTTTAACACAACTTTTTGTTCTTTAAACATTTTTTTAGATTTTAAAACATCATTTATTTTTGAAAATAACTTTTGGAAATAATATTGAGTTTTTTTAGTTTAGAATTTACAATATTTTAAATAATTTTGGGTACCAAAATAGAAATTTTAGTAAATTTTGGGTATCAAAAGTGAAATTATCCCTAACTTTTTACATGAAGCAACGGGTTAGCCGTCGGTTTTGGATGAAAAATAACGGCATGTAGTGAAAGTGACTAACGCCCGAAACTTAGGGTACCAAAATTGATTAAGTGGGAACATTGGGTACCAAATGCGAAAAAGTGGTAAACTTTGGGTATCAAAAGTGAAATTATCCTGCATTTTCACTTTGCCATCCGAACTTTGCACAATTTTTCACTTTGCCATATCAATTTATGAAAATTAAAAAATTATGCGTATATACATTTATTTATCTTTTATTTTAATTTTTATTCGTAAAAAAAAAAACAATATTAATGGTATTATTTTAGGGTTTAGGTTTATGATGAAGGTGGGTACAAATATCGTTGATACAATTTATTTTTGGTGGTTTAGACATCTTTGGATTGTTATAAGGTTTAAATATTTTTTATATTGATTTCATCCCAATTTTCTAATGTGATGTTGCTTTAGATATGTATTTTTAATCCTTCGTTCGATTCATAATTGCATATTCAAAACTTGGTTATAGTGTTAAAGAAATATTTTTTGTTTTTCATAAATTCAAATAATTTCACGCTTGGCTAAAATTTCTTGTGAGAAACCTTTGGTCGATTACCAAACTACATTGCTCTCGTACTTTTACAAGTAGAAGTTAAACTCAATAGGTATTTGGTGAACGAACAAAAACCATAATTGAACAGAAAATTTTGTACGCATCGTGTGCTAAATATTGTACCAAAATAATCAGTTCGACTTAAACTTTTATCATACTTTTTTCAGTATTTCATTTGGTACTTCGGTAAATCAAAATTTTGCAAAAAATGAAGAAAGAAAATAAATATTTTAATCATATTTATAATATCTGGTCAGTATTTTTTTTAATTTTAGAATGCAAAAAATAAATTAATATACAAGAATAAGTAATATATATGAGAATATATATAATATAAAAGTAATTTGGTATATGCTAAATTTTCTATTTTGATTTGCTCACAATATGGTTTAAGCTAAATAAATGGATATACACATCATTATTTTAACTTTCTTTAATTGATATGACAAAGTGAAAATCACAAAGCAAAGTTCGGATGGTAAAGTGAAATTCTTAATAAAGTTCAGATGGTAAAGTGTAACTACTTCACTTTGAATTTTTGGCAAAGACGATTTTGCCCTCATGTGGAGGGCATGTGCCGGAATATTCGGAGAATATTCCATCGGCGATTAGGGGTGGGCATTCGGATTCGGGTATCGGGCACCCGACCCGACCCGGCCGATCGGGTAATACCCGATCGGTCGGGTATTTTATGTAAAATTGCGGTCACAGGGCACCGATACCCGACATATAAAATTTTGGGTCGGGGTCGGGTATTGGAAAAATACTCCGACCGCATCGCACCGATATATTAATACACAAAAAAATCCCAAATCACAAGTCATTAGGTCAAAGTGTCAAACACTCAACAATCAACAATTCAACATTGTTTCAGGACTTTCACCGCTCTCTCTCTCTCTCTCTCTCACAAGTCTAGCCACCGCTGCTCACCACTCGCCGCCCACCGTCGCTCTCGCTCACGCCGCCTACCAGCTCCACAACTCATCTCTCTGTCACACTCCATGGCTGCAGCCGCCGCCGCCGCCACTCGCCACTCGCCGCCGCCGCTCATTTTTCTGTCTAATTTTGCGGTTTTAATGGATGAAAACTAATTTTGCTCGAGCGGGAAGAGTAGCAGAGTATGACACACCAGCTAAGCTATTGGAAAAAGAGAATTCTTTCTTCTCCAGTTAATTAAGGAGTACTCCATGAGATCCCCGGTTTCAACACCACACCAGGGTGCCAATATTGATTTTCGATTCCAAAATGCAGGAATCGAACCTCAAGGCATTTATTTAGCGTGAAAGAAATGTCGAAACATTTCTATCTAGCATTTTACACGAGAATCGAATGCCTCAAGTTGTAAAAAAACCCGAAAATAATACCCTGGGTACTGATTTTTTCGCACTGAAAAGTCATCCGATTTTTTTTCGGGTAGGGTTGGTACCCAAAATAGATACCCGATTTTTTGGTGCACCGACCCGAATACCCGAATACCCGACTACCCGACCCGATGCCCACCCCTATCGGCGATAACTGCTATAGGGTAAAGTGCAAAACTTGTATAGTTTGTATGGTAAAGTGTAAAAAAAATTAGATTATATGATAAAGTGCAAAACATCGCATAGTTTGGGGGGTTTAGTGTTTTTTCCTCTTTTTATTTTAATATTATTGGTTTATAATGTCTATCAACATGAACTGATATTTATTATTACTTTATTTTAATAGTAATATTCATATAGGTTATTAAAAACAAAAATTTATCTATTAATTTTATATTTTCAACTATAAACTTAAATGTCTAATTCAACTTGTAAAGAATTATTCCTCAATTTATGCATATCTCTAAATTATTGTTTTATATATACCTTTCTTTCTCACACACCTCTCTATGAACAATTATATATAATTTGTGAGACATGCATTTTTGTATTGTACTTGTATTGTTTAAAAAAATGAATACTTCATATTATTAATAAAAATATAAATTGAGATATTATTCAAAATAATATGGTAGAAAAAATCGTTAATAAAATTTAAAATGAACTATTATGTCATTGATATAAACTCCAATATTGATTAATTGATTTACCAAAGTAAAACACCAGCAATTCTGTGATTATTTTCTAGAGTTGTAGTTAATAAACTATAAAAAATAATAAATACTATTTAATTACATATATCGATTAAGTAATTATATGATTGATTTTATAGGACAATTGTAGTATTGATTGATCATGCCAATTACTCAATGTCAATTTTATTAGTTTTATTAATCTCATATCAAGATATGAAAGATATATGTACAGTTTTCAAACAATCAAATATTTGTTACCATTTTTAGTTTTATAAATATTTTAATTGGCTATTTTTCTTAATTAAGGTAATATATTGTTGTCCAATCATAAATTTGTGCACCCTTGGAAATTTAAAAAAAACCCATTGACAATTATTGCCTTTTTTAAGTTAATACATTTTTCTAGGGTTCGAACCCGGTATCTTTCAGTTTCTTTGAAATTTATCATCTCCCCTCCAATCAGTACTCCAAACTTATTTTAAAAAAGTTAATACATTTTTCTAAATTGACAAATCTTTAATCATAAGGTACGATTTTCTTAATTTTTGTTAAACTTTGATTATCCGTTGTGTGTAGCATAGTCAAATTTGATTGAAAATATAAATAAATACTCTAAATTGTTTTACCAAATGCTTAGTTTTAAAATTCTTTCAATCAATAGTTGATGGTATCTATAGATTGAATAAATACAATAATAAATAATTATTGTATCTATAGTAATGATTACAATCAATTTATTGATTGTATAGGACAATATATAATTGATTATAGAATTTTTAAATTTTCAAATCTAAAAAAAATATTACAATCGTAACCGAAAAAATAATTAGCCAATAAAATATTTACGTTACTAAAGATTCTTGCCATTGACTTACCAAATCAAAGCACCACTGATTTTGGATAACCCCAAAATATTTGGATTGATTTGTCAAAAAATGTATCTTATTTTATATCTTTCCTTTTTTTATTCTTTTTTATCTTATTGAGTTGCCTTAGTTATGTCATATATATATATATATACTAATTTTATTCGATAGTAATTAGTTAATTATTCTTAATTAAGAAAATTATCATCAAATTTAACACCAACGTTGATCAATGGACCAATTAGAATATAATTTATTTTTCTAGACTGGACTTAATTAGTATTTGTTCACACTTCTGAAAATACCAATATTTCAAAAATAAATATAATAAATAAATATTGCAACAACAACTGAATATTCCTTCAAAAAACATGATATAAAAATCAAACATCTTATTAATAATAAAATATTTTTAAAATCATCCATAAAAAAGTCCATAATCCAAAACAATTTAAATATAAATGGAATTTGGCTGCAGAAAAAAATATTTCAATCACTATATGAAAGAGATATATACAATATTTTTTAGCAATAAATATATTATAAATCTTTTAATCAATTGTTTTTCTTAAGCTAATACGTTGTTGTCCAATTATACAATTATACTCCCTTATAAATGGAAAAAAATGTTTCATTGACCAATTATTGTCTTTTTTATTAAAAAGTAATACATTATAAATTTTCTAGATTAATAAATCTTTAATCTTAAAGTGCGATTTTCTCATATTATTTTCTTAAACATCTTGTCAATTATCCGCTCACATAGTATTGTCAAATTCGATTAATAAAATATTAATAGATATTGTCTATGAATAAAAGGACAATTAGATACCGCCAATTCTTTTACCAAGACTCAGTTTTAAAAAAATTACAATCAATAGTTCGTTGTATCTATAAGATTTATTAGAAAATTAATAAATATTTATTGTATCTACAATTATATACAACAATTATAATTTTGGCAACCACAATGCATGAAAATCCTGGATTTCTCTTACTTTAATCCGACACAATATTGCCTTCCATTATGCCTTATAATTGCATCATTTTGTTCTTTGTGTGTACCCTTGATAAAATTATTCCAAAACTTCATAAGTATAGGCTGTTGATAAAAAAAATTAACAAAAAAATATCACCACTAAATAAACATAAGATATCGTGAACTTACACACACACACACACACACAGAGATATATATATATATATATATAAGTAAATACTCACCAAGCGAGGTTTCTTTATGTGACTTTGAGAGAATCAATCGAAAAGTTGAATTCTCAACAACATTCACCTTAATATCATCATCGTCAGAATCATCGCTACTTGTTGCACACATATTAATTAAATCAATCAATTAATTTACAATTAAACAAAAATATCATATATATGATTTAAACTATAATATAATATTTGAACTGATATCAAATGCATGTATAGTCGGTACATATCGATTCTCTCACATGAATCATCATTAGAAAATATTGACACATAAAAAACGTGGTTGACACGATAAGAGAAAATCAACACTTTATTATCTGAAGTTTCATTATCATGGACGAATTTGCTCTATCCATCTGTAAAATAGAACGCGTCATAGGGGCTGACCATTTTGACCGTCCAAGTGTGTCCGTTCACAATATGCATGTCACAATTTAATGGTGTAAGACCATTAAATTGACTGCCGAATTTACATGGAAGACGATGACACAAAAAAATTAATGTAATTTCAATTTGTAATGAATATTTAATTGAACAATATAAGAAACCATCACAATAAGTAGATATAAGTTTATTGCCGAATCAAAACTATAAAACTAATAACCAAAAAAATGTTGCCATATGGAAACAAAACAATAATTGCCGAATCAAAACTATAAAACTAATAACAAAAAAAAAAAAATATTGGCAGGGATAGAAGTTTATATGTATGAACAGAAAATGTAGGTTGACACAAAAAATGTTGACACAAAATATATTGACAGAAAATATGTTAGTATGAGGAATAATAAAAACAATAAACAAATCATACAAAAAACAACTTAAGAAAAAATACAACAAAACTATCAAGAATAATCAAAAAGAAACTCACCAAATATTGTCCATACAAATCTGCAATATAGTTTATATAAAAACTCTTGTTTATTGCAGAATTCGAGTTCAATACTGTCGATGTTGGCGGGACACTTGATGAAAACGGAAATAGAGGGGAACATGAAGATGAAGCCATATTTGGTGGTTATGCTACGAATTTAGGATCAACAATATCAAAGTGTTTCTCTAATGCAATTTAAGTAATATAAATATAAGAGGATTTAACATAAATAATAAGCTGTCAAAAAAATCTCTGAACATAAAATCAATTGTTAATTCAATGGTAAAAGATACATAAAATTATAATTCGTCTATTAAATAATTTAGGAAAGTTTGAATAGTCATTAGTATTTAGAATTTGATTAATTAATATTATATTATACAAAATTGCATCGATACCATTGAAACAAATAAACAATATATTTTGATACGGATTGTACGAATGACCCATTGAATATATCGATTCAAGAACCCAACGTATACAAGTAGGCAGCGGATATTCCAGATCGATGATCTAGTTTGATCTTACCTAGAGCTTTATAACCTTGACCCGTTGGCTATATGATCAGCCAAGAACCTTGGTATGATGAACACCACAAGATATTGCTCAAGTATCTTGATAAGTTCTTAAATAATTGAAAATTCTACAAAGAGAATTTCAACTCATAAAGACAAATGCCAATTTCAATATATCAATTAATTCTCTATTCTTACATGGGCTGCCATGCTTTTATAGTTACAATATGATGCTTCAATGTTAATCCCAAATTGGCTTTTCATGGGATTTGAAGAGACATTCTTGACCTCTTTTTCTAGTCTTACAACATAGAAAATGACTCCCCAATGTGAAGAGACACTCTAGACCACCTTTACTAGACTTGGAAAATGATTACTAGACTAGACAACCTTTCTAGACTTGGAAAATGACTACTAGACTTACTTTATTGAATAATCATACTTGATTAACTTAACAAAGACACTTTGACTAACAAAATGCTGAAAATTGACCATTTTAAGCAAAATGAAACATCACTCCTTTTAGGCTTGAGGTGTTGGACGAAAATCATGGCCCATAAACTCCAAATTAAGTCTCCAATTCAGTTTCATGCTTGAGCCCAACTTATTAGATGCATTCTGGCCCAATAACTTGAATAACATTCATTACTTGGCCTTCTATTGAGCTCCCTTGCACATTTTCTTTAATTTCAGCAACAAGAGTCATCAAAGATTGCTTAATTTGTTTAGCTCTTGCTCTCGTGATTGGTCCTCCATGAATCATCATCGATTCTTTATTTCTTTGAGTTGTAACTGCAGGATGACCTTCATCATTCCCTTCTTTTTCGAAAGGATTCGTCCTTGAATCTGATTCTGCATTAAAAGGATATATATCAGACACATTAAAAGTAGCACTCACATTATACTCACCTGGAAGATCAATCTTGTAGGCATTGTCATTGATCTTTGCAATCACTTGAAATGGCCCATCACCCTTGGTTGTAGCTTGGACTTTCGCTTTGTTGGAAACCTTTCTTTTCTCAAGTGCAACCACACCTAATCTCCTGGTTCAAATATTACTTGCTTTCGACCCTTGTTGGCTTGTTTAACATATCGCTCGATTTGCTTCTCAATATTAAGTTTCACCTTTTCATGCAACTTCTTTACCAATTTCGCTTTAGCTTTTCCATCAAGACTTGCTTGCTCTTCAACAGGGATAGGAACAAGATCAAGTGGACTCAATGGATTAAATCCATAAACAACTTTAAAAGGAGTAAAGTTAGTAGAGAATGCACACTCTATTATATGCAAACTCAACAAATGGCAAACAATCTTCCCAATTCATTAAGTTCTTTTGAATCAAAGTTCGAAGTAGTTGAGACAAAGTTCTATTTGCTACTTGGTTTGCCCATCGCCAGTTTGTGGGTGGCAAGTAGTAGAAAATAGAAGTTTAGTTCCCAATTTGCTCCATAACACACGCCAAAAGTGACTTAAAATTTTTGCATCTCTATCACTCACAATTGTTCTTGGAACTCCATGCAAACGCACAATTTCTCTAAAGAACAAATCAACATGAGTAGCATCATCACTTTTATGACAAGGAATGAAATGTGCCATTTTAGAAAATCTATCAACAACCACAAACACAGAATCTCTACCCTTACTTGTTCTAGGTAAACCCAAAACAAAGTCCATAGATATGTCCACCCAAGGTTCATTTGGAATAGGTAAAGGTTTATACATTCCATGAGGTTGTGATTTTGATTTAGCATGTTTACAAGTTATGCACTTTTCACAAATTCTCTCAACATCAACACACATACAAGGCCAAAAGAAATGACCACGTAGGACTTCCAAGGTTTTATGCACACCAAAGTGTCCCATTAAACCTTCCCCATGTGCTTCTCTAACAAGTAACTCTCGAATAGAACATTTAGGGATGCAAAGTTTGTTTTCACGAAATAAGTATCCTTCATGTTTATAGAACTTTCCAAATGCAGCATGCTCACAAGCTATATAAATAGAAGAGAAATCAGAATCATTGTCATACATTTCCTTTATTGACTCAAAACCAAGAAACTTAGAACCCAATGTAGTGATTAAGGCATGCCTCCGAGATAATGCATCAGCTACAATGTTTTCTTTCCCCTTTTTATATTTAATCACGTAAGAAAATGATTCAATGAACTCCATCCATTTGATATATCGCTTGTTCAACTTACCTTGGCCCTTGAGATATTTTAAAGACTCATGATCAGTATGAATTACAAACTCCTTTGGCCACAAGTAGTGCTGCCAAGTTTCCAATGCTCTCACCAAAGCATATAACTCTTTATCATACGTCGGATAGTTTAATTGTGCTCCTTTCAACTTCTCGCTAAAGTAAGCAATTGGTCTTCCCTCTTGCATCAAAACAACACCTACACCCACTCCGGATGCATCAGATTCAAGCTCAAATGATTTATCAAAATTAGGTAATGCAAGAATAGGTGCGAGAGAGTTAGTTTTTCTTTAAGGAGTTCAAATGCATGTTCTTTGTTTTTCTCCCTAATGAAAACCAACTTCCTTTTTATTATTTCATTCAATGGTACAACAATGGTGCTAAAATTGTTTACAAACTTCCTATAGAAGCTTGCAAGACCATGAAAACTTCTCACTTCAAAGAATGCTTTTAGGAATTGGCCAATCTAAAATAACATGACTTTTTCCTTTTCCATTTCAATTCCATTAGCACTTACTACAAATCCAAGAAAAACAACTTTGTCCATGCAAAAAGAACACTTTTTTAGATTAGCATGCAAAGACTCTCTTCTTAAAGTGTTTAACACTTCACGCACATGATCAAGATGTTCCTCTAAGCTTTTGCTATAGATAAGGATGTCATCAAAATAAACTACAACAAACTTGCCGATAAAGTTACGCAAAACATGGTTCATTAACCTCATGAAAGTGCTTCGAGCATTAGTTAAACCAAAAGGCATCACTAACCACTCATATAAACCATACTTTGTTTTAAAGGCCGTTTTCCATTCACCACCTTCTTTAATTCGAATTTGATGATATCCACTCTTTAAATCAATTTTAGTGAAGACTACAACACCATGTAATTCATCAATCATATCATCTAACCTAGGAATAGGATAGCGATACTTTATTGTGATTTTGTTGATGGCACGACAATCTGTATACATTCTCCACGCTCCATCTTTTTTTGGTACCACGATCACTGGTACGACACAAGGACTCATGCTTTTTCTAATTTTACCCTTTGTCAACAACTCCTCCACTTGCATTTGAATTTCTTTTGTCTCTTTAGGGTTGGCTCAGATATCTTTGGTCGGTTTGGAAGCAGTTGCTCCGGGATGAAATCAATTTGATGTTCAATTCTTCTTAGTGGTGGCAATCCATTCGCTCTTCTTCCGGGAAAGACATAATTATATTCCTGCAAAAGAGAAATAAAAGAACTTGGCAAAGATGGTGTTAGCTCATTAGTGTTCAAATAGGACTCCTTAAACACCATTACTAACACACTCTTTTCTTCAACTAATGCCATTTTTAACTCACTTGCTTTTGTATAGAAATTCAGTCTTTTTTGGCCCTCTACCTTTTCTCCCTCATTCACACTCAATTCATTCCTCTTATCATTATCTCCACTCTTTTTTTCACTTGAATTTTGCCCATCTTCCATACTCTTTCTTTTTTTCTCGGCCTCTCGTATTTTTCTTGCTTGGGACATTTTGATTTGATCTTCTTGCACTTGTTGTGGAGTCAAATAAACAAGCTGGATATTTTTATTACGATGCTTGAGTGTGCATCGATTAAGAAAACCATCATACGTCACCATTCTATCGAATTGCCATGGTCTCCCCAATAGAATATGGCTAGCATGCATTGGTACCACATCACATAGAACATCATCCTTGTAATTGCCAATTGAAAATGATACCAAAACTTGCTTAGTCACACGAATTTCTCCACAATCATTAAACCATTGCAACTTGTATGGATTGGGGTGCTTCGTGGTAGCTAAATTCAGTTTTTCCACCATTTCAGAACTAGCAACATTAGCACAACTCCCTCCATCAACAACTAACATGCACACCTTACCTTGAACTAAACACCTTGTGTGGAAGATGTTCTCCTTTGTTGTTCAGCTTCTTCTTCCATCTTTGTTTGCATGTTTAGAGCTCTTCTAACAACCAAAAGCTCTCCATGTTCGGGTATGGTCTCTTCAAGTTGTTCCTCTTCATGTTCACTTTCGATTCTATCACTCCATTATCCTTCATGATCATCACTCTCTTGTTTGGACATTGAGATGCAATATGTCCAAACCTCGACAACGAAAACATTTGATATCTCGATTTCGAGAATTGGAGTTGAGACCCTTTTCCTTATCAACCTCATTGTACTTGGTTTTGAACGCCTCGGTTTGAGTCTTAGAGGTTGTTCCAACACTTGCTTTCAACATTCCTTCTTTCATCTTGTTGGAAGATCGAAAATTTGATACGTAACTCTTTTGAAATGAACCCTTCTTCTTGAGTTGCCTTTCCACCTTTATGGTTTGTATGCACCATGTCTTCAAGCTCCACATAGTGTTGTAATTCCACTATGTTAGCAATCTCCCTATTCAGCTCGCTTAGGAATCTTGCCATGGTAGCCTCCCTATCTTCATCAATATTGGCCCTAATCATTGAAATCTCCATCTCCTTGTAATACTCATCCACCGATCTACTACATTGAGTCATTGTTTGGAGTTTTTGATACAAGTCACGAAAATAATGAGATGGTACAAATCTCCTACGCATGGTTGTCTTCATTTCACCCCAAGTAGTGATCAATCTTTCTCCGTAACGCCTTCGATTTGTGGTTAATTGATCCCACCAAACTAATGCATAGTCGGTGAACTCAATTGCAACAAGCTTTACCTTCTTTTCTCGGAATAATTGTGGCATTCAAAATAAGATCCACCTTTCTCTCCCACTCCAAATATGCCGGGATCATTTCTTCCATGGAATGCGGGGATATTCAATTTGATGTTCCTTAAATCCCGATCAACTTCATTATTTTGCCTTCTCCCACCTCGTCTATTTCCATGATGTTGCGGCTCCATTTCTTCTTCCTCCTCGATTCCCACTCCTCATTACGTCTCCATTGATTTGGTTGAGGAATCTCACGCCTCCCACCGGTTGTTCAAGCCTCTCTCCAAACGATCCGTTATATTTTCAAGAATTGTTGTAAATCTTGCAAATTGTTGTTGCATAACCTCAATAGTGAAATCTTTTTCTCCAACCTTGTCGCCCAAGTATCCTCCATGATATATTCCTCACAAAACACTCGTGTATCACTCAAGATGATTCACTCAATTGGCTTTTACCTCCCCTCTAATGATCTCACCACTCAATGCCTTTTACCACTCAAATTCTCATATGTGGGCTCAATAAGAATAAGAAAAATCAAGACAAGCAATTCCAAGTCACGTTCAACAAATGATATGCCGTGTACAAAAAGAACAATAAGTATTTTTTCTAAGAAACAAGATACAATTTTCTTTTGGTGGTGGAGTCTTTAGGATCCAACAACAAGTTTTTTTTTTTTTTTTTTTTGTTTTTGTATGTATTTCTCAAGATTGAATGGAGAAGGAATTCATATTTTTTTTTCTGTTTTTTTTTTTTGAAGCTAGGAGATAGAATATGGATAAAATGATAGAAAATCAGATCAAATACCAGATTGCTCTGATACCAAACTGATACGGATTGTACGAAGGACCCATTGAATATATCGATTCAAGAACCCAACGTATACAAGTAGGCAACGGATATTCCAGATCGATGATCTACTTTGATCTTACCTAAAGCTTTATAACCTTGACCCATTGGCTATATGATCAGCCAAGAACCTTGGTATGATGAACACCACAATATATTGCTCAAGTATCTTGATAAGTTCTTAATAATTGAAAACTCTACAAAGAGAATTTCAACTCACAAAGGCAAATGCTAATTTCAATATATCAATTAATTCTCCATTCTTACATGGGCTGCCATGCTTTTATAGTTACAATATGATGCTTCAATGTTAATCCCGAATTGGCTTTTCATGGGATTTGAAGAGACATTCTTGACCCCTTTTTCTAGTCTTACAACATAGAAAATGACTCCCCCATGTGAAGAGACACTCTAGACCACCTTTACTAGACTTGGAAAATGATTACTAGACTAGACAACCTTTCTAGACTTGGAAAATGACTACGAGACTTACTTTATTGAATAATCATACTTGATTAACTTAACTAAGACACTTTGACTAACAAAATGCTGAAAATTGACCATTTTAAGCAAAATGAAACATCACTCCTCTTGGGCTTGAGATGTTGGACTAAAATCATGGCCCATAAACTCCAAATTAAGTCTTCAATTCAGTTCCATGCTTGAGCCCAACTTATTAGATGCCTTCTGGCCCAACAACTTGAATAACATTCATTACTTGACCTTCTATTGAGCTCCCTTGCACATTTTCTTTAATTTCAGCAACAAGAGTCACCAAAGCTTGCTTAATTTGTTTAGCTCTTGCTCTCGTGATTGGCCCTCCATGAATCATCATCGGTTCTTTATTTCCTTGAGTTGTAACTGCAGGATGACCTTCATCATATTTGATGAAGATATGATGTATAGAATCAATACATCATTATAATATATATTTAAGAGGAACTGACATATACTAATATCTATTTTGATGAAATACTATTTATAATTTTTAGAATCTATATATTAAATATAGATAGAATTGATACTATAGACCCACTTTTGGTATAAAGTAGAAATACCAGTAAATAAAATTTTCCTAATTTTTATTATACATATAAAATAAGAATATCATTTACGATATTTTCCTAATTTATATACATATAAAGTAGGAATACCATTTACAATATTTTCTTATAATATTTTCCTAGTTTATATAATTACAACGATTTTCTTATAATATTTTCCTAATATAAGAATTTATAATAATTACCATTTATAATGTTTACAATTGTTTCCTAATATAATAAGCAAAAAGAGCGGGAAAATAATAATCCCGGACTTCTGCTATTATATATAGATATAGATTAATTTTAATAATGTTATTCACCACTTAACTATTTTAATTACAAAAAAATGAAGAAATTCAACTAATTAATTATTAAAACTTTAAACATAAGCTAATTTTAAAATAAAATTAACCAAATTAATTATCAAAATTTTTAGTATTAGAAGTATATTTAATCAGATTGATTGAGGATGATTTAGTTTTGACAATTATTAATCAAAATTTTAACATTAGCTCAGTTTTTCCCTTGGTGTGTTAGTATGTGTAGAAAGAACACATGAGGGGAAAAAAAAAGAAAAAAAGGAAATAAAATTATCTACCCTTCATCACCAACAATAGCACTCAAAGGCCAAAGTATAATATTTGGAGTAGTAGTATAAATATATAAGAAATTGTTATGACAAAAGTAACATTGTCGACTTTAGTATCTATTGTGGACTTTAAGCACAAGATCCAGAAGCATAAACATTGACCGTTGATAATGACATCAGAAAATTCTTATATAAATAAACATTGACCGTTGATAATGACATTAGAAAACTCTTATATAAATAAATACGAGGATCGAATGAATGGAAAAATACAATGAAAAATCTAATTCTCTTGCATTTATTCTGCATTTCATTACTTATATATTGTTTCGATCAATTAGTATACATATATTTTATTTTTATATTGAAAAAACTATTTACAACAGAAAGAGTCTTTATATTAGTGTGTTTGAGACATGGATATAAGGATGGGTAAATCTCAGTTTACCCCCTATATTTTTATTGAGTATCACTTTACTCCCTTATATTCTCAATTGTATCACTTTACCACCTTATACTCTCAATTAGTATCACTTGACCCCCTTATACTTTTATAATATTATTTTGTATCCATATAATAGAAATATGACCATTTTATCCTTACGTATTAGTATTAGTAAAATAGCAAATCATTTTAAAAGTATTTAATATTAATTAACTTGTACTTATTTAATATTAATAAACTTGGACTATATAATATATATCAAATACATTCCTATTAAAGATGTGAAATATTATTAACAATTTTTTAATTTTTAATTGAGTAAAAAAACTATGTTAAATAGAAATATATTAGTTTTAGTGGTTTAATCTTTTTAATAAAAAAATTGAATATTCTTACATTAACATAATATATTAAGTATGGCTATACAATAATTTTTATATATATATATTTTTTAAATAATTTTAGTATCATTCATTTATAATGAGAAACTCAATACTAATAATTTACTTTTACAAAATATTATCTACAATATAATACACAATTTGTAGATTTATGATAAAAAAAATAATTATGGAAAAATATATTAGTTAACAGAATATAACCTACAAATAGTTATTTAATAGAAATTATATCAAATTTAAAATAATTATAGGGACAATTAGGTAATTTAATAAGGAAATAGTATAGAGGGGTTAAGTGGAATTACACTATAAGGAACATTTGATATAATTTTAAGTCTTGTGGGCCGATGTGCCTTGTTAGACTAGTGCTTGATGTCTGTAAATTTTATGGGCCTCTTACGTGGTTTGGACTTCTTGGGCCTGAATGTTTGGTTGGATTGAAATTGAAATATGATGATCCCTGAATATTTTTCTTTTTCTTTTTCCCTTGGCGATTTGAAAAAAGAACTTGCTTCAAGCAACAGGAAATTAGGAAACATAATTCTATGAGCTATGTGTTGGATATCCGGCAGGTTGGCAAAGAATGATACCTGGTACTCATCTCATTTGACTTCATTTTTGGGTTTTGAATCGAAATCATTTTGGGATATACGATGAGCCCAAGTCAAGAATATACTTGCTCCATTCATGTTTCACAAACAAAAATACTAACTAAATTTTATACAAATCAAAGGAAAAAAAAAAAAAAGATTTCTTAGATTTGGCCTAGCTACTAAAAAGTGTTTTGCAAAACAAACATTGATCCTTTATTTATTTATTTCAGAAAAACTCAATTGGTTGCATATTATTGTAAATAGTTTGAATTGAATCATATCTAAATGTATGAAAATGTTGTGACTAAAATCCATTCATTATAATTAGAAATAAATTAAAATTCACTGCCTTTTCTTTTTGAATGAAAAAGTAATTTAGCAAAATGATTGTTGTCAATAACTATAGGTATGAAAATGAGACGGGTCCAAAATGGGACTAGGGCCTAGGAGGGGTCTTGGTTTCTTGATTTCAAATCCACCCGCTCCTGAATTTGCCAAGGTTAAATGGGTCCAGTTAGGACGACTCGCGAGTCCTCGAAAACGTTGACACGGCTGGTCTCGTATTTTTTGCAAACTTATCTCGTTGCCATCCATGACCACAACTCAAAGATATCAATTTCAATTTCCCGGTCTTAATTTAATATTACACCTTGTATTTTATTTTATAGATACATTAAAGTTTAAGTGAATAAAAGACATGTATGCTTAATGTGGATAAATAAAGTGCATTTTTCTGGTATCAAACTAAAATAAAAGATTAAACAAGTGACTAATAAAAGATGTGAATTATATAGATACATCATACGCGTAATAATAATTCTAAGGGTGACAATTTGGGTTATTAGGTTGCGTTTCTTGTTCAATCTTGAGTCCATTTCAAAATATGCTCAAAATATATCAAAAATTAAGTAAAATATAATATAATTATATTTTAATTCCCTAAAAAAAATATAATCATATTCTAAGATACACAATGACATCAACTTAGATTCGTGTTTATCGTGCTCGAGTTCGAGTTTGGGTTTCTCGTGTTGGGTTCCTTCGTGTCGCGGATACAATAACACCGCCCGCTTCCTTCTTTCGTGTGCCAATTTCGCACGTATTCTTTTTTCCCCTTCTTTTCTCACGTCTCTGTAAACCGTAAAAACGCAAACCTTCTTCAGTACGCTACTCCATATAATACAAGTATACTTACACCCACACACATATATATACACACGCGCGTAGGTATAACAACTTCAAATTGGCGCCCGTTTCCCATTTCCCTGAATAAATCTCTGAGAAAATGGTGATGACAGTGAACGATAGATCTGAGATAGCGTTCTTCGACGTGGAGACGACGGTGCCGACCAGAACGGGTCAGGGTTTTGCCATTTTGGAATTCGGAGCCATTCTGGTTTGCCCCCGGAAGCTTGTGGAGCTCCGAAGTTACTCCACCCTGGTCCGACCCGCCGACCTTTCCCATATTACATCTCTTTCCGTCCGCTGCAATGGCATTACTAAGGACGCCGTTGTTTCTGCACCCACTTTCGCTGATATTGCTGATATGGTCTACGACCTCCTCCAAGGTACTTCAATTATTTCACGCCCAATTTGTAGAGAATTGTTTGTTTTAAGGGAAGACAATTATTTGTTCTGTGTTTGGAGAATGATAAATTGATTTTATCAGCTGATTTTGAAGGCTGCGGGATTGAGTAAATGATTGTTGTCATAATTGTCCTAATTATTACTATTTCTTAAAAACTGCTTACTGTAAGGGTCTGTTCTCCATTCACTTTCTCATCCCAGAGGACTTGGTGGTATGCACATTTCTTGGAAAATGGGGGCTGAACTCATTATTCCTAGCCTTTTTTTGAAGGTTTTATGATTTGTTTCTAAAAGGATAAAGACAACTAACAGAATATGGACAAGATATGTGATAAAAAAATATTTAGTATACTAATCATACTATTACAGGTAACTGCAAATTTATCATCATCACATGTAACTTCTGTTATTTATTTTTGTTGCCACTATTCTTGGTTTTGGTATCTGTTGTGTCGTACGGGGAAGGAATTTATTAGGAAAAGATGTCTTCATCATATACTTTGACTTCAGAATTAGAGTGTGTACAATTTTGTTTTGGAAGTTCCTCGAATACATGAGCAGTTGAAGGTGATTTAGGATAGATTTTTTGTTTCTTTATTCAATCAGGTTCTTGTCTCGAATTCCTGTTGTATAGGTGCTTGGGATTTTCAGTACTAATAAATTGTTATTCTTGTAATATTCTGTGCACAGGAAGAATATGGGCCGGTCATAATATATTGAGATTTGATTGTGCTCGCATAAGGGAGGCATTTGCTGAGATTAACAGGCCAGCTCCAGAGCCTAAGGGAACTATTGATTCCCTCGCACTCTTAACGCAAAAGTTTGGAAGGCGAGCTGGTGATATGAAGGTATACTCCTGCTGCAATCAAATTTTGTCAGAGCCTTCTAAAACTATTGAAGAAGAGATCATTTTATTATTTTTCTGAACTTCACGTCTAGTTTTGTAACATATATTACAATTTTTTGGATTCATTGGAAAAGTAACAATTGGATTTTTTTTATTAAAAAAAATCATGTTTCTTAAGTTGTTTCCTTGATTTCCCATATTTCTACTTGATGACGAGAGAGAAATCAAGACTATAGCCAAATATTTAAATGGAGAGTCTCATTTTTCCATCATCCTGAACGATTAAGCCTTGTACAACTTACAATATAAAATTGGTTTAATGAGCATTCCAGGTGTATCTCTATATAATGATGTTATGATTCTTTGCCAGATGGCAACTCTCGCAACATACTTTGGGCTTGGCCAGCAAACACATAGGTTGGTCTGCCTGTCTTTATTCTGAATGACACTTAAAAATCTAACATCTCCTGTTATTTACAGCGTTAATTTTCTTATTTGCATCACTTTATCAGCTAATGGCATAGATAAAATTTTGTAAATGCATACATATGAATTTATATGCACATGTACAGATAGTTGGTGAGTGAAGTGATTAAAGTTTCTTTACTTCTTTTTGTGCCGCATTATGTGACATACTAACAAAGGTCTGCCCGAGACTTCATATTGTGCTGGCCTCATTTTGCTCTTTAAACTATTTCTAATTTGATAATGTGAGATTTGTAGCTTTTGTTTCACCTAAAACTGTTCCTGGGTGGCAAATGCTTCTATTCGTCCAAAGAAGTTAAGTTGTCCAACTTTCACCTAGATAAATAAAAATTATGGTCTGGTTATAAACTAGCTACTCTGTTTTCTGTCTTTTTCTTAGTCTTTGGTGTTTGATTCCCTTTGATTGCAAAGGTAGAGAACATTAAAGCATTATCATTTCTTGAAAGTGTGTTTCCTGCCAGAATGGTTTAACTGTTACTAGACATGCATCAAAGGACTGAACATATAATCTGGATTTTTTTTATAATGAAACTGTAACATTTAAGTAATCTGGATTTTTTTTTTATAATGAAACTGTAACATTTAAGAAACATATCACTTTTCTGTTTCAGCCTATGGAACTTGACTTTCACTAATAATATTATGTTACTTTCCAGGAGTTTGGATGATGTTCGCATGAATCTTGAAGTCCTCAAGTACTGTGCAACGGTTCTATTTTTGGTAATTTCAAAATTTTGCAGCTTTCCTATAAAGACTCTCATGTTCGATTAGTTTCACACTTCGTTGCTGTGTTTGTGCTAAATATAATTCAACACTGCCTCACAATATTGCCTACTAATAGCTTGTGGAGAGTCTTCCAGTGGAGGAGAAAAAGGAAATATGATGAAAGTTAAATGTTAATGTATATTTCTCTTGATGTAGACAACAAAGATATATGGAAGGAAGTGAGAAAACTGCCATCTAAAAAAATGGCCAGAAACTTCGAGCCTTAATTTCTGTTGCTCCATTTCGCTATTCAAACTTTCCATGAAACTTGCAACTGCCTGCAGGATTTTGAATGCAACTTAGAGGGTGTTTGGCTGAGCTTATAAGCTCTTAAAAACAGCTTATAAGATGTTTAAGAGCTTATAAGCTCTTAAAATGTGTTTGGTAATTTTTTTCCAAAAGAGCTTATAAGCTCTAAAAAAAAGCTGTCAGAGAGCTTATAAGCTCCTAAAAAAAAGTACCTCCACCCCAACTTTTTTTAAAAGAGCTTATAAGCTCCTTATTTTAAACATTCAAAAGACAAAAATGTACTTAATAATTTTATAAGATATAAAAACAACTTATAAGCTCAACTATCTTATTTTATCCAAACACTCTGACAGCTTATTTTTAAAATAAGATCTAACATCTTATAAGATCCTAAAACAGCTTATCAGATGTAGGAGCTTATAAGATGTTTTAAATAAGATTAGCCAAACACCCTCTTAATTAAGTCAACCTTATGTGAAGACCTTCTGTTATCAACTGTGGCTTTGTGATCATTATGAGGCTTTGCCAACTCTGATTTTGAATCTTTGATAACGGCATCTCTTTTAACCCACCACTCTGTCTCTCAACTGCTGTAACGTATTTATGTCAAACTAAGTGCTAAAAATCAGCTGGTGATAACGGTTCTTCAATTTGCTGGCAGGAATCCAGTCTCCCAGACATATTTACAGAGAACAGTTGGGTTTCTCCCAATGCTACTACAAGAAGTCGAAGTAACGGAAAAATTTCCAAAGAGCAGACTGCACAGAATGAAAGTACACCATCATCAAGTGTCATTGTTGAAAATCATTCAAAATTATCTCCACCTCATCACATGGAGGGAAATCATCCTATACTGTTGCTTATGTCACCCAACACTGGTGAAATAAATTTGTCTCTGATTGAATCCAATCCAGCAAGAGCCGAACCTTTGAATCTTTCGGCACTTGCTGTTGAATCAGAGAAGGAACCTCTTCCTGAGGACAGTATGGACGAAGAAAAAACCGACTCAACATCTCAAGAATCTTCAACTGCAGTAGGTTATGGGCATCCCAATGGCAGTAATGACTTCTTGGACCCTGATGATATTTCAATACCTTCAATATCTGTAACTCTTGTACCCTTTTACCGTGGGACTCAAAAAATACAAATATTGCACCAAAATTCCCCATTGCAACTTCAATGTGTAAGCTTGAAGGTTCGCTTTGGGATCAGCACAAAGTTTGTTGATCATGCTGGTAGACCACGGTTGAATTTTGTGGTGGATGCACCGCCGATTCTGTGCAAGATTCTGGAGACGACTGATAGTCTTGCCAAGAAGCTGTCGACTGATTCTGGTAGCTCGTCTGAGTGGCGACCTGTGGTAATCAGGAAGCGAGGCTTCTTCAACTCTCCCACTCTCCGATTGCAGTAAGTATCTCACTTTCTCTTGGTTCCAACTGATATTAACATTATTTTTAGGGATAATTACAAAAACTACCTATGAGGTTTAGCATAACATTACAAAAACCCAATTATCTTTCAAAATTACAAATACTCTCTTGACATTTGTTTATGTATTACAAATTTCACCCTCAAGAAGGGGGGGTGCTTGAAACACCTTAAGAGGTATTTGCAATTTTGAAAGATAATTGGAGTTTTTGTAATTAGGTTAAACTTCAGGAGTGATATTTGTAATTATCCCTTATTTTTATCATTCCGAAAGATGAGTAGTACTTTTCTTGCATTGTCAGAACAAGACCATTGTACTTTTTTCATTTCCGTTGGTCCCAATCTCATGATTTCCATTCTCTGTTTTTCTTGTTTCTACTGTACTTTTCCGCTTTAAATATTCCCTTGAGTTGATGTTTCCCCTGTATGAAACACACCTGGTTTGCCTATTTGCTTTCCTTCTCGACTAAGAAAAGAATGATAATATTGTGTAACATAATGAAACTTAATAGTAACTTACAAAAACTATCCTTGAATTTTGGTGTTTTCACCAAAAAAAAAACTCTATTTGTAAATTACAAATACTCCTTTGACATTTATTTCTAATTAAAAATTGCACCTATTAGGGGTATATGTAAATACCTCAAGTGGGTATTTATAATTTTGAAGCAAAGGGGCTCTTTTGTAAATAAGCCAAACTTTAAGGTTAGTTTCTGTAATTTACTGTAAAAATAAATATAGTTGCTTTTCCTCAATATGCTGATACTATAAAAAACTAATGTTGGATTGGAATTGAGGATTCACTTTTACCGCTTGTAAATGTACAGCCTACCGACTGTAGCAGATGGTGAAACAACCCGATGTGCAACGGAGATATACCAGAAGGATAGTTCGGCTACACAAAGGATCGTGTTTAGTAGATTTGACGTTAATGAGCTGGATTCGTTATTCGCTCCTGGGAATATTATGGATGCATGTTTCTCCTTGGACGTCTATGATTATCAGCAGAATGCTGGCATCCGATTAGTGGCAAAAAAGCTGACGGTTCATTCGAGCTGATAGATAACTGACTGTTAAGCTAAATGTTCATTCAAAAGTGATGGACAAGTTGCTTCTGAAGATATATAATGTTGGAGTCATTTAGGGGAAGTTTTAGTTCTTTGGTTGTCAAGATGGTTAGGTTTACGTTGATGCTGTAAATGATGGCGACGTTATTAATTAATTTGATAGATGTTGGGTTTAATCCGTCTCATGCACTTAATATGGCCTTTTTAGTTTAAAGGGATAATTACAAAATCTACCCATGAAGTTTTGCTTAATTACAAAAAATTTCAGTTATATTTTAAAATTGCAAATATCCCATTGAGATTTGTATTTAATTAACAAATACCCCTTCTTGAGAAGCGCAATTTTGTTAACTAAAAACAAATGTCATGGAATATTTGTAATTTTATAACTGTTCCTTTTTTTTTTTTGTGCGTGTGTAAGAAAAAGAGAGGCTGTCCATGAGACCATGATTACTAGACAACACACGCACATTGAAATCCATATATGTTTATCTATATTGTTTATTTATTTGTAAAAATTGGAAGATATAAAGATGAAAGAATGATTTTAGGAAAATAAAAACTTGTTTTTGAGATTATTTTACAAGGATATAACTATAACTCCTTCAAGATATACTTATCCAATGCATTTTAACATTCAGAAAATAAAAGTGACTTTATGGAAGAAAAAATTGAAGCCAATTATTGCATCTCCTAACCTTCCAATCCCATAATAATTGTACTTCATAAAATTAAAATTCCCACCCATCACCACCCAAATAATAATAATAATAATAATAATAATAATAATAATAATAATAATAATAATTAATAATAAAATCTAAAACAGAAACATAAATTGAGAGGACAAAATTTGAAGGACCACATGCATGTAAGAAAAAGGGAGTGTGAATCAATCTAGATTCAGCTTACCAATTTGAAGCCCCTTACTCTTTTTAGAGATCTTTATGCTGACGTGGTCACCCCTCCATCTCTTACAAACTATCTTCACCCCACCCCAACCCACCCACTTATAGTCTTCTTTAATTACCCTCCACGTCACC
The DNA here is from genome assembly GCA_016081115.2 of Rehmannia glutinosa. Classification (NCBI taxonomy): domain Eukaryota; kingdom Viridiplantae; phylum Streptophyta; class Magnoliopsida; order Lamiales; family Orobanchaceae; genus Rehmannia; species Rehmannia glutinosa. Next base: position 227,391 of record JABTTQ020002605.1, read on the forward strand.
CCTTTCTCTAACATGCGCCCCTTCCCCACCTTACCCATCACCACCCTCCAAATATTAGAAACATTAATCGAACCAACAGAAATTGAGCCTTTTAAAAGATTAAATTTAACTCGTTTTATTATCGAGTAACTTGAGCTTAATTTATCGAATATATAGATGGCTCATGAGCTTCTTCGAGCTTCATCGAATCTAAACGAGCTTTATTAAATATTAATTATAATTTTTTTGATAAATAAATTAAATTATTTTTTAATTTATTACAAAAATAAAATTATATATTTCTAAAACGAATAATATATCAATTAAAAGCCTACGATTTTATTCACCAGTTTTATTTAAATATTTTTATATTTAAGAAGTAAACGGATAAAAATTAAAATTAAAGTTAATTATTATTTTAATTTATACAAGTTTACTAATGAGTCTACTTATGAGTTTACTAACGAGTCTGCTCATGAGCTAACGGCTGTGTATTTTCTAAACTTAAGCTTGGTTTATTAAATGAACTCAAACGAATTTTTATCGAGTCGAGCTCAGCTTGGTTCCATTACGACCCTCCCTCTAATCTCATCTTTAATCTCATATTTTTAGACGGTCCACATCTCGCCAGTTGGGTTAGCTCATTTTAGCACTCACCACTTCCCCATTTGAAAAAGCGCCATTAAAATATCAGTCTTTTTTTAGGTGCTCTTACATATCCAGAGCTTTTGACGGCAAAAAAAATGAGACTATTGGAAGACTTCATTGTCCGCTAGCTCTGATACATCAGTTTATGTATAGATTGATTGGCACAGGTCGGGCCGGTATGTGCTAAAGTACGCTGGATCGGTGACGTAGCTGTGCGGCGTGGCGTTGGATTGGGGAACTTTTTACTGTTCTGCCGAACTTTTCAAGTGAAAATTGACTGTTTTTTTAATAGGTCCGATTGGTATTCTGCGCTGCTGGTGCGCAACAGCATCGGCATGAGTAAGAAGTCAACTTTTCCGAGAGCTTTTTCAGAATCTGGTTTGTGGATTTTGTGGTGAGCTCAATGATCTGTAAAATGGGAATTTTCGGAGGAATTTTGGAGTTCGGAAGACGAAGTTTGTGTAGATTAAAGCACGGGACGTGTTTCACAGGTCTTTTATAGATTTTGCAATTTTTCTGAGGTGTAATAATGGAGTTTCTCTAGTATTGATTTTCTCTGGGGGTGTTTAGTTGGATTTGTTGTGGTTGTTGTTAATCTTGGGGTAAGGGAGGTGATGGACAAAAGTGAGATAGGGAAGAACGGGGATGGCTTCATCGATCGGAGCAAAGTAAGGATTTTACTGTGTGATAATGACGAGAGAAGTTCTGAAGAGGTTTTTACACTTTTGTGTAAATGTTCTTATCAAGGTACAATTCTGGTTTTATTTCTTCTTAATTTGGATCATAATGTTCGCTTTTGATTGATTGTGTTGTTCCCCTATAATTATAACTTTAGCTTGTAACTTGGAATTGTGTTAGATATCAAGTCATAGGTATATTATTGTCGAAATTAGAGTGAAACTATCTCTTTTTGTTATGAAGTGGCTCTCAGAGTTGTTTCATGATCTTAGTGATTAGACTCCCCTCTTTTCGTGAACGAGAAACTGAGTGTATGCAAATGTTGAGAAGCTCGTGTTTCCTCTGATTTGGATTTTCCAGAATAAATGCCTCTTTGGGTTTAAAGTTGGCAGTTATTATGTAATATACTATGTTTTATTTGTAAAGTGTAGATTACCCTATTAAGACTAACTTGCTTTGATTCCATTCTATTAGGATTTCGATTAGGCAATGCTTCAGCAACCCCACCGCGGTCAAGCCACCACAGTGTGGGAGTTACTGGATTACTGGAAATTAATGCATAAGAGCAGAGTTAATTAAATCGAGCAAGTATTGTTTCTGGGGAGTATATTCCCAACCAAAAATTTCTTTGAGTAAGAATGGAAGGCACCAGATGTTACTGGAGAGTATGGTATAAAACATAAGAAGTTCCTGGAAAACTCATTTACACTTTGAAGTGGACTGTTTCTAAGAAATTGACTAAGATGATCGTATTATTAAAATAACTTCCTTCAATTAACTTCATGGTTTAGAAAACTTCTGCAAACTCATGCGAGTAGTTCCTGTATCAAGTCATGCATTCATCACTCGTGTTGATTTTCATGCTGAATCTGAATTGCTTCTGCTTTTCAGTGACTTCTGTAAAGTCGCCAAGGCAGGTGATTGATGCACTGAATGCTGAGGGGCCTGATATAGATATTATTCTTTCTGAAGTTGACCTACCTATGTCTAAAGGATTGAAAATGCTAAAATATATCATGAGGGACAAAGAGTTGCGGCGTATTCCTGTGATCAGTAAGTATACTTTTGTTTATTCTTATGTTTCTTTTAAAATTGTGATTTGAGTTTTTGGTGAGACTGAATTGATTGTCATTTTCTTTGTTGCTTTGTCTTGCTTTGCCAGTGATGTCAGCTCAGGATGAGGTCGCTGTTGTTGTCAAGTGTCTGAAGTTTGGAGCAGCTGACTATCTTGTGAAGCCATTACGTACAAATGAGCTGTTGAATTTGTGGACGCACATGTGGAGAAGGAGGCGAATGGTACGTACACTTTCCTTTCTTGTAGTTGCTTTCAACAGTCAGCAAATTTTGCTGTATGTTCTATTTTAGAGCAGTATGTATGATTTATCTTTATTCTTAGTAATACTGTATGCTAAGAACAGGGGCGTAGCCAGCTCGACTGGTTACCCCTAGCCCAAATTTTTTCCCCTTATTTCCCCCTAGCTCAATTAATTTTTCCCCTTAAAAAAACACATAAATTTTTTTCTTATTTTTTTTCCACATAAAAAACGGGACAAAAAAAAATTTGGGGTGTGCCGGGGGCCGGGGTGGCACCCCCCTAGCTACGCCCCTGGCTAAGAAATGAAGCAGTATAAGTTTTCTTTTGAGGTATATTTCAGGATGTAAGGCCTATAATGTTTTATTTGCTAATCTTTCTACGTGATAAAATAACTCTCCTCCATCCAGAGTTGGAACTCGTATTTTGAATTGGCACTTAGATGGGTATTGGAAATACAAAAGACTCTAGGTATCTTTATAGGTTGACCCTTGAAAGTATTGGTCGAAAACTAGTGGCAGTTAGTTTATATGAGGGAATTAAGAAACTAAATTGCTATTCTGGAAATGGAACATTATATGTGAATATCCTAAAGGACATAGGAGCTCTCAATTGTGGTCAGAGGGAATAATGTTTTATGGTGCAGAGCTACCTTGAAGGGAAGTCTCTTTTACTAGGTCCATTTCAAATTTCCTATTTGAAAGGTCATGTGTACCTAGTGATGTTTCCTTCTACATTGTATATTAGTCATATTTCTACTTTCTATTTTAATGTTTATCTAACATTATGCATCTGCCAATTTTACATCGACAGCTTGGATTAGCAGAGAAGAACATCGTAAGTTATGATTTTGATGTGGCTGTCTCAGATCCTAGTGATGCTAACACCAACAGCACCACTTTATTTTCGGATGATACTGATGACAAAACTCGAAAAAGTACTAACCCAGAGACGTGTGTTTCAACCCATCAGGAGAATGAGGTGAGTTTGAAGTTAAGGATCGAGTATTGGACTATTGGTGCAATATGTCATGGATACATGTTTTGTATTATAACAATTAGCATCTGCACCATTTTTGGAATATGGGAGAATGGTCAGAAAAAATTGCATCCAGGAAACATTAAATGAATTTTTTTTTTTTTTTGTTAAAATTCTTTTTCCTTTTTGTTTTTATTTTTTCTTTATTTTGGGAATTGGGGAGTGCAAGGCGTTGTTGCCAGGTAAAGGGACTGTATTTTGTTCCATTTGTTTCATATTAAAACTGGTCTTACTTTTTCTTTCACTTGTGTTTATGAGGCCATGTTTTCTGAAATATCACTTGGGCTTTTAAATCTAGAAAATAGGTTCACTGATGTTTGTAAGGAAACATTCTAATGCAGCTTATAGCCTCTGAAATTTTGCCATAAAGAAGAAAAGATAGCAAACAAGTATTCTTTCCATTGTAATACTGAGAGGTCACTTATATATAAGTTAAAACCAAAAAGCATGTTTCTATTGAAAGTTCAAGTTTCTGTACTGGTCTTAGTCAACTCATATAGTAATTTACCATAATAACCAAAAGTTCTCCTAGAATTTGCTGCTTGTAATACATGTAATAATCAAAGATATTATCCATGTTTAGCTGGTTATCTTCGCTAACATTTGTTCCATTTGTTTTGCCGTTGCATATATATTTCAGACTAATGCTACGACTACTGCTGCTCCGATAAAGACTGTGAGTGGAGCTCCTTCGGATTTTCAGCCTGATGTGCCAGGACTAATTGACAGACAGAGAGGTGAATGAGTTATTATAAAAATTTAGGATATTATGATTTTCCAGTCACTGTGTCACATGTCGTCTTGCAATTCTGCTTGACCATTTGCACATATGTTTCTATAACATAAACAGTATAAGCTGAAAGCATGCTTGACCATTTGCACGTATGTTTCTATAACATAAACGGTATAAGCTGAAAGCATGCACTATTGCACTATCTGCTATATCTAGATGCATTTGTACGGAAGGCTGTGGAGCATTTGGTGTTCAAGTTTTTATACGTACCTTTCTTGATGCTTGGTAATTTGCTGGTGTACAATCCACTAGTCCTAATGAATTTGGAAGGTTTAGCTGCAACTTCTCTTTTGCTTGTATCTAACCTGTTATAATTTTACGGGTTATTTACAAAAAAAGCCCCTGAGGTTTGGGGTAGTTACAAAAAAAAAAAAAAAAAACCCCAGCTATGTTTCATAATTATAAAAAGTACTGTGAGGTTCGATTTCGTCTAACATTTTACCTCAGTAGTTAGTTGACCTAACATAATCTGCTAACGTCGTAAAAAATTACCTAAAAATCCAAAAATGCTCCCGTAGTATTGTTCACAAATTATGAGGAGATTTTTGTCTTTCTGGTATGGTTAAGAGTGTTTTGGAAGGGATGGTGAAGTGAAGCAACTGTTTTGTTAAAATCGTCTAAGAAAGGGACGGATAGTCCCCAAAGTAGACGGGTAATTTTGTCTATCCATTTCTTTCCCTTTTTTTCTGATTTTTTTGGAATTCCATCTGGGGCATAATCGACTTTACACAAATTCCATTAGTTTTACCGCAGTCCCTTAAACCTCAGGTTAATTTTTGTAATTGTGAAACTTAGCTGGGTTGTTTTGTAAGTACCCCAAATCTTAGGGGTGCTTTTTTGTAATTAACCCTAATTTTAGCTACAAGTCTCAGAAACTTCTTTTCTTTTTCCAGATAAACTTTTTCTTGTTCAATGTGACGTCCAAAATCAGGAGATGCTTTTTTATCCTTCATTCCTTCGATATTGTGAAATAGCTTCAGGAATGTGCATTGCTTCTGTAATTAGTCTATTGAGATAAGCGGAGCTTTCGACAATGCTCCTAGGATGGGAACTGGTAAAAGTAGCTAGGAGCTGACATGTTTTGTACTGGAAAAAAAATGTTTGACTAAACTAATAAAAATTGGAATATCAATGTGATCTATTGTTATAATATAAACCTATTTCACCTTGTCTTACTCAGTTGCACCTACTGTCACTAATGCATACTTTCTTTAAATCAGCCATGTTTTTTTATGCTAGAAAACTATATATCATTTAGTTTCATTTCAAAATCTGTTCCATTTTGAAGCAATTTAAATTGTAGTTGGTTATCTGCTCGCCCGTCTTCTTAGTTTTAAATGCATGAAAACACCACAAACTGATCATTTGGATATCGTCTTGTAATCTTTTTCAATATTCATTTAGATCCAACATTATAACAATTATTCAAGGAGTATTTTCAATTTTCTGACTCCCACGTGACATTTCTTCGTTCTCTCGAAATATCTCCAGGACCAATTTCACCTTTTCCAAAGAAGAGTGAACTGAAGATAGGCGGGTCTTCAGCCTTTTTCACGTACGTAAAATCAACCACACCCAAAAGCAGCAACAGCCACGGGCCTTCTTCTGTTCACAAAAACGCACCTCAGCAACAAAAGGTTCTAGAACATCTTTCCCTGGTGAGCAATCAAGCGCGTACTAACATCCGAGGACAAGATAACCGAGAATCCATGGAAAACCATTCACAAGCCGACGAACATCAAAGAGCTAACAGTATTCCTAATTCGTTTTCTACAGATAGGTCCTCGACTCCCCCTATATCTCTTGACATTTCTCATCAGCGCCACTCAAAGGAGGCGCATTTCCAATTAAGAAACGACTCTCCCAACGATGTCACTGGTTCTTACATGCATTCTGCCTATCCGTATTATATGCCCGGAGTAATGAATCATGTCGCGATGCAACAAACAGCAAATAAGCATCACAAGAATCTACCAGACATGCTGAGTCATTCTAATCCTGCTATAATGGCTCAATATAGTCATATTTCACAATGTTCTCCTCACATCCCAGGAATGGCGTCTTATCCTTATTACCCGTATGGTATATGCCTACAACCGGGCCAAATGCCTGCGCCACATCCATGGCCATCGTTTGGAAATTCCTCCAACGAGGGGAAGTTGGTTAAAGTTGATCGTAGGGAAGCGGCTTTGATGAAGTTCAGGCAGAAAAGGAAAGAAAGATGTTTTGACAAGAAGATTAGGTATGTTAATCGGAAAAAGCTTGCGGAACGTAGGCCTCGTTTGAGGGGCCAGTTTGTTAGGAAGGTAAATGGCGTTAACGTGGATCTTAACGGGCATCCAGCTTCAGCTGAAGATGACGAGGAAGAAGAGGAAGATTACGACGAGGATGATCAGTCGAATATGGATTTTTTACCAGAAGATGATGCTTCAGAATGCCAACAATGAATTTTTTTAATTTATGAATGTATTTATTACTTTCCATGTTTTCTTTTCCCTTCTGCCATTATGAGGTTATTGCAATATCGTTCACATTTTCGTATGCAATCGGCAATATGCGACCGTAAAAATGAAGCTTTCTCTCTCAGAGGATTTCATGAAGACACAAAAGATTGGATCAAGTGGAGCTTTTAGAAGGTGATTCTCACTGGGGCCGGGCAGGATATCGGTATCGTTGATTTCGGTTAATTTCTCCTCACTCTCTTCTTGAATTTTGAACTTAAAGAAAATTTACTAAGGAAAATATAATGTGTGGTTTGACTGTCCAAAACGAATTAATGAAACCAGTGACATTTCATATATGAGGCTTTATTTTACTCAACCAGGTTGCCCATAATTTTTGTGCACCATATGGTCCTTTCCCATGTATTAATATAAGTTCTATTACGAACATTTTTACCTTTGCTTAAATCACCTTGTTGAGTAAGATGACGATTACTACATTTTATGATACATTTACTTGGATAAATGACCATATTCAGAAAATAAATTAGATAAAAACTTCCCCTTGCTGATAAATATGTTACATATGATTACATCTAGCAAATGGTCGGGCTGGCCCGGCTATCCCAAGCCTGTTGGGCAAGCGCCAGAAGTCGGGGCCAGGTTGGACCAGCCAAATTCGAAATTCAATCAGGCCGCTAATTTCTTGGCCTAGTCCAGCCCCAACTCCACATTTATAACTAATTTGTATCGGGCCAACCTGAAACCAGGTTTGGGGTGATTTGGGCCGGTCCAAAGTAGGACCATTTCAGGCATGGATTAAAGTAGGCCCGGCCCATGGATTGGGCTGGAGATTGACAGCTCTACGTGATTTACAAGTCAAGCCCAAACGCCAGTAAGCTAATATAATCAACTACAGATTACACGATTACTAGAGCAACTGTGTTTTCATGAGCAGTGAAAATGAAGAATATTGCTTAAAAAAACATTAAATTCAATAATTAGGATACCAAAAGGTGATTTACAATTTAACATGCTGATAACAAGCTTGCAGACGAGGTCGAGAACTGGAGCAATCGACAAAAAACCACAAACAGATCACACAACATTACAACAACAATACGGTCAACAAACAATGCATTAACGACATTCACACTTACCATGAAAAACCAGAAAACAAGGAATTCCAATTGGCAAAGCTGACAAACAAGTTAATGGGTGAGCTTGAAGTAAAGAATCAGAATTATTGATATAACTAAGACTGTGATGATAGTGCCAATGATCCACTTGTTCCTGCTCATCCTTCTCGACATATTAGTCAGAATTTTTTTGCTCCTACTGATGTTGTCATCCACCCCATGAAGCTGCAGACGAAAACTTTTGATAATTTGATCTCGAGAACTAAACAGTATCATGCTAGCTTCTTACTGCAGAAGGGGTAATAGTTTGAATTTGATATATTTAGGGTAAATTACAAAAACTACCCATGAGGTCTAGTATAATTACAAAAAAAAAAATACTTTTCAAATTTACAAATAACACCTTGATATTTGTTTCTATTTTACAAATTGCATCCTCAGTCAGGGAGATATTTGTTAAGAAAATACAAACCCTCAGTGGGCTGTTTTTATTACCTTAAAAAGGTTATTTGTAAATTTGGAAGATAATTGGGTTTTTTTTCTGTAATTAGGTCAAACCTTTAGGGTAGTTTTAAGTAATTTATCCCTTTATTTATATGAAACAGACCGAATACGTAAAATTCTATTGAAGATTTCGTTCCACCAGGCAAATCCAAAAGCACGGGAAGTCTTAAAAGTGAAACCAAAAACATTAGAAAAATAAGGAGAATGAGACTTACCGTGTTGTGTGCATGTAGAAGAGATTGACGTTGCTGATGCAAATCATGAAGTATTGAGACTCCAAGCTCTTCAGTTTCCAGCATTGTCTTTCGACTTTCCCTGATCCTTTCACCGGACTTATCTAATTTCTCAGTAGACATCATCAACCTACCTCTTTGATCAGAGGATACCTGAACAGTTGAATATTAGCAAGTATTTTTAATACGTGGTAATAGACCAAATTGGCTACTTATGTTTTGTGAAAATGAAAATAGCCATGTTTTTCAAAATCATGTCTTTAGCCATTTTGACTAAAAATTGAGGGTCATACCCTTCGTGTATTCTCTAAAAGGTATTCAGTCATTTTAAAAAAAATTGATGCGGTATAAGTCAGTACCTAGTTATGTGTCTCGGTACCGGTCCTCAGAAATGAAAAAAAGGGCAAAGTGGACATTTGAACTCAAAAATGGCTAAAAACATGTTTTAAAAAACATGGCTAAAAAACATTTCTGCTATGGAGAAAAGACCAAAAATCCGACAGGCTCTTTTAATACTATATCGAGCATTATTTGTGGCCACTAACATATAGTTTTTAAAACAATAAAATCATAAGCAGCTCATTGCAAAGGAAAATAATTGATTGGGAAACATAATAGACTTGGCAGAGCTGCACATTCGGACTAACTTGAAAGAAAATCAGATAACCATCCTGTAGCATGAGCCAATTTCTCAGTGTCTTGCCATTTAACTAATATCTAGAACCATCTGATAATGAAGCTACAGGTCATATAATGGAATTGCCTGTCTAGAAAGGCCTGAGAGTGGAAAAGCTACAACAGGGAAACTAGCTAATTACATTTAATCAGCATTTTAGTAGTCTTCCACATGATGAAACAAGGTTCAAAAGTTTTGGAAATAGTTTGGATTCAGTTCTAGGTTCTTTCAACTGATATAACAAAGTTAAAGGTACTTTCAAATCTTTTGCCAGTATAAAAAAAAAAAAAACAAATCATTCGAAGTCCAGGAAGATATATTCTAGTGAAGTATTTCAAGTATCACAGTTTTTTTCCTCTTGGAATACCAAAAATTTGACTGAACTAGACAATATTAAGGAAACCTTCCAGATTCACATCTGAATGAACTGATCTCCACTAACATTTGGAGATTATATGCATGATTATAGACTCAAAATAAATTCAAAGTTCGATTAGAATACATAAGCCTCAAGGAAAACAAACTGCCCGAACAACCGACCAATTTGGACTGTCTAGCTTCAAAGAAAGAAGTATATCTCCTTTTTTCTTTTCTTACTCTCTAAGAGGTCGTTGAATCTTGTGACATTCATACTCTTCAAATTAGCAAATTCTTAAAATTGCTAACTTATTACTGATATCAGTTAATTTATTTTAGACAAAAAGTAAAATCTATTTAGCACCAATAGATGAGAAAATTAGAGAAACGCGATTAAGATGGTTTGAACATGTCTATAGGAGACCTTTAGATGCACCCGTGCGATCTGTGGAAGGCAGGGAATCACTCACCCAAATTAAAAAAGGAAGGGAAAGAACTCGAAGACCTAAAAAGACTTGGAAAAAAACTTTTAAAAAAGACATGTTATATATAGAAATAATGAAAATATGGCGTGATATGATCTTTATAGCCGACCCCACATGGTGGAATAAGGCTTAGTTTGTTGTTGTAAAAAGTAAAATCTAGTAATTAATTAAAAAAGAAAAAGACTACAACCGGAAACCTCACTGTTTTGGACAGAGGGGCAACTGTCATGCTTGTCCGTCAATGAAATATTAACATATCCAACTGCGTGAAAATAGTATACTACTTCCTATGCAGTGGACAAACCTAATGCATTTTATAATAGATTATTGTTATATATTTAACAAACTAAAATACATGAAAACATTTCAAGATAAGTTTAAGGAATAATTCATATGAGAGAGAACATTAAAAAGATATGAAATGCGAAGCCATTGAACGTAAAGGTTTTGTTACTCATTCTTCTAGTTAAAGAATTTTCTCAAGCAGTAAAACGACAATCATTTATGACAAGGTTCATGACTGCCAAAGAAAATGAATAGGGTAAGTACCATCCTCGTATCAGCCATTCCAGATTCCAACAACTCATCCCTTGCAGCTTGATTGACATTAGCTGATGTGATTCTCTTCACTTCCGTTTTCAAATTGTTCAAATCGGTTTTATATTCTCTCAACTTGGCAAGAAGTGTAGCCTTCATGCTGGGGGGCAAGCTTCTCGCCTCAAGGTCCATTTTACGAATCTAGATATTAAGCCAAAGTTGTAAGTTTAACTTTTTAGAAGTCCATAGATGTCAGTTATATGTTACATATGTTTGATATAGAGTACCAATGCCTCAGCATCCTCCAATCCTCCATTTACTTCAGATAGTTTCTGTTTCTTCCGTTCTGCAATAATGATGGTATTCTCACCAATATCAGCAGCATATGAAAGCAAATTATACATAAAACATAATGAGAGCTCCGGTAATAAAAAATAAACATGGAACAACCCTTTTCACATCAGCTTATGGACCGATTCTATGTGCTGCTCTTAAATATAAAAGCCTAAAAGTCTGGTGTTAAATCATGGTAAAATAACCCAAGCACCACATTACTCACTTGGCCAATATGATTCATGAATTACAGGTTGTTCAAATGTCATAGTATTGACACTGTCATGACATAATTCATTATGTATTACCTAATTTAAGTAGTTAATTTTCCTTCAGAATCGAGTGAAGGTGGATCAACATATTCAAGGATCATACATCATAGTTGTAGAAGTGTTAAAGTGATGCTAGTAAGTTTATATGATTTGATTGAGGTACTTCAAAAATATATATCAGTAATTTGCAATGCATGGAACATTAGATATGACAGATCATGATTGAAAATGATACTACAAAGTTCATATGTGCATAAGATTATCAAAGTGTGATCTCGAGAATAGTATAACAATTGGATGCTGCCCGGGTTCGAAATCGAATGAACGGTTAGGAGATTAGTGTTGAAAATATTTATGGGATCTTGTGAAAATTAAGATAGGTTGTAATAAGATGAATAAATGTGTGAAAACCTTATCAAATCCTCCAAACAGTATAAACTTACCCATAACCCCATTTTAACAGAAAATGGAAAATCATCAGTTCAGTTAAGTACAAATAAGGATATTCCATGTTAACCTAACCTATGGATGCTTAAGAGAGGCTACACACTGAAGATAAAATACCACTGAATCATCTAGAACACTATATTATTTCCGAGAGATAAATATGAAGATAATGTAACAAAATACATCATTAAAAAAAGAGCATAAAAGAGAAATAACAAGGACATATTCAGAGATCACTGAACACTCATTGTCGAGGAATATAGATCTTCACCAAGTCCGGCATACTTTTAAGCAAATACAGAAACTGAGAAATTCGCCGGCACAGTAAATTAGATCAAATCTAAATCCTCATTTGACTTGCATTATCACAAATCATAACTCAGGCAGCACTAGAACAAAATTAAGACTACAGCCAACAATGGCTCCATCCATTAACTAGTCAAACATTTCATGCCACTTTCCAAAAAGGTTAAAGCCGTAAATTTTATTTTTTATTGCGAGAGTTGGTCAAACAACTCATTCTGTCCCAGACCTGAAACCTATGCCAGGAAGTAAAGTTCATTAAACACAAATAACATTAATTACAATGCCATGTTATTAGAACACCATAAAGAAGAAAATGACATGCTACATAATATCAGAGAAAGGGAAAATCATCAAATTAATCATCTGAAGGTCTCATGGGGCCGAAAAAACAAGAGGATGGATACTTCATGCCATATGACACAGGAGAAGTCCAGATTCCTACAAGAAGATACAAATACAAAAGAGGAAACAAAGTTCCCCTTCCAAGTCACAAACTTCAGTAGTTGCTAGAAACTTTTCAAGATCCATTTTAGTCTATATTTTCACTTTCACTATTGCCATAGTTTATTGGAGAATACTGTCTACCCCTCCAAAGAGATGATTTTTCCCATGCATTTGCAACACACTTACACATGCTCACAAATATATATATATATATATATATATATATATGTACGTAAATTAGTCATTTCACCATAACATTATCTTTTTCCCCACATGATTATACTGGTTCAAATACAAAAGGATACAGAAGAAAGATATACATCCCAAAATTTTATATCCAACTTATTAAGATTGTTATTTCTACATACTAGATGGCAGAATGCAAGAAATTCTGAAAAAATTCTAATGCGTTTCAATATAACATTACTAAGTTGCTGTCTCCATCACAAATAGATACAAAATCACAATGAATTTGAAGATTGAATTAATTCTTATACAACAGGTTATTCTACAAGAATAATAAATACAGCCAATCACCATCAAGAAACAAAGGGCGCGAAGTAGGATATTTGTCTCACCTCCATCAAGGAGGCTAGCTGAAGTAATCTTTTTGGATAAATTAGCAGACAGCTCACAGTATTGTCGCTCGTAACCTTCGAACACTTGACTCATCTTCTTCGCCGAATTGTTAAAAGAAGTAGCCTTCAATCCACCATACAAAAACGACTTAACTCAAATGATCATCAATAGAATTGAGGCTAATATATCAAACATCTCTATTTTAAAATTTGATTCGATCATTGAATTCTATAGCATGATCGGAATTTACGGAGAATTTGATGGTGAATGCGAATTTGGGGACGACTCAAAGATCGGAGGACGCGTACCTTAAATTGATCGGATCGGTGCCGGAAAAGTCGCCGGAGATTGATCGGCGAAAAGAGCGACGGAATATGCTGAGAATCTTATGACCGGACGATCGTCGATCGCTAATGCTTAAAGCTAAAAAGCCCTTTGGTGTGGGAATGTCTGAACGGTGAGTCGATTTTCAATCACCATAGCAATAATGCTTTGGGTGGCGCTATTAGCACCCCTTTTTTTATGAGTACACTCACTCTCTAAAATTTCAAAAATGCCATTAAATTAAAAGACTATAATACTCTTACTAAAAGTCAAGTTCTAAATACACCCTTCTCAATCTCTAAATACACCCACATCATTCACCAACATTCTTCTTCTTCTCGAAGAAAGTTTAATTTTTTTTATACAAACCCTAGATTTTTCCAACAACCAAATTGTTGAAAGATTCGAACAATAAAGTATTCATATCCCTATATAATGAACGTATATTCTTAGTTTATAGCATAAAATATGTTATTTCTCAAATTTTCAGGTTAAAAAATACTGTCGCACAGTAGCAGTGCGATATAAGGCACGATCACGCGCTATGACAAAAAACTCAGCATGCCATCGTGTCACACCCACCGTGCCACATGGGCCATCGTGCCATGTTTTTGCCATCGTGCCATCATGCCATCGTGCCATGTGACATGATGGTGAAAATGCCATCGTGCCATGTTTTTGCCATCGTGCCATGTGGCATGATGGCGCGTAAAACCCATCGTGCCATCTTGCCATCGTCGTTACGCGCCCATCGTGGTCATCGTGCCACCTAGGGTTTTTTCATGAAAGGGTAAAATTGGAAAAAGTGGGGGGGTGTATTTAACAATTGTGCCATATTTGAAAAAGTGGGGGGTGGTGTACTTATAAGGTGGGTGTACTCATAAAAAAAGGGGTGCGAATAGCGTCACCCTAATGCTTTAGTTGTGCCTCCACGTTGCACGAATGGACTAAAATACCCTTAAGTAGTTTTTCTTTAAAATTGTTTTTCTAATTTTTTGCAAGTACAAGTTTCTAATTTATTTATTTGTTTGAAAAAACAATTTTCTAAATTGTTTTTCTAATTTTTTGCACGTACAAGCTTCTAAATTATTAGATGACAATCTCCAATAGCTGGGAGAGAGATTTCTGATAAGAGCTTACTTCGCTGGAGTTGCAGGCCAAAGGCGCTAGTGCTACTCTGCCTTCTTTCCTAGCATATCCGCTTTGTAATGAAGTATAGAACGGTTTAGACTAGGGGTGGACAAATGGAACTAAAATCGGGTTCTAAATCGGAACATGAACCATGATCAACGGTTCCAAAATCAGAATCGGAACCGTATAGGCCGGTTCCAGTTCCGGTTCCTAGGTCTCAAAAACCGTTTTTTAAGGTTAAAACCAACAATTTTGTTTTGGTAATACATGCTAGAAGAAATGTTAAATGTTTATTATGATGTTTTTTATTTTCAGTAACTACATGAGAACATTTTAGACTAAATGTTGTGTTTAACTACGTGAACTTTGATTCTTCTATACTCTAATAGTATATATAGATAGTTTAATATTATTATTAATATTAAATATAAAACTTTATTGAATATTAAAGTCAATTCTTTTTCTTTATTTTCCTTGTTTTTTTCAACTGGAATTGATAAACTATTTTAAGAAATCAAAAAATTATCAAAAGATAATCAAACGGTTCCGATTAAAATCGGAACCAAAACCGTGGAGGAACCGTCGGTTCCAGGTTTGAAACCGAAACTGTGAGGCAATGGTTCTGGTTCCGATTCCTCCAAAATAAGGAACCAGAACTGCGGTTTTGGAACCAGACCTGGCGGTTCCGGAACCGTGACCACCCCTAGTTTAGAGTGAGCAATGTTGATTACAAAAATTAAGAAACGCCTTTCTTTTTAAATACATATCATGGAATAGGGAGAAGTTAGGTGGAAATCAAACTCAAACACATGTCTGAATTTTACATCTTACTACTAGACTAATAACCAATTTTTAGAAATGCCTATTTTAGCCGCAAAAAGTTTTTAAATGTTTTGTGATAGTACACCAACATATAGTTGGATAAAAGTTAAACCAATTAAAACTGAAAAAATGCAAATATTGGCACGCTTTTAAAATTGAATTAGCAAACAAACATATGCTTGGAAGACAAAAATTTTGGTCAGACCGTCTAGTGGGTCTTTTTTATTAGACGCACCCAACCCGATCCATGTTTTTTGTAATTTTATTGTTAGAGAATTTTTTTAGCCGCAAGTCTACGGTGTCAAGTTTTAATATAGTGATATGAGTAGGGTTGTCGTATCCACAAGGAATGCGTGTATAAGTACCAAGTATAAATTACCTACGTTATATTTGACAGATCAATAATAGGTGGATGTCTCAATTTATAAATAAAAATAACTAGATATAACTAATCAAAATATAAACATCTAAATATATGGGAGAATGAATTCTAGAGGTGTGATGAATCTAGTTATCCCTTATGTTGTCAATATGGTTTATCAATCATCAATTATCAATTTATAAGTCAAGATTTCTACAATAATCATTCCCTTTCTCAAGTGTCAATGATTTTAGATTCAATTGGGAAATCAATATCTCTATAAAAATCACCAATCAAAATCTCAATAAAAGCTATGAATCTTGATAAATGACTTCAAAGGATTCACAAATCTCTCAATTCTATGAAATCCTAGGTTATGCTATTCCAAGGTCATGTATTCAATTACCTCTCTCAAGTGTCAAATCAAATACACCAAACAATCTAAATTATTGATCAAGTAATTTAGAAGCAATAGATCCAAATAAAGCACAAATAAATTGATAGATCTAGATTGACAAACCACAATCTCAAAACATAAGTTCAAACATAGATTACATCAATCCTCTAGAATTATAGTGTTTAGCTCATGATTGAAGAAAATGAATCCATAAGAATACAACAATACATCTTACAAAATATGGAGAAAGTAACAAAATAAAGAGCAAGAGTTGAGGATCTTCTCTATTTCTAGATGATAAGAGCCTTCAATCTTCTTCTCCAAGCTTGTACCAAGATGTTTCTATTCTTCTCCTTGTCTTCTTGTTGTTTTGTTGTCTTCCAAATGGTCCAAGATGCCTCAAATCACGCCAAGTGTCTATATTTATAACCCCACCAAGATCCAAGAAAAAGGTAGGCAAACATAGGAGAATCCGCCCCGGCTGTCATAAGGCCAAGGCATGGCATTGCGGCGCCCAGCAATTTCAAGAAAAATCCCGCCCGGGCGCTGCAGCTGGCGGCGAGCTGGCAAACAAAAAAAAAAAAATAACGCTTGCTCCTGTCTTGGCGCTGCTGCAGAAGTGGTGACTTGAGCTGCAGCGCCCGCCCGAGTTTTTCACCCACCAAATGTTGGAATTTGCTTTTGAGCCCTTCTTCAAAGTTGTAGCCCTATCTCTTAGCTTTCCATAGCCACTTGAATCATATCAATATCAATTTTGTAGAGAGAGTTATGGCCAAAATACAAAACGCTGCCAGTGATGGAAATTTCAGACGCGTTTGGACGTTTCTTCAAATCAATCTCTCGTTGTTTGCTCGTTTGTACTTCTTTTGATACACGATTCATTACTATGACTATAAACTCAATATAATTGGCTCTCAACATGGCTTGGCTACTCAAATGACTCAAAATAATAAAAAACAACACAAAACTCAAGTCTAGGAAGCCCAAATCAATGGTATAAAACCAAGTGAACATTTATGCAACAACGATATTTTTGTAATATTTTGGAGCGTTGTCATAGGATCTCCGGATCGGTGATATTTTTCTAATATTAAGGCCCGCTAAAAATATTAGTTTTTTCTCTGAAAAATATTAGTAATACATAGGAAAAGTATTAGTAGTACATCTGAAAAATATTAGTAATCCCTTTGAACAAAATTTTCAGTAACCCTCATGAGAAATATTGATTTTTCTCTCAAAAGTATTAGTAATAATTCACCTAAAATGTATTAATTGTCCCATTAAAAAGTATTTGACAGTGATGTAATATTAGGCAACCCTCAAAAGTATTAGTTTTTCCCAGTAAACATATTAGCAATTCCTCGAAAAAGTGTTAGTGTTTCCCTTGAGCTTTTTTAGTAATTTTCATGAAAAGTATTGATTTTTCCCACAAAAGTATTAATATTCTCCTAATACTCATTAATAGTCTTATTGAAAAGTTTTAGGTTTTCGATTAAATATATTTTAGTATTTATCCTTAAAAGTATTAGTAGTCCCCCAAAAAAGTATTATTAACCCTCCTATTAAGTATTAGCAACGGATGTGGTTGTTGTGGTATTAGTTATTGTGCAGGACAATGGGCGGATTAACCGCGGGTCGGGTATTTGAATCCGTATAACGATCGAGGGAGACTAACCCGCTCGGAAATGGATTAAGCTTTTACAGATGCACTTTTAAAATATAAAAAATTGTTTTAAAGCACAATTAAGTTAATATCAACAATTTCTTTTTATTTTTTTTTAGAATCAAAATAAATTTCATTCATTCATATGAAGAAACTTACAATTGTAATAGCCCTTACAATAGGAGATAAGGGAGATAGAAAGGTATGATCAAAATCTACCTCTCTCAACTGAAAAACAGTTACAAGTTCTACAGGATCATAAACCTATACAAATTTAAAATAAAAATCCGTATAATAACAACATCACAACAATGTAATCACTAATCTTAATCATTCATCCACTTGTTATCATTATGGTATTATGCCTTCTAAACTACAATCTATTTAATTAATCATTTACGTACACAAATTTCGGGAAATAAATCCTCATTTCAGTTGGTGTTTAATTAGTTACCAAATTATGCAAAATTACAGCCTTCTGGTTGTTTACACTTTCTTTACTTCGACCATATTGGAAGACTAAACTTGAACCAAGGTCGTCTCAATGTATTTTCTTGGGTATTCTACATCCCATGTTCTTGAGCCATCTTCTATTGCTACTGCTCTTAAAGATCCTTTATGGCATACAACCATGGAAGATGAGTACGGTGCATGACACGGCCTAAATTTGCCCTATTAAATTGGATCAATAGAATTTAGGTCTTAACAATAGAGATAGGCCTAAATACGAATATGGACTCTATTAGGACCAAATGATGCCTATCCACTAGTTGAGGTGAAATTCTTATCTTAATAACTACTATTCTTATAAAGAGATCTATCCATTAAAAGGGGCGTATTCTATTCTTATTCTCTTTACATATACATATGAATTACTTTAATTATTCTCTGATAGATTTCCGACTTGAGCGTTAGAGAGGGTATGCTGGAAAAATCTTTCGGCCCCCTTCTCACTGTTGTTTTGCAGGCGCAAAGGCAGAACGAACATTTGAGATATGGTTTTCTCTATAGGGTAAATTTCTCGCCTCAACAGTGCATATATGTGCAACTACACATGGAAGTTGTCGTCTCGTGGGTAAGGTTTTGTGCTTGAAGCTTGGTCAAGATTACTTTGAGACCTTTGACCCATGATAAAGTCAATTCATCTTATTTTATCATTTGATCTTTCTCCACGGTTCCAGAACCGTTGTTGGCAGCGATGAGGGACTGGAGCACCACAGTTTACATTGATGGCAGCGATGACTGATGAGGGGTCGGAGCACCATAACACTAGTCAGTGTGTGCACATCCCATGGTTTACTTTGGTAGCAGCGATGAAGGACTGAAGCTGATGTCCTCAGGCATAGTTTGGTGTAAGCCTCAAAGCTCAATTACAATTTTTTTTACCTAAGTTTCATAACTTAGAACATAACGGTGTACAAAGATTATGGGGCTTTTATATTCTTTTTTTTATGTTTATATTTGTATATTCTAAAGAGATTTTTATATAATTTATATCATGTTCCCATGTGAGTGAAATTGTGAAGCTATGCTTATAAAAATAAATTACTTATTTAAAAATCTAGTTATCATTGAGATCTCAATACTGTTTATGCCTTGCTAGTTTGAGTTTTAAAGTTTAAAATAATTAAATTGAGAAGAAGATCATCAAAAGATATTTGGTTTTGGCCATGATAAAACATAAGTGTTTGGAAGCGGCGAGGTGGGAGTTCGAATCCTTGGACGCATAGAAACTGTTTGGTTGGAATTTCACTTCTTGTGCTGGCACATCCAGTGATTTACATCTTTACTAAGGCTTCAATTGCGTGGTCGGTGAGGTCTAAAATATTTAAATTGAACTTTTAATGCTTATTATAAGAAAAGGAAGAACAACCATAAAATTCCATAATTATAATTTCTTAAGTGCCACCCCACAAGGAAAAAATATTCAAACTCCACAAGAAAAGGTAGTAATTTTCCGCGTAGCTTTTATCCTAGTTTTTTATGTAGACTATGAGAAACTAATTTTGTGCCATTTGATTAGTTGTCCGATAATAAAAAAAGTTGATTTGATCGATATCTTGATGTAAAAACTTTCTTAATCTTTTCACAGAAACACCAAAAAATTTACATTTTTGTCTAATATTATTTGGGTCATTTTCACGAGAATAACTTGGAATAATATGTTTTTAGTAGGTTCAAAAAAAGTCTAGAAAATGAAATTGTTTTCGAAAATTTCGTTGAAAAAATTTCTGTGATTAGTATTGTTATGAATTATTCATATACTCAACTCTCATGGGTTGAGATCAAACCTTGATTAGTATTGTTATCAACGTGGTGAGGGTTGGGTTTGTCTATCTCCCAGAGATTAGGATCATCGCTGTGAAAGATGGATGTTCCATAATCCGAAAGAATCTGACTGGTGTGGGAATATTATAAATCGGCCAAAAAAAAATATCATACACTCAAATATCAAAAATACAATTCTCATAATATACAAGCGACGAATACATTTTCGTCTCCAGAAAAAAAAACCATAAAAATGAAAATAACCAAATATAGTTACAGTCAAACACATTAGAAAAACATTGTTCTTTTTATAGTTTACCTTATTTAAACAACAACAAAAATTCAGAATTATATAATTTAAATCCTTATTTTAGAGTATTAAGAGAAAGTCATATAAGACATGAAAATTTGGTAGTTAGGTGAACAAGGAGACACACATGGGTAAGCGGGCATCCCCACAAATGGGGTACGTAACTAATAACATTCACATGTCAATTGAATCCGGCAATAATCCTCTCAAAAAAAAAAAAATCC
The DNA here is from genome assembly GCA_016081115.2 of Rehmannia glutinosa. Taxonomy (NCBI): domain Eukaryota; kingdom Viridiplantae; phylum Streptophyta; class Magnoliopsida; order Lamiales; family Orobanchaceae; genus Rehmannia; species Rehmannia glutinosa. The sequence continues at coordinate 248,092 of JABTTQ020002605.1, forward strand.
GGCAATAATAATATTGTAATAATATTCCAACTTTTTTTTTTCTTTTGGGAATGAATAATTTTCCAACTTAAATGTAATTTAAATTGTGAAAATATATTATAATCACATTTTGCTAATTTTAAAATTATAATATTTCGAAAATAACATTAACTTTCTACTTTATTTCAAGATTTTCTACTCATTTCAGGTTACTGATAAAATATCAATCCACTATATCGTGGGATTATAAATTAGAGTAGATGGGATCAATTTTTGTGTTTTAATGGTAAAAGTTTGTGTTGTTAAGATTATTAATCCGAGTTTAATCCCATTTGATTATGTGTGTTTTCTACCCATTTTTCCCCTATTGTACTAAGAACTTAGAGTATATTAGATCGTATTTTTTAGGATTATTCTTCCTCTCTAATTTAAGGTCAAATCTAATTATACAAGGGTGAATAGAATGTTCAATGTTGCATAGGTTGGTACACACTACATTAATATTGGTAAATATGTTTAACCATTTGAGAAATTATTGAATTTTATACGTAACTACTAACTTTTGTTAGTTAAAACTCGTATTAGACCCGTATAATATCTATAAGTATGAAAAATTTAAATATACTCACGTTTCTCGTACATATTTTTGAAGCGCCATTAAATGGTCCGTACTTTTGAAGTTAAACGTTTAGTACATGTATTATAGCAATCTAAGAAATTATTTGAAAAGTTATGTACAAATCATAAACAATAACTTTAATAAAATATAAATACCTTAATTATTATTAAATAGTTGTTTCTAATTTATCAAGCCATAATTTAATATAATATAAAAATAATATATATTAACTTTAACATAATCTAAATATAAGAATAAATACAGTTCGTATAAAACTATATACAAATTATTATTAAATAATTATTATTAATTATATTATATTATAATCAGTTATATAAAATATCATATTTTTATATAATTCAAATATAAGTAAACCTCACACATGTAAAAAATATTAAAATAAGTCATAATTTTATTTCCTAACAACTATATCATATTCGTATTTTACCTACGTCTACTTTAGACCGTATATTTCAACATAAACTTTTAATAAATATTCGTAAAACACTGCCATGTACCGAAAATTTTTCCTTCTCGTATTTAACTTACTAGGCTACTAAATACTAAGTAGTGTTATTCTAAAATTAGCAAATGACCTTTGCCTCATCATTATTTTACACATTTTTTGGTTCATGTATCATCCAAGGTTTTACATTGTCATGTATCTGATTAGCCTGATTAGTAGGCGGATACTGAGTTAGTGACGGCAGATTCCTCCGTTATATACATAAAAAAAAGGTTATCATACATCACTATTAAATAACAAATTAAATAATTTTATTTTATTTTTTAAAATCAATACTTGCAAAATGAAGTAAATCCCATTTAAATTTCAATAATGATATTTAAGAAAGAAGAATGCTTGAAAATCTAAAAATCCATGGAAGTAAAACACAAATAAGTCAAAAAAAAGGTCAAAAACATACTACCAAAGATGCTTTATTAGCACATCCGCGTTAAACAAATTTTCCAGCCCATAAACAGCGGCAATGTTGATTGTCCCCTTTCATGTTTCATCATCTTCCTCATTATTCAATTTTTCCTAACTGACACCCCATTACCATTAAACAATTCCAACCCATATAAAGAAATATATATTTTTTTATAGAAAAAAAAGAAATCACAGTCGGTGCTTTCTTCTTCTTCTTCAGTTCTCCATCTCTGCACTTAATCCCATATTCTTTGCAGAGAGAGAGAGAGAGAGAGAGAGAGATTTAGATGAATGCATGTATGGTGATTTCTAGAGAGGGAAAGGAACACTGAACCTGAACTTGTTATATTCGTAGTGCATCATACATAAACCCTTTTATCTTTCTTGGAAAGGGTTTTTGTTTTTTTGTTTTTTTGAGCTGATGGGTTCGGAAAGCACGCTTTCTGCTCAGAAGCGGCCCTCCGGCACGCTTCCGACGACAGGCGCCACCGCGAACGGCGGAGCACGTGGCCGCGCCGCATCGCTTCTTCCCCGTGGGCGGCAGATCCAGAAGACTTTCAACAACATCAAGATCACTATTCTATGTGGCTTCGTCACTATCCTCGTGCTCCGCGGCACCATCGGACTCGGCAACCTCGTGTCCTCCGACGCCGAAGCGGAGAACCAGCATCTCGTCGAAGAAACGAATCGGATTCTGGCGGAGATCAGATCCGATAAAGACCCGACCGACCCGGACGACCAACCCGAACAATTTCTCGACCTGAATGCCACTTTCAGCCTGGGACCTAGAATCAGTACTTGGGACGAAGATCGTAAGGTATGGCTTCAGAAAAACCCTCAGTTTCCGAATTACGTTAATGGAAAACCTAGAATCCTGCTTGTGACTGGGTCGCCCCCAAACCCCTGTGATAATGCGATTGGGGATCATTATTTGTTGAAGTCGATTAAGAATAAGATCGATTACTGTAGGATTCATGGTATTGAGATTGTTTATAACATGGCTCATTTGGATAAGGAAATGGCGGGATATTGGGCTAAGTTGCCATTGATTAGGCGCTTGATGTTATCACATCCCGAAGTGGAGTGGATTTGGTGGATGGATAGTGATGCTTTGTTTACTGATATGGTGTTTGAGATACCATCTTTCAAGTACAAGGATTATAACATGGTTATTCATGGCTATCCCGATTTGTTGTTCGATCAAAAATCGTGGATCGCATTGAACACGGGTAGTTTCTTGTTTCGGAATTGCCAGTGGTCATTGGATTTGTTGGACGTTTGGGCTCCGATGGGGCCCAAGGGCCCGATCCGTGAGGAGACCGGAAAGATTTTGACGGCCAATTTGAAGGGCCGACCGGCATTTGAGGCGGACGATCAATCTGCATTGATATACTTGTTGATTTCTCAGAAGGATAAGTGGATGAACAAGGTTTTTGTTGAGAACTCGTTTTATCTGCACGGGTTTTGGGAGGGGTTAGTGGATCGTTACGAGGAGATGATTGAGAAGTACCATCCGGGGTTGGGTGATGAGAGGTGGCCGTTTGTGACGCATTTTGTGGGTTGCAAGCCGTGTGGGAGTTATGGGGATTATCCGGTCGAGAGGTGTTTGAAGAGTATGGAGAGAGCTTTCAACTTTGCGGATAATCAAGTTTTAAACTTGTATGGGTTTAGGCATAGGGGATTGGTGAGCCCGAATATAAAAAGGATCAGAAATGAAACTGGTACTCCTTTGGTGAATGTAGATCAGTTTGATATTCGACATGCGGTGCATCAAAGTGGATCTAAGAGCTAAACTAGTCAGTTGTCAACTCTGAGCAACAATACTATGCTGGTAAGTGATTACTTGGATTATAGTTTGTTCGATAGTTCAGTCTTTTTGTCGAATTTCCTATCAGATTAATTTTTTTGTCAACTTGCTTGATTTGGTTATAGTTGTTTTTAGTAACTGACTGCTACACAAATTTATTCAACTCATTTATCTGATCTTGCAATCAGTTTGTTGTTTAATTTTCTTTTACATGCTCACTGTTGTGGGCTCAATTTATTTTAGAGGTAATTGGCCAAATTAGCCATTTACGTTTTATGAAAATGAAAAATAGCCATGTTTTTCAAAACATGTTTTTTTAGCCATTTTGACTAAAAACTAACGGTCATACCTTCTTGTATTCTTTGGTGATGTGGTTGGCCATTTTTCCAAAAAGTCGGTCCCAAGAATTGAAAAGAAGGGCAAAGTGGACAGTTGAACTTAAAAATGACTAGAAAACATGTATATGAAAAACATGGCTAAAAAACATTTTTGTTATAGAAATTGCCAAAAATCCGATGGACTGTTTATTTAACACTGCATAAGTCTGCACTTGCTTTCTAAAACATGTTGCTTCAGTGGAAATGCTTGCGATGTACATTAATTTATTACCAAAAAAACAAATCGATTATCTGAATCTTAACAATCAACATCAATATTTGCTCCTTTGAAAGTGTTAATTGGTTTCATTTATGATTGAGTCATCCCTAATGTTTTGTGGGTGCTGTTATCGATTGCCTCAATATTTCTACCGAGGCATTGTTGATATGAAGTTAAACCATTGCAATCCCCAACCTAACACTCCGTTACCCCCACACTTTCTCCCGCCACCAAGAGAACAACAATTAATCAATTACAATCAGAAGTTAGAAAAGTTCCTCTAGCTGATATATCCTTGTTAAGACATAGTTCCTACTTATTTCTAACTTTGCTACATTCTTTCTTCCCATGATTTTGATAGATAAAACAGGTCCCCATTTCAATCAGTGTAATGAATAGTAATACATGGACCCTGTTTGGTTTCATTTTCATTCTCTTTTTGGTTTTTATCTTTCCTACTATTCAATCCAAACTCATTTCCAAACAAAACAAAAGATGCCACTTGTTTTTCTTTTTCCATACCTGTAGTCATCATTCTGAAACCTCATACATCTATTTGGTCAAAGTAGAACTCTGATCATTAATGTTCGATGGCATTTCAACTTCTTTGAAGAAATTAAAATCCACTTTACTAATAATTTCTTCTGAGACCGACAACAAGTTAACTAATATATTTTAGTGTGACCGACAATCAATTAAATAATAATTATAAGGGATAATTACAAAAACACTCTTGAGGTTTGGGCTAATTACAAAAAAACTCAGACATGTTTCAAAATTACAAAAACCCCTTGAGGTTTGATTCTATCTTACATTTTCCTCAGTGATTTTCAAAAATATTTCAAAAAACCCACTGACATTCACACAAATATTACAGTTACCCCCCTTAAACGAAACATGAAGGGTTTTTTGTAATTTTAAAACATGTCTGGTTTTTTTTTGTAATTAACCCAAACCTCAGGGGTGTTTTTGTAATCATCCCTAATTATAATTCTGATCCGAGCATTATTTAACTGATGTGACATAAATATAGTAGCGTCCACAAATTATCACTCTTTTTCATTAAAGTTTTATTTTAATTCTATAAATCAATACTTCACCACTAATCGAAGCACACTTTCATTTCTGCATGAAAACCAATAGCAGAACACAACTACAAACCAAAAATGTGGAAACCGAAAAGTGGAAATAAGAATAAAACTAAACAGCCTCTTAATTTCCATTAGACAACGAGTGATTGTGCTATTTGGTATTCCCTTTTGCTAGAAACACCCCCCACGAACTTGTAAGTTGAACACTGAACTAGTGAATTTGTTTGGAGGTTACATCGAAGTGCTCCTCCTCCGACACATGCTTTTACATAAGATAGTGCAGGTCTATTAATTTGTCAAATGTTAGGCATTAACTTATTGAGCTCTCATTTTCGTGGTAGTTATTTATGTTCTTGTGGTTGTTGCTACACATGATATTGCATGGTGGGTTTTTCATAAACCATGCATTGTCATATATAAGGAAACCGATGAACATCTGTTGAGATAATTTGTTTATCTTTCATCTTTATATCGGACTACCATGTTGTTAATTTTGGCAATTCGTGTGTTTTTTGTTGTAGTTCACTGGTTCCATTCAGAAGGGGTGGATCAAAGAAATTGTCAGTTCATAATTATACAAAGGAACTCATGGTTGGAGGTGTTCTTCGACTTCATCTGGATGTACTGTTTTTGTAAAGCCAGAAGACATGGGGAAAAAAAATTCTAAACTTTTTCATGGTCATTTAAAATAGCTGTTGTTTTGGTTTTTTCATTCATTTTAGGAATAGTGTGAACTCAAAAGTAAGGAAGGATGGTCTCAGCAAGAACACACAGAACGAAATAGGATTGCCGATATGTTCTCCAACAATTCCATCTATTTTCCTTTGGGCTGTGAATGTGCAAACGCTGTATTATTGCAAATTGTGAAACGTTTGATATAAACGATAAATATTCGACTGGCAGAAGTTGCTAGTTTTAGAAGTTGGAGGATTTTTTTACATTTTGTTTATTTTTGCTATGTGTTATTGTGGATTTTTGTTCTATACTTCTATTTTGGCTGCAGAGTTTAATATTTGACATTTCCTGTTAGTATTCTACTTAGTTTCACTGCTTTGGTTATGTTTGTCACATTCAGATCTCAATAACTTGCAATAAACTGACATTAGTTGATCATTGGTTATGATGGAATGAGGATTCCAGGAAATGCCTTTTTCACTTCTTGTTTGGTAAGACTACAAGTAGTGAATTTTCTCATTAAAATTGTTAAATTCACTCCCCGTTCAAGCATTATGAATGTTGAATATATAGATTCTTGCTTAAGTGGGATAATTGAGATTATCTGCTTAAAAATATATATCACTCCAAAATCTTTAATTATGATACTTGTAAATTAAGATAGCTACAGACAGGGGTGGAGCTAGACGTGTAATTTTGGTGGGGCTAAGTAATTTTGGGGGGCTAAATCACTAAAAAATAATTATTTAGTACTAAAAATGAATATTCTAAAATAAAATATACATAAAAAAACTAATTTTCAAAAAATTTGGGGGGCTAAAGCCCCCTCATGTTACAAAGAGGGTACGCCCCTGGCTACAGATGCGTATCTGTACAGATACACGCATATGTGTGTGTGTACATACACATATATGCATATATATTTTTTTTTTTGAGGGAAAAAAAATATATATATATATATATGCATATATGTGTATGTACACACACACATATATATATACATACATGTACACACATGTCTAGTACAACTGACAATGGACCGGCCTGGGCTAGCCCGACTCAAGCCTGCTGGGCTTTTGAAAAACTCGATTCAGGCTGCGAAAATGTATGGCCCCAGCCCATCTGCCCATGTGTGCATTTGTACACTTAAATTGTGAGAGCGGGCTACCGCGGAACCTCCCTAATTGGGTTGTTCGAAATAAGCCCGAATTTTTCTAGGCTTAGAAAATTATGACTCAACCCAGCCCAAATCTTAGGTCGGCCCACAGGTCGGGCTGGATATTGCCAGCTCTAATGTACAAGCACGCTGCCTCTCTCTTGTGTGTGTTATATTTATATAGAAATAAACCTACATAGATATTGTGTGTGTGTATATATATACATTCAATTCATATAAATAATATTGATATAATTAAATTTACCTATATTTATAGACAATATATTCTATTCTATACGGGGGAGAAATGGAAAAGACTATTTCATCCTAATTGAAGCCATATATGTAGCCAAACAATAAAAATGTGAGATACCATTGAAAGTGGAATCTTTTTCTATTTGGAATCACATAAGATTCTTTATTCCAAATTGTGTATTGATGATGTGATCAATGTACATTTAGCGTGTATTGCTTATAATTGGTAGACGAAACACAATTTAACAAGAAAAATAAAATTGAATTGGATTAATCTTTCCCAAATAATCAGTTCAAGCACATTTGGTATGTGCATTTATCATCACAATGTATGTGGGTTTGACACAAAACGGCATAGGCGACAACATCACAATTAGCAGTCGCCTATTGCCTCTCAAAAGGTGATGCTTAGGCAACAACGAGGCGATAAACCATGGTCTCTCGCCCAGACGTGGCTTAAGCGTGGCCTAGGCAAGGGTTTAATAACTATGCCAGTTTTTCCATTGCTGTTAATTTGCTTGATGTGAAACTCTTGGAAAGTTCAAGAACATTCATAAAACATTTGTATATAGTCATATCAGATCACCTATTTCCCTACGCTGTTTCATCGAATATTTCAATACACCAAGTCAATGTCAAGTGTATAAGATATGTTATACATCTGGTGTATCGAAAAAACTCTGTATCAAATAGAAGATTCAAACTATAATGGACCACAATAGAAACACTTGTGATTAACTTTGGCAACAAAAAGATGAAAAAGCTTTCAACATACATTTTGGCAAAACAAGTGCATCTCTCTAAGGTTACAACTTACATGGAAGTAACATCGGTGTTATTTCAAACAATTCCTTAGAAAAAAAGTGCCAACATGGTGAAATTGTTGTCCTCATTCTTCCTTCCCACATGACATCAACTATAATCTTCCCTAGATTAAGGGAGTGTTTGTAATAAAAAGTGATTCTCAGCTTTTACGCCAAAAATATAAATATGGTTAGAAGCTTGCAAACACTCCCTAAGTAGGGAAATCAAAAAACAACTTTGTACAATGAATATTTGTTCTAGTGTGTGTGACTCAATTCAATTTTCTAGCGCAACATATCTAGTAATGCTACTAAAGAAGTTCTTGTCCTGATCATATATTTCAATTCACAAATACACGACAAGACATCATACCATCGTATAGCAGCACAGACCGAGTGCAACGTCTGCCAAACGACGCCTCTAGCGGCCTTCAGTGTCGCGATATAGAATTTGGCTAAGGTGTGGGGCTATTGGGAACTTTATGGAGTGCAAGCAACACATGATTCATCCGTGATATTTGATCCAATAGTTGATTGATTTTCTGCAAAAAGAATTATTCTTCATTATTGTACAGTGATAAGATTTTTGTGCATAATTGAGACTTCTATTCTCATGGACATTTTCACAAACAGTTGGAGAACAAAGTACCCCAACACACCTCATCTCTCTCTTTGATGATGCCAATAAGCAGATCCCTGCTCTCTTGACCGGCCCTCAATCTCCTCCGCTGCCGGAAATACAGAAACGCTATCAGAATCGCCGTAAAGGCTGCGGAGCGAAAAGTCAAGAACATCCCTCGCGAGGAAGTGAAGCTACTGCAGATGAATCGCACGAGGCTATTCACCTTGGATTTCAATATCTCCATCCAGGAATCATACCACCCCATTGCATCAGCTGATGTTCTCGCCCTAGGATTCGGAAAGAGCGGGGAATGCGGCACCGGGCTCGAATCCGACGGAGAAAACGTAGACGACGAGTTTGAATCGGAATGTGAGTCCGAATCCGAGTCCGAAAACGAAAGTTGTTGGTTATCAGCGTGAATGTGAAGATTTTCGTGGTTGATGGGAGGGAAAATAATTGGGGGATTGTTACAGCCGTCGTCTTGGTGGTTTCTGATGGCAACCATTGACCAGGGGGGTTTCTGTGGTGGCGAAACGGCGGCGTTAAGCGGAAGGCGATGGATTTCGCCCCACTCGATTAGCTTTCCGAGTAATGGTAGCGGCGGCTCCGACACTTCTCCTTCTTCAGCTACGGCTGAATATGAGTCCTCCGCCATTTTAGCGAAACAGTGGGGCTCTCTGTTTTCTCTGGTGTTCACGAGTCCCAGTAATTAATCATGAATTCATGATTGGGCTTTAAAATAAAGAAACTGAAAAACTAAAACAAAATTAAGAAATTATGATGGGCCGTAAGTGCAATTGATGTTGGGCCGAATCGTTTGGAAACTTGTGAATTTTGGATTTGGGTTTTAAGAAGCTCATTGTTTGCTCTTTAGTGGGGGGATATGGCGGTATTGGGCCCAGCCCAACATCTTGGTTGGAGTCTTGGTCCTCTAATCCTCTTGGAGACTGTTGTAATGAATTTGTTGTCAGACTAATTCAAAATTTGGAGATGATAATGTATCTTTTAATATTTTTAAAATTATTTTTTTTGAAAGGGAATTTTTAAATTATGTTTAAAATTATAAAGCAACAGATTTAATCGGTTCAACTTCAATCCAACATGTCCTGACTTTAGACAGGTTCAGTGTGGTTATTTAACTATCTTATTGGGCATATTTCATATTTTGATATAATTCTCGTCAAAAAAAAAAAAAAAAAAAATATTGATATAATCACCTCAAATCTACTCCGGTGTCAAACCTTTATTCAAATGGAACCTAGATCTCATTATTACCAAGTAAATGTATAATGATTTTGTCAAAAAAAAAAAAAAAAGTAAATGTATAATGACGTTTATATAAGTCAAATGAATGTTCATTCGGTGAAAATTGTATTCCCGTTCACTATTTTAAAAATCGGACCGGACCGGACGGTTCAACCGGTTGAATCGAGAACCAGTGGTTTGACCGGTCCGGTTAGGCCCTAAAAATTGTTTATGGTTGAACTGGTCAAAAACCGGTTGAACCGATCAAAATCGTTTTCTCTTTATTTTTCATTTTTTTTATTTTCTTTTAGTATTTTAGAGTTTTAAATTTTGTATTTTGCTACATCATGATTATTTGAATTTTGAGCTATGTTAGATATTGTTTTAGTTGCTTATTTACGCATTTTCCATTCAAAAAGTCTATTACATAATAATTGATATAGTAATATATTATTATATACAATATAACAAGAAAAAACTGTTCTTTTTTATCAAACTGGTTGGACCAACGGTTGAACCGATCGACCGGTTCACAATAGCATGACCGGTTTGCTCACTTGTCCGGTTTATATAGTGTTGCTCCCGTTATAACAAATTAGTGTTTAGTCCTATCGTGTTCGTGTTCGTGTAAACACAATAAACACGAAAAAAATAATGATAGAATGTTAACCTATTAGTGACACGATAAGAACATGATAACTAATGACACGATAATGACACGTTTACTTATTAGTGAGACGATAATATGATTTTTGTATGTTTGTTCGTGTATTGTTGTGTAATAAAGTGTCATATCGTGTAATTTGTTATTGTGTATTAACGTGTAAATCAATCTTTTTTTGTTTGACTTATCGTGTCGTGTCATGTTGACACGAAAATTTTTCGTTTTTGTTTCGTGTATGAAAAGATCTTTGTCGTGTTGTGTTCACGTTTGACTTTATCGTGTCGTGTCGATACGAAACATAATACAATTATACGATTTGTCATCCCTAGTCTCAATTTTGTCAAATCCTCCGATCCAGCTTAAATTCTTTATTTTTAAATACTTATCATATATATTTTATGAATTTTTTTAGAAATATTTTTAGAAAGTTAAATAATATTTTTAAGAAAATATAATTTGAATGCATCTTAAATTGTAAAACGAGTCTAGCTGGTCTAATCGAATTTCTTTTTGTAGAAAACATGAGATATATTTTATTTAGAAAAATATATTTCTTAGAATTTTTAGCACATCGAAGAATTTGGATAGAGATGAATCCGGCCCAAAATCTATCTCATTTCCATTCCTACACAAATATTTAGTCATAGGCTTTCCTTGTATCCAAAACCATCACAAGGCTTAAAAATATTACATTAAAAATTAAACTCACTTTTCTTTTTCTTTTTTTTTTATCGGTAAAATCACTTTTCTTCATGTGATGTGAGGGTACATCTTGATACGGCAAATCTAAGACAATGTCACTGATAAACTCACAACTCTAAAATAACATAAAATCCATGACATATTATAAACCAAATTAGAGATTCCAAATCGGCCTTTTTGTTGTTACATGAAATTCAAATGCTTTATTATTACCAATTATTCAAAATGGGCATCACAATATGTCAATATGTCAAATAAACCGGCTCAGTAATATTGTAATAATGATAAAATCAGATTATTGTTTCATTAATTAAATTCCCTATACGAATCTCTTTAAACTTTGAGAATTCGGTTTTGTCACAGTGCAAATAAGATTCAACATTGGGCAGTTAAAATATTTTTCAAACTTTTACTTTCTCATAGATAAACACGTTCCATAAATATATACAATTTATGTTTACACAACAAAATATTTCTATTTAAAGAGATTTTCTTATAGTCTATAATAATTGATTTTTATTGTTTAATCGTATGATTTATAATCAAATTAGTTATCTTTATATTTTAGTTATTTTTTGAGATTTTACACTCTTTACAATCACTATTCTTTTAAAACATAAATAACATAAATCCATAATTTGTGAAATAAAGAAACAAGAAAAAATGAAAATATTCTTAGGTTTAATTTTTAGAATTAATAAAATAATAAATTATAAATATATTTAATATTATTAATATATACTATACATATTCGGGGAATAGGGATGAGAACATAGAATTCTCGCTTTATCTAATCGGAATGGAAGGGAAACGGACATATAAATAATGTCTCTGTTCCATTCCCATTTCTAAAGAAGCAGAGATTCCTCATCCCAACTCACATCCCCGAATTAACCAGGGATTGTCTGACCCATTCTATTCGGTTACTAACGAGGATGGTTTCCCGCAGGGATGATGCGAGATATATAATTCATTGAACTATTAGAAAAATGTGCATGTAACAATACAAAATAGAGGCCTAATAGACATATATCCCGTGAATCGCACGGACAAAAAACTAGTAATGATAAAATCAGATTATTGTTTCATTAATTAAATTCCAAATCGAATCTCTTTAAACTTTGAGAATTCGGTTTTGTCACAGTGCAAATGACCATTACACACTTCTAATCCTAGTACGGCTGTAATATTATTCCTCAGTTTTGGCCAAAAATTGTGGAACATGAAAGAATTAACTCGGAATTTGAGGTTAGGGTGTAAAGTTATCTAAGTTTGTTTGTTTGATATTTTATTGAGTTTTGAAAATAGTGCATGTCTGTGGTTGATTAATAGTTAATTAGAGGTAGGGTGTTTAGTTGGGCTTATAAACTTTTCAAAACATCTTATAAGATATTGGAGAATTTATAAAATTATTTTTTTTTAAAATTATTTTATATTACCAAAACTACCATCTCATTTAAAATAAGTTGAATATTACCAAAACTACTGTCATCTCAATTTAAAATAATAATTATTGACGAACCAATTGGAAAAAAAAATTACTTTATGGGCAATGTATTTATGACTAGACATAATGGACATACCTCTATAGTTTTGTGGATGAGATCTTCGATTTCAAATTGATATTCCATTTTTTATTCCATTGCATAGATTAATGTCAAGTGTATGAAAATTACCATAATGTATGAAAATTAATATGGTAATTTTCAAGCATAAACTTCAGTTTTTTTAGATAAATGCATACTTTAGTTAGAAAAATACACGATAATGATATGTACTGTAGAATATAAAATGAAAAACAAATTGGGAAAAAGATCCAATCCAATAATTTTGGTACTAAAAAACTTAAAACAACTAAACAAGTCAAATCTAAAGTTAGTCAAATCAAGAATTAATGACATTAACTCTTTATAGCCCCTCAAGTGATATAATCAAGTAATTAAAATGAGGGCCAATTAATTTGTAGGGTTGGCTAATGGACAAGAGGTTGCCCACAAAGAGACAAGGCCATGGGTGCTAGTTGTTGGTAATATTGGATTATATTGTTTGACGTGTTGTGTATTCCAGCCAAATGGTATATGGGGCAACAACACAATCTACAAATACACCCATTTTGACATTTATCCTCATTTTCTTCTTTCTTCTTTCTTTTGGCAACCACAATTTTGGATGGAGGGTATGGAGGGTGATATGTCCCAACTCCCAACAACATGCCTCTATATTTTGCGGACAAAATTTATGGAACGTGCTCTTGATTATAAATTAACTAGGGGTGACAAAATGAAACCGAAATCAAGTTCTAAATCGGAATCGAACGTGGTCAACCATCTAGGAACCATTGATCGGACCTGTTCCAAATTCGGAACCATGTAGGCCGGTTCCAATTCCGATTCATTGGTCTCAAAAACCATGGAACCAACAATTTTAACTATCGGTGGAACATGGGTATTACCGACGATTATTAACCATAGGATTCAAGGTTAAAATACTAGAAGAAATGTTAAATATATACTATGATGTTTTATATTCGCAACCGTATGAGATACATCTTAAACCAAATGCTTTAAACGAGTTATGTGAACTTTGATTCATTTATATCCTAAGAGGATACATAGTCAGCTTAATATTAAGTCCAAAATCTAGTATTATTATGAATATCAAGTCTAATTCCTTTTTTGTTTTTTATTTTTTTTTCTTCTTTTTATAATTGAAACTAATAAATCGTTTTCTAAATAATTCCAAAAAATTTCAAAAAAAGAAATAAAAAACAGGTACGCTTAAATCGGAACCGTGAGGCTCCGCCACCCCTAAAATCAACCCCTTGCTCAAAAGATTCATGGAATAAGTTGAAATGTTTTTATTTTTAATTTAAAATAGTTATTTTATTGTTCATTAATTGGACGCCTATCAAAATTGAACGCCTATCAAAATTGAATTCGGATCTTTTATTTTTAGTTTAGTGTTTTATTTTGTAGTTTATGTGATAAATGTAGACTAAGGATAAACTTTTTTCCAATATATACTTGGCAATTGACATGGACTATGAGTACTGTTGATGCTATTTTTCGATCAACAAGAATTTTTTTTTGGAATATATGACTAGGAATTTAAATCTGAACACCTAGAAATAGTATTAAATATAGAAGACAATCCGTGTGCACATAGTACAAAAAGATACGGTGATAGAGGGTCACCTTGTCTTAAACTCCAATGTGGTTTTACCGCGCCTGCCACCTCCCCGTTCAAATAGAACGAGTATCGAACAGTTCGGACACATTTCAGCATCAGTGCCGTCCACTTATCCACAAAGCCCAGTTTTTTTAAAAAAACCTCAAGAAAATTCCACTCCACCCTATCGTATGCTTTGCTCATATCCAATTTAAGTGCCACATATCCTCTGTTACTTGCACGCTGATTACGAATCCAATGAATACATTCAAATCCCAATATGACATTATTTGTAATAAGCCGGCCCGGGATGAATGCACTTTGATAATCGTCCACCACCTCCTGGAGAACCAATCGAAGTCTGTTGGTAATTGCTTGAGCATTTATTTTATAGAAAACGTTACACTAAGTTGCGGGTATTATCTTTAGGTGAACCTATTAAGGTGGAACGTGACTTAGGCTGTGATTGATTATGAAAAAATGTTTATTTTTGCTGTTAGAGAATTTTCTTTACCCAAAATGTAAAAAATAAATTATTAATCCATTTTCACTTTTTTCTCTCACCAATCACTTCTTTTCCTTTTTCAAAAAACACATCAAATAACTTATCATTATTACTCATTCCCCCCACAAATTATACTATTTATTCGCTCACATATTTCTAACTACCAATCATTATTTTTTTTATTTATATATCAAATCAATTTTAATCATTACATTTTAATCTCATATCCAATCATTTCATTCCAAAAAATTCCATCATTATTCTCCAGCAGGAAGAAAATTTTCAAAATGAAACGATATCCAATCGTGCCCAGATCATTATTGGTTTTTTCAGTTTCAAATTCTTTTAAAAATGTTATATATATTGCATATTAAATATGTTTGTTCTATACGTATATAAAATAGTTTTTTTAAGTATATATTTATCTTGTCTTTTTCTATTGAGTAATATGGTAAGAATCCAAATTCTCTCATGAAAGTATTATCATGAAAAACAAGCACGTAAAGTTAATCCTTTTTTTTGCTGTAAATGGACTGTCTTGGACTCTTGGTGGAAAAACCAGCCTAATTCTTGGTTCCCAAAATCTCTTTCTTCTTTGTAATAAACTTAATTGTCCTTAGTTCTTTGTTGGATTGTGTGATCCTAAGTACTGACGGACACACGATTTGATTTCATCGAATAAATTTGGTCGGCCCATTTGTGTTTATCAAAAAAATTACTATTACTTTGGTCTTGGGTACATTTCATGGTCAAATCTCAAGTCTAACACCAACTAGGTAAAAAACTTTTGAACTAATCAAGAAATTTAATAAGTATTCAGTTTTGATTTAGAACAATAGGGCGGCTACGGGGGATTGATCTTTAAAGTGGGTTGTGCCAATCTCTCTTATGATTTTGCCAAGTGTTCCACTATGACATATGCATGTATTTTTTTCCACAAAAAGAAAATCAAAATAGGACACATGTCACAATTCGACGGGAGTTGGACACAACCCACTTGGGTAACATCTACTTACCCAGCAGGTACGAGGGTAGTCAATAGTCATCGAATACAATGACCTAGGACCCCCGATTTTGAGGAACTTCTACACATCTCATTTATTTGGATAGTGGAATAGAAAATTGGAACATGAAAAAAATTACACCTCATGCAAAATTACAACGCATGCAAAAAATTACAAAACTAGTTCTGTAATGTAAGGTTAGTATCCAAATTAGTTATGTTCATTTTTTATTTTTTATTTTTAATTTGATCATGTAAATTTCAAAATTGCACACTTTCAATCGCGAAATATTGCAAAACCAAACAATTGACTCGCACATGATCCCCATTTTTTTTATTTTTGGCAATTTTTGGATGACACGACTGGCATCAATCTACATCATCAACAAATACAATTTTGGGATTAACGTGGTTGATATTTGTCATGTCATCTAAAACATAGCGAAAATTAAAAAAAAACCCTAATTTTAAGGCACCACGTGCAAGTCACGTGTCACCCGATGATTTTTAAAATTCACGCGAGATTGGAGCTCAATTAAACTTATTCGACCAATTAATTAAAAATTTAAAAACGAATCAGACCAATTTGGCTATTTTGTTACACCCATAAATTACTGGACCAATTTTACAATCAGTAGGTCTCTTGTGAGACGGTGTGAGACCGTAAGACGGTGATACTTTTAGTGTAAAAAGTGATGTTTTATCTAGATACACTAATTTAACTGTAATTTAACAAGTATCTCTATTTACACCAAATCATCACTTTTTACACTAAAAGTATCACACGATCTCACGGTCTCACATACTTTCACCTTCTCGTATAAATTTTTACGTTTTGTTGCAATTTTCATCTGCTCCGCAGCACACACGGTCAAAAAAAGGGGCCGACAGTAAAAAAACCAGGTTTTAACAGCGCAAAAGCTTTCTACACTAAAAAATTGGGGCAAATTTTGTTCTTTTCCTTTCTTTGAGAACGAAAGCTCTGAAAATCCACCTAAATTTGAATTTTCTACAATTTTCACACTCACCGCGTGTATATGTGTGTGAGAATCCTCCAAATTTACATGCAAATTGGACCCATACATATATTTGTATGTATAGGTCTAGAGAGATAAAGTAGTAATAGGGCAGGGCGTGGGAAAAGAGGGAGAGAGAGACAGAGAGAGAAACACGTAAACAAATATTGTCCAAGCGTATAACGGAGGATACAGGGACGAACACGAAGCTGCGACCTCACGACGCCGTTTTCTTTCTCATTCCATCAATTTACGAGTATTATTAGTTATACGTCGTCCTCTTTCTATCAATGGATGAATTATTAGTTCGTTCTTGGACTCTATAATTGGCTAATTCCGTGTGGGGATTCTTTATTTGTATTTTTTGGGTCGTCTTTCCCGAAAATGTCGAGTTCTTCTGCTGCCGGATTTAGCTTGGAAGGGGTTGACGATGTCCAAGATTTCCCATGGGTATGAATATGCTACTTATTGTCTCCCTCTCTCTGTGTTGTGTGTGTGTGTGTGTGTGTGTGTGTGTGTGTGTGTGTGGGTGGGTGAGTTAGTTAGTTGAATGTGTATGTGTGTATGTATAATTGGATGGTGGTGGTGCATGATGCAGGGGAATGGTGAAGGATCATCAATGTCGTGGGAGAGGTATAGCCATCTCTATGATCTCATGCAAACGGGGAACAAGGCATTTCGTGAAAATCGATTAGATCAGGTTAATTATTGACTGTCCTCTTGTTGGGGATATATATGTTTTCTTCACTTTTTTTTTTTTAAATATCTCGGAGATTTGTATGTGTGCGCGTGTTACATTGTTATTATTTTTTATTAGGGAGAAAAAATTTCTATGTGGGTTACAGTATCTTCGTTTGGATGGAGTTCTTTGGCAACACTGATTTTGGTCTTAATGTGTGCAACTGAAATTGAATATAAGTATAGTTTTTGGTTGATGGTTTATTTGGATTTTCTGGTTCTCGATCCAATGATGTTGGGTACATTAGGATACCTGGTGTTCACGGTGTTCAGAGACCTTGGCCTTATTTGTGAGGTGTTTCAACTTTTGTGTGAAAGGAAATTCCTTGATAATTGCTTGTTTTGTTTGCCTATAACCATTTACCTGTTACCATGAGAGAAAGTGCGAGAATGATCTGAATGATGCAGTAGATATCACTGGTCTAGACACTGATTTCATATTTGAAGAGATTCTGCAATTCTTGATGCGAGACAATGGGAATATGAAGTTCCATTCTTCGTGGTATACAGAGTGCTAAATTGACCGTCCACTTGCTAATCTTCATCTTATTGTTATTATTGGACTCGTGGTATACAGAGTGCTAAATTAACCGTCCACTGTACTGAAAATGTTAATAGCATTCAACCACTGGTCGTCACAAACAAAACTGTTTTTAATGTAGCCTGGAACTTACATATATTGTTTACATGAATCTGATTAGCATTGTGCGTATAGTTTATGAAAGCTAAAAAACACATATTTATACCTGTGTAGCCTATACATTTTTACATTCTAGCATCTGTTGTCATTTACGATATAATGTTAAAATTAAAAACCACATGTTTATGCCTGTCTAGACCAAGTATTTTTTTTTTTTGAGGAATCTAGACCAAGTATTTGAAACATGCTAGGTACTGTAAATGACACGCGTGCCAATTGCTGCGCATGAAATTTCTGTTGTCCAACTTAAGTAATATAAGGTCTTTCAAAGATATTGCTTGATATCACGTTAATTTAAAAAACTGTAATTCCTGTTCAACCCTTTTGAGTGAGATAAATGGATTAGCACTTTTTTACATATTGCACAGTTTCCCATTTTATAGTTTATTTTTTTTCTCCTCAGGCCATTGAGTTTTACTCAAGAGCTAACAACATTAAACCGGATGATTCTATTATTCTGAGCAACAGATGTGCTGCATATCTCCGGTGAGTAGTGCCTATCATGATTTCTCATTGGAAGTCATATGGTATTTTATTTATAATAATCCTATGGATTTCACTTCCACTCATGATGATCAATTCGTGTTTCATGTTTCTATAATTGTAAATTTCCTGCAGGATTAGCCATTTCCTTAAACACAGGCCACCTTCTGCTTCGGAGTACCGGCCATTGAGTGGGTTGGATCCAACAACTCATGCTGGGGTATGTGATACATATTTTAGTCTCTCCAATTATGTTCTTGCCTTCATATATTTCGAGGAGTCCTCGTAATTTGATGATTGATCCTTATTTTAGCTTGCGCTGAAGGATGCCGAGAAGGTGATGAGTCTGAAAAGTAATTTTGTAACATCCTACATTCTTAAAGCAAATGCACTCATCCTGGTGAGAACACCTTTTGGTTCATTTTGCTTCCTAGTCTATAAGTTGTGGATAATATTGATTTTTGAGCGATTGAAAATTAGAAAGAATTGCTTTCACTATTATGCTTATGTTATCCTTACCTACTCATAATTTACGAGTTATTATTCATCTCACTTGTGTATGTGTTGGCTACTATAATTGCATAGCCGGGCAGTGTGCTTTCTATTGCCATTTCTAGTTGTTCTCAAGTCTGCCTTCATTTGGCTTCATCGTCCTTGTGCTATGGCATGTCATGCTTTTATTTTTCCTGAGCTCAATAACACTTTCAACAATTAATATTATTTGACAGTTAGAAAAGTATGAACTGGCTCGAGATGTTATTTGTTCGGGCCTTCAGATTGATTCTCAAAGGTAATACAGAATTACAGTGTTTTTTAAGAGGGTTTCGTCCAAACTTTTTATTGGTTATAGTATTTTCCTATTTATAAATGTTTTGAGTAATTAAGGAAAGTGTTTCCTTTTACAGCAATCCTCTTTTGAGTTTAGAGAGGTCAACAACCAATATGTTTATGAGGAGAAGCCATGTAAAACCTCAGCGTACTGATGATTATGATTGTACTCTATGTTTGAAGTTACTGTATGAACCAATCACAACTCCTTGTGGGCATTCTTTCTGCCGCTCATGCCTGTTTCAGTCTATGGATAGAGGTCTTATTTCCTATCCTTTTGTTCCTTCGTTTTCCTTTGTTTCTAGAAAGACATTGTTCCTATATTCATGTATTTATATTCATATCTTCTATAAATAATTTCAGGTAACCGATGCCCTTTGTGTCGTACAGTTCTGTTTATTAGTCCAAGAACATGCGCGATCAGGTCAGTTTTCCATGGCTTAAATTGTTAGTTGTTTGTTTTCCATTTTCCAGTCTATGACAGGAAGTCATATACACCAACATTGTGTGCCCGCTAACTTCATTTTTGCGGAGTTCATAATTGCTCGTATTGTGGAAAGAGAAGAATTATATAGAGGAAAATAGTACTGATATTAGCGAAGTTTAACTTGCTAGGTCCTGGGAATGAGAAATATTGATATAGAGACTAATAATTAAAGTTTACAATGGCCTTTCTTCAAGTCATCTGTTTTTGGCATCTAGATATTCCTCTGAAAAATGTGTTACAGAAAATGTTAATCTGATTTTGATGATATCAATAAGCAAATAGAAGGATGTTATCTATATGACAGATGTAACTTACCAGTTGACTGGCTTTTCCAGTGTCACTTTGAACAACATCATACAGAAGAACTTTCCGGAGGAATATGCAGAGAGGAAGTCGGAGAATGACAGTTTGACAAACCTTGGTGTTGATTTGTTGCCACTTTTTGTCATGGATGTTATCTTACCATGCCAGAAGTTTCAGCTTAACATATTTGAACCTCGTTATAGACTTATGGTGAGTTGATCAAATCAGTTTTACCTGCTTTGTTAATTTTTTTAACACATTTCATTTGATGTCTATATTTGGATGATATCAAAGAAACTAATGTTTTCCCACTCTGATAGATATTAAGTGGCAAGTTATTATCTCACCAATGCTAGGCAAAGGACCTAGCTTTAGGCGTTGCAGCGACCGAAATATGAAACTTTCCCATTCTTGGCCTAGACAAAAAGAATTCTGCCTATGCACAAGAGGGTGTCTTGGAAACATTAAATAAAAAATGTTTCTCCTAGATTTCGTAATAGTAACTTGTCTTGAACACGTTATAACCCTGGGAGCCTCTAATCATTGAAACAACATACTTCTTGTGTTGACATGAAGCCAACTTATATATCGGATTAGACCTAGAGTAAGGAAAGAGGAAAACAGATGTTGTGAGTTTGTTTAAGAGTTTGTGTAATATAGGGTACCTATCCAGAAGTTTCACAACTCAATATGATACCAATATGAAGCTTTCTGTGTAGTCATCTTGTGAACTTGTCAAACACGTACCAGTTTAATCTTTTCACTATCTTCTTGTGTTTTTCCCGATTTGAAGTCCCATATTAAATGTGTTGAAACAGGTGAGGAGGATAATGGAAGGAAACCGCCGCATGGGAATGGTATATGATCTCACTAGGTTCTCTTTATATATATATATATATATATATATATATATGAAAATAGTTTGGTCCTATATATACTCACTTATCCTGCATGTGGCGTCTTTCTTTATGGTGTAGGCTGTAGTTGACTCGTCTACTGGTTCAATAGCTGATTATGCATGTGAGGTGGAGATTACAGAGTAGGTGATTATTATAATTGTATTGTACTTTTTGAGTTATTTATTGAAAAGTATATATGATTTCATGAATTACTTTCGTTGGCACTTCAGGAACATAAGATGATGATTACATTTCATTCTTAATGCAGTTGTGAACCACTTCCAGATGGGCGTTTCTTTTTAGAGGTAAAAACATAAGTAAGCTTCACATCATTATTTTATATTACTTTTTTTTGTTTGGATATGAGACCTCTGATTTTGTCATCTTTGAGAACGGATTGTTGTCTGTTCGAGTTTTCTTAAATTGTTGGTCGATATGAGTCTTTTTACCCTGGTGAAACTAGATCTTGCAACTAACAGGCCAAAAATTGAACCTAGTGCCGACAAACAGAGAGGTAGTTTTCAAATCTATATTGTACATGGAACATATTGATGTTCTTTTCATCGTGTGGGCCACTCCCAAAGGAGCATTTGACTTTTAACTCAATCCAAGAGGAAAATCACTTTGGTTCATTCATGCACTGATAGAAAGTACTACCTCCCTCTGAAAATTTATTATGCTTTCTGTTGAGCTTTTATGTAAGAGATACTGTCATCAAAGGACCAATAATTTTTTTCTTAGAACTTTATTGTAAGTTCTAGTAGTATAAGGTATACAGGAAAAATATTCTTCTTTGTTTCAGCTGTATCTTTCTACCTTCTGATTGCTTAGTTTTGTTCCTTTCGGTCTAAGCAACTATTGGGCGCAGGTTGAAAGTCGCCGGAGATGTCGCGTTATTCGAAATTGGGATCAAGATGGGTAATTTCCATTACTCTCTAGTGCCTGTATGATATATATTTACACGATTTTCATTATTTATTGCAAAAGCTTTTCTAATCGATTTTTTGTTTATTTTGACATTGTGTATGAAGGTACCGCATTGCTGAGGTTGAATGGGTACAAGATACCTATCCACCAGAGGGAACTGAGAGAAATGATGTAAGTTGCTTGAAGAATGAATAATGCTTCATAATGCTTCTGGCACCACTATCTTTTCTGCCTTTTTCAGTTTTGCCTGTTTAGAAGTTTCATATCTTTCTCTACACGCGTGTCTCATATGAGAAATATTATTTTTGGTTTGCTTGAATTGATTTTCAATGCTTGCAGTTACTGGAGATGACACAAAAGGCCGCAGAATTTGCTTCACAATGGATAAAGGATGCACAAGAAGCAGCGCAAGGAGGTAATTACTATCACTAAAATGTCTTTGTTGGTATTTTCATCTCTCTCTCTCTCTCTCTCTCTCTCTCTCTCTCTCTCTCTCTCGGGCTTTTTCTTTTTCTTCTTTTTTACCATGCCATGATTCTTCCAATTCTTGCTGATCTTTTTGAGAAAGAGTTGTTACAGATAGAGTAAGACTTGCGGAGCTTTTTAAAGCAGAAGGGTTGATGCCCCCCACACGGGATCCCGAGCGCTTCAGTTTTTGGGTATACTTCTTAGTGTACATTCTAGTCAATCATGATGGAAACTTGTGGTTTGTTAATGATTTATTGCGTGAATGCAGCTTGCAACGTTAACAAACCGTAGGCCATCAGAAAGATTAGATCTCCTTCGAATAAGAGATACAAAGGAGGTAATGATGCTCACTATATTGGGACTTTTTTGTGAGTTTCCCAGTTGTTTGATACCCTATATAGGGAATTACAGCTATCAGTTGATGACAACATTTCTCCACAAGTCATATTGCCTGTATTTCATAGTTGTACAATTCATGAGTGCCTTGCAAGGAACAAATGCAGTTTTTGTTATTCCCCATTCACACATATTGAGACACTTGTGATCCCAGGTTGTCGAAAGCATATACCACTCTTTTTGTATGCACTATTTAGTATGCCAATAGTTTATCCACCCGTATATGTATGTTGATATTGGGCATGTTGAGAATATAGATTGACATGTGCAAGGGCGTAGCCATGAATAAATTTGGGGTGGGCCGATACACGAAAATGGGGTGGGCCGGATAAGAAAATCATATAAATTATAATTATTTTTTTTCTAAAAAGAATTCCAGTTTATTTTTTTTTACTCCCCCCTCCATCCGCCATTGGACATGTGAAACCCCAAATTAGAGAACATGTAAATGTGGTTAAACCGTTTAAAGTTGCCTGATTTTGGAGTTATAAAGTTATTTAGTCCAAGTTTTTCTCGTATGCTTTGAAGGTTAGTTATTTTCCATGACGTAAAAGGACATACCTAGTTTTCCATACTAATTGCTTCACAAATCAACATAGTCGTTTTTTATGAAGTTACATTGGTATTTGGCACGAGGGGAAATGTAATTGATTGTACGATATGCTATACAGTAACTCCAATTACATCTCTTTTACATATCCGTTTTTGTTTTCTTTCCTCATTAGTTATCATCTACATTTTTGGGATTTTCTTGCAGAGGATTAGACGAGGACTTCTTTATATGAAGGCTGAAGAGCAAGGGTGCAGACTGCAATAAAAGACATTTAGTCATGTAACATCTATTATTTGGCTTTTCAAATGTTAATATCCCTTTGTTCATTTACAGAGGCTATTCATATTCTTTGATCCACGCCTGAAAGTGGATTTTGAAAGAAAAAAGGAAGAAATATAACCATGTACTTTCTTTGAGGACCTAAATTTGTTTTTGTAAAAAATATCACATGCAGTAAATAGTAAAAACTTGGTCCGTTTACGACATAATGGTGTCTATTTGCTTTGTTGTCGTATGCATTTGCATCGTTAACTAAAAGACTAGTCACATTCACAAAGCTTGTTTGAGTCTGGGATTATTGAGGTCATCCAGTCTGAGATTTTGTTTTTATGTTTTAAGTCTAGGACATAAGGATTATGATTTAATGTCTTGACCTTTTTCGTCTGTGGGAGTTTATTATTATTAGGGATAATTACAAAAACACCCTCCGTGCGTACGACGAAAAAACGTAAGATGAATAAACTAAAAAGGGTTGCAAAAAGAAAATCAAGTACACTTCCACATTTTGATATGACTACGGAAGACCTTGAGAATGACCCTATGTTTTGGGAGGATGTAGATATGTCAAGTGGCGATGACTGTCCTATTACTTCTAAAGAGAATGATGGTGGTGGTGTTGAAAAATAAACTATCTACATCCCAATTGTTCAAGAGGATCTACCACGCCCCAAGCATAACATCGATAAAGGCAAAGGGGTTGTCAAAGAAACATCTGGTTTTGAAGAATATTTAGGTATGACTATTGAAGACCTTGAGAATGACCCTCTGTTTTAGGAGGACGTAGATAGGTCAAGTGACGAAGATGGTAGTGGTGGTGGTGTTGAGGCAGCAACAAGGGGGAATGCTAAACTCGGGGGTGGGCACAAAAGTCGTCTAGAGAGTAGGCATGAACATCACCGAGAAAATCGCTATGATGATGGCGGCATGATAATGGTGGCGGGAGTGTAGGCAAGATTGTGGGCGACAAGTGGGCATAAGAAAGCGAAAGAGTGTAGGCAAGATTGTGGGCGGGAAAGTGGGCAAAATAAAGGTGGGCGGGAGTTCAGGCAATATGATGGTGTGCAGGAAAGTGAGCATAAGAATTGTGGGCAGGAGTTCAGGCAATATGGTGGGCAGGATGGTGGGCATAGGAATTGTGGGCAGAAAAGTGGGCATGAAGGTGGGCACGAAGGTAGTCAATCATGCAAAAGGAATGCAGTCGGCGGGCACGCGAGTGGTGTGAGGCCTATGAGCAATCAAACAAGCGGTTGTAACTCTATCTCAAGTAGATGATGATTTCTGAGTTGGTCAAGTTTTCCCACGAAAGAAGAATTTACTCGGCGACTTGCAATAATTTGTATCTTTGAAAAATAGACAACACATTGTTAAAAAGTCGGACACGATTAGATTTGTTGCCAAGTGTGTGGATAAAAATTGCTGTGGGTGGATGATACGCGTGACTAGGCGGCGAGGTGGACATCGTGGGTTGTAAAATATATAAATTGTCATGAGTGTTCGATTGAAATGAACAACCATGAGCATCGGCAGTAGGAGTAAGGTGTTGGGTGAGGCGATTATGTACATGTATAAACAACCCACACATTCATACCCAGCCTCTAGCTATTATTCCCGAAATAAAAGATAAATTCAACGTGGACATAAGTTATGACAAAGCATGGAGAGCAAAGGAAGAAGCAATTAAATTGGTTAGAGGTTCTAGGAAGATTCGTTCAAACAACTTGCCGCTTACTTGGAGCGTGTCCAACAAGTCAATCGAGGTCTTCGTGACCGAGATTGAGGTGATGAAGGTGGTTGTTTCAAATATTGTTTTATGGCTTTAGGTGTGTGTATACGTGGATTTTGGACATGTATTCGACCCGTATTAGCCGTGGATGGATGGTACGCATCTAAAGGGAAATCAGAGGTATGTTATTAGTGGCTACGGTATGGACGGTAACAACCAAATTTACCCTTTAGCATTTGCCATTGTCAACTCCGAGAATGACGCTTCATGGAAATGGTTTCTTGAAAAGATAAATGGCTTGTTGGCGGAGAAGAAGGATTTGGTTATTATCTCGCACCGCCATCCCTATTGCTAATGCCGTTAAGGAAGTTTTCCAAGATGCACACCATGGAATTTGCATCTACCATCTAAGACAAAATGTGTTGCCAAATTTAAGGATGTCGATGTATCGGCTCTACTATATATTGCCGCTAAGACATATAATGAATTGAATTTCGACATATCATGAACGAGATATATTTTGTATCTAGTGATATATATAACTACTGATTCGAAAATATTCGGAAGGAGCAATGGGCTCGTGTGTTTTTCGGGTAGAAGATATATCATCATGACTACCAATATCGCGGAGTCTTAATGCCGTGCTCGGGGATCTTAGGGAAACCCTCCGGTGGCCCTTTTGGATGCAATCTTAATGATATTGATGAGGTGGTATGCGAACGGCGTAATGTGGTTGTGAAGATGAAATATCCATGATTGGTGAGAAAATTGTTCGAGAGCGGGATGAAAAGCGTATGAGGATGGATGTCCAAACATCGCATTACTACACCTACTATGTACTTGATGGTGATAGGAATGCCGGGAGGTCGATTTGAATGCAAGAAAGTGCACATGTAATGTGTTCCAACTGGATCAATTACCATGTACACATGCACTAGCGACTAGGAGGAAAGTTGGAATGCCAATGTACAAACTCGCTCTCAATTTTACACAATCGATGCACTAATAATGCGCATATGCAGAGGCCATCTTCCCCGTAGGCCACGTGGACTTACGGAGTACCCCAGGAAGTATCCGATTGAATGTGTTGCCTCAATCATGCGACCCCTAGCGGTAGGCCACAAAAACGAGGATATTGTCCGGGCGAGCAAAAAAAGAAAAGGAAGTGTGGCGATGTAAAGGCACCGATCATAACCGCAAAACTTGCAAGAAACCCATTCCGGTGAGAAGTAACATCAAATCTTAGAAAGTGTGGGCTGATGAATATTGGTTGTTTGTAATTTGATGTATTACATTGCAATATGGTAGGCATTTGGGTAGGCAAATGTTTGTGTAATGTACTATATTGATGGTAAGCGATTGCGTACCATTTTTTCACATTGTTTATGTACAATTCTTGTATTCGGTTGATTAGGTTGTCTTCTATCATGTTAAAGTGTTTAACATATTTACGTCTTGTACTAATTTTGAAAATAATGGGCATTTGCTTAGGCAGATGCGTAGGCAGGATTGTGGGCGTTCCTATTTGTGTCTTATACGAAATTCTGAAATAGTGGGCATTTGTGTAGGCAAGATTGTAGGCAGGATTGTGGGCGTGCCTATTTGTGTCTTATACGAAATTCTGAAATAGTGGGCATTTGTGTAGGCATGATTGTGGGCATTAGGGGTGTGCACGGTACGAGACGGTTTGGAGATTTAGAAATCTCCAGAACCGTCCCGAAGTTCGGAGATTTTGAAAATAAATCTCCAGAACCGAACCATAGAAAAAAATCTCCGTCCCGAAAGTTCGGGATGGTTCGGGATGGAGATTCGGTTCTAATGGGACGGTACGGTACGGTTCGGTTCAGGACGGAGATTCAGAGATTAACCATAAATAAAACATATAAATTTGGAAAAAAGAAAAAATGAAAAAAAATTAATATAAAAATCAGCAAACGGATATGCTTCAAGATATCTAGTCTCTTTTTAGCATAGTCTCAAAATAAAAACTAAAATTATAATAGGTAATACAATCCAAAATTCTAAACTTAATAACTTCTATAATACAATAATAGTCTATTATTTGGACAATTGTCCTTCTATTGACATAGAACATATATAATTAACTAATAATTTTTATAAATTAACATGAAATAAAAACTTGTATAAATTTATAATCTCAATGTCTCATACTTAACAACTTAACATAATCAATAAAAATATATTTATAATTTATGTGATGTGGTAAAAAAATTAAAATACGATCTTTTTTATATTGTTATAATATGGTACTATTATTTGTTACTATTTTGAGTGCAATTTACTACATTTAACTAATTTAAATTTCAAATGATTTACTCTATTATTAATATCAAAGTTTTTCAAAATTCATAATAGTTGTAGTATTATGGTTTTTCAGAAATATGTTTTATATTCAATTTAATTTCAAATAGTTTGTAGTTAATTCAATACCAAAATAAAAACAACATATATAGAAATATTGTATATGTATTTATATAAAATCTTTAAAATCGGTTCTAGTTTCGGGTCTTCGGTTCGGAGTGGTTCGGTACGGTACGGTACGGTTCTCGGTACGGGTATTTAAAAAATCTCCAAAACCGTACCATAAATATTTTCGGTACGGTAGGTTCGAGAAAAGTCAAAAAGTCAACGAATATTTTCGGTTCAGAGATCTTTCGGTTCAGATATCGGTTCGATTTCAGTAATCTCCAAGTCCCGTGCACAACCCTAGTGGGCATGCCTGTTTTCACATCTGTGTCTTATACGAAAGTCTGTAATAGTGGGCAATTGCGTAGTCATTATTGTAGGCAGGATTGTGGGCATGTAAACCCTTTACTGTTTTGAGATTTTTACATTGTTTATGATTGTTAAACCTTTTAATATTTACATTTGCTTAAGCAGATGTGTCTTATACAAATTTTGAATATAGTGGGCAATTGAGTAGGCATGATTGTAGGTAGGATTGTGGGCATGCCTAATTTTAGATCTGTGTCTTATACAAATTTTGAATATAGTGGGCAATTGCGTAGGCGTGATTGTAGGCAGGATTGTGGGCATGCCTAATTTTAGATCTGTGTCTTATACAATTTTTGAAAATAGTGGGCATTTTCGTAGGCAGGATTGTGGGCATGCCTAATGTTAGATCTGTGTCTTATACAATTTTTTATAATAATGGGCAATTGCGTAGGCATGATTGTAGGCAGGATTGTGGGCATGCCTAATTTTAGATCCGTGTCATACAATTTTTTAAAATAGTGGGCATTTGCGTAGGCATGATTGTAGGCAGGATTGTGGGCATGCCTAATTTGGAATTACAAGAATATACAAGTACTAATATCATACATAATTACGATTGATATACAAGTACTAACGTCATACATAATATACAAGTACTACATTGACATCTAATATAGGAAACAAAAATAAAAGTTTAATCCACACAATATATTTACAAATTAACATCTAATATTTCCTTCTTTGTATAATTCTGAGCAAATTCTGAGCCTGAATTCATCGCACCTCTTGGCGTTGATTTTCACTACACGCGCCCCGTGACCAAGGACTCCACCATCTTCATGCACATTATTCCACAATCATTGGTATTCAATTGTTGCGGAGGATGCTCATACCGATTCAATATTCCAATCCTTTTGGGGGGCTCGACCACTTTTGTCCCAAATGTGAGCTTCCTCGCACAAACTTGGTAGCATTAACGCTAATTTAAGGAATTGTCCAATATAAGTATTGAATGACTTGGACTCGAACATTGAATCATATACAACGATCAACTTTTTGTTCAAGTCCAACTCATATACCACCTAATGGTTGCGATGCGTGGCTATGCCATAGACCTTCTCAACATCACCCCATGATTTCCCCACACCGAACGTGGCCATGCCATGCCATGACCTTCTCAACATCAGCCCATGATTTCTACACCGTCTCTCATCGGATATGTGCCCATCAAATATTCCAGCATAGTCTCGTCCACCTTCCACCAAGACCAGAGTTTCTTTATGTTCTTTGAAGCTTTCACAAACTTGGCACCCCATTTCATAGTCAAATTATTCTGTCAAATTAAGGTAAATCAATGTCATAAACAAATTTATATCAAAAAACAAGATGAATGACATGTTTGTATAAATGAATGATGCTACGTACCCATAATAGCATATCAACGGTTGTCCAGTTCGACAAGAAACGTTCAGGCCATTTTTTTGATTTATATGCAACGAGGCACATCAACAAGTCCATTTGTTGCAAAGTGGGCACATATGTGGGCACACAGTAAGGCAAAAATGTAAGCAAGTAAAAACAAAAGTGGGCAGGAAGATAGGTGAAGAAGTGAAAGATAGGTGAAGAAGTGGGCAGGAAAATGGAAGTGATTTTATTCACATACCTGATCATCCAGCCATCCTTCTGGGTCACGGATATTCAAGAACCACGAGGCACAAAATTTGTGACCTTCCTCAACTCAACAAGGAACGACTACGTCCTTGTTGTCCTTGTTTTCATCAAACCACTTCTCAAATTCTTCAATCAAGGCCTGTGGGTAAAGGCCCATTGGATCAAAGAATTGCAGCTGAGGAATTTCCGGAGCATCCTCCACAACCACCTTACCCTTCTTCCTCGGTGGGACATGATGACTTGGGTCCGTAAAAGGCGATTTCTTCGTGGGGCCAGGTCTTATCGTCCTTTTACGTTTTTGATAAACAATGTCACCAAGTTTTGGAGATCCGACTTTGACAGGACTACCAATATCAACAAAATTAGGCTTGACATTGTCCCCATCACTCCGGATGCACCATCCTCACCATCGTGATGGAATTGTTGGATTTGAAGCCACAACCTCGGTGGTTTGAGCAGCATGAAAGTAATGCATCAAGTTTTGAAGGCTTGGCAATCAATTCTTCAAATCCTTTGTGCGGGACATATGTAATGGGTTGGGCGTCGCTGCCGGCAGGAACAAGGGCAAAAGGTCCTGGTATATCTTTCTTTTTATCAGAAGTGGTGTCATCACACACAGGTCCTGGTATACCTTTTGAGGAAACATCAGGATGGGATGAGGGGGGAGAGCCTATGGGTTGCTTCTGAAAGTGGTGCCCACTGTTGGTAGGATTGTTAGCAACAATGTGGGCAGGATTGTAGGCAACAATGTGGGCAGGCAAGTCGGCAACAATGTCGGCAGGATTATCGGCAACAATGTCGGCAGACTTGTCAGCATCGTGTTTGGCAAATCGGGCGGCATCCAGGTCGCCATCCTTGTCGACACTACGGTGGGCACTCGATGGAGCTTGTTCTTTGCCCACCTCTTCAGCAATTGAGCATCCCAAATGCTCCATTATTGACTTCGGCATGGACTCAATTTTGTCGACTTTCCTCGACAAACCAAACAAGTCCATGGGAGGATTTGGCTCTCCTTCCTCATCATTACCTTCACCCTCCTTTTTTTCCTCAAACATTTTTCTTTTCAAAGATTTCTTCTTTTTTTCTTCTTCATTTTTCTGTCTCAAATCCTCTTTCTCAAGTGCATCTTCCCACACAAAAAGTTTTTTCAAGGACTCAATATCTTGCTCCAGTTTGGACGGTTTCAGGTGTTTGTGAACAACGAGCTACAAACATATAAACAAAAGTCAAAAAACAGTGCATACGTGGTACTTCAAGTGGGTAGTGAAGTGGGCAAACGAGTGGGCAAGTGTATATTAGCGAAACAACAACAATGCGAGCATACAAGTGGGCAAATTAGTGGGCAGGTGTACATTAGTGAATGACAAATTTCAAGGTGGGCAACCATGTGGGCATATGAGTGGGCAGGTGTAAATTAATAAATGAACAACAATGTGAGCATACAATTGGGCACACATGTGGGTATAAGCGTGGGCAAATAAGTGGGCAGATGTACAGTAGTGAATGACAAATTTAAAGGTGGACAACCATGTGGGCAGTGAAGTGGGCATATGAGTGGGCAGGTGTAAATTAATAAATGAACAACAATAATGTGGGCATACAAGTGGGCACAGTAGCAGGCATGCATACACACAATAAAAATTGATTAAAAAGCTTACTGTATCATCATCCCCCGGAAGCAAAGTCCTGAAGATTGTTGTTTTTAATTTATCAAATGAAAAAACCGTGGCTTCGATTGACCAACGCAAAATATGTGGCACCCTATTCTTGGAAGCTTTTGTTGTGATGGCACACAATTTGGCAACGTCTGGGATTGCCTCATATGCCCATACTTGTAAGGCAGGGTGGAAGCCGTGGATGTCAAAGTTCTCAAAATCGTGATTTTCTTTCGTTTCTTTTCTTTCCCAAAAATCCTTTACTCGTCCGGCCATGCAGGCACATGTTTCTTTCACCAAGAAATCGAAAGCTACTCTTCCCAAGGATGAATATATTCTTCCACAACCTTTTTGGTTTTACGGTCTCTTACAAGAAGAACACCGTATAAGAAACATAGCAAAGTCAGCTTAAGGGTCATATCTCCATCCCCTTTCTCTTTCTTGGACCATTCTTCTAAAGCTTTTTCCACATGTATCAGGCAAAGGGGATTAAATCTCTTAAAGCATTTTTTGAAGATCCCCGAGGACGATGGAATAGTAGACTTGGACCCAAAACCAAGTCCTGTGATCAATGAGAATCCAGTTACTCCAAAATCTGCCTCTTTATTGTTGAAGTGGAATGTTATCTTGTCCAATGGCATCGACTTGTCTTGTCGAAAGAGAAGGTGGAGATATAATTGGCCTTGAAATTTCAACTTTTGTACATCCATAATTTGGCCAAAGCACGATTCCCTGAACCTTTGTCTATTCCTATCGCTCAAAAAACCAACTATTCTGTTTAATTCCTCATTCATATTGCAACGAGCACTTAATCTCGCTGGAAATTGGTCCTTTTCGTTTTGAACAAGCGCCATCTTTCTTGAACTGCACAATGAAAAGTAGTGTTAGGTACAAGTAGGCACACATGTGGGCGGTGCATCAAGCAAAGCGCAAATAGGTGGGCAAGATGAAAAATTCTCAAAAACACCCAAGTCCATACACATTCCAACCTAAAAACACATTATAGACTCAACAGAAGATGATCATAAACTCAACACAACACGTCACAGACTCCACAAAGTAGTGTTAGATACAAGTAGGCAAACATGTGGGTAGACTGCAAGGCAAATAGGTGGACAAGATAAAAATTATCAAAAACACCAAAGTCCATACATATTCAAACCTAAAACACATTATAGACTCTACAGAAGATGATCATAAAATCCACACAACACGTCACAGACTCCACAAAGTAGTATTAGATACAAGTAGGCAAACATGTGGGGCATCGCAAGGCAAATAGGTGGGCAAGATTAAAAATTCCTGAAAACACCCAAGTCCATACATATGCCAACCTAAAAACACATTATAGACTCTACAGACTCCACACAACACATCACAGACTCCACAAAGTGGGGAAAGAAATGGGCAATGCCGTGGGCACTCATGTGGGCAACGCCGTGGGCACTCATGTGGGCAAAGCACATGGCTAATAGATGGGTAACAAAAAGATGTTCGATTAAACCCAAGTACACGCACATTCCAACCTAAGCACACCATTAACTCCGCAAAACATGAATCATTTTAACGTTAAATCTCGTTTGGAGTCATATAACGAAACCCTAAACTGTTTATTATTTTGTTTTCAAAACAAAACCCAAAATGCTTCAAAAAAACTAACTAAAATATACATATAAGAGAAGAAAATGAAAAAACAAACCTTTTCAACCGAAGAATGACCTTTGATTTTAAAAAACAGAGACATCAAACAATCGCGATGGATAACACTAACTCGTCGGAACAGGTGCTCGTCGGAACAGGTTCTCGTGAGGACGTTCGCGTGTCGAAGAGAGAAGAAATGAAGTCGAGAAAGCAGTGGAGTCGGACGTGAGTCGGACGTGGTTTGGAAGATGAGAAGAATGGAAGAAGATGAGTCGGACGTGTGAGAGTGTAATGGGCAAATGAAGGAACCCTTCCCGCCTATTCATATTCTTTTCCTTTTTTTTTTGCTTTTTTTTTAAATAAAAGGGCATTTTAGACTTTTAGGATGAAAAAGGGGTATTTTTCATTGTTTAATAATGAAGGGGTATTTTTCCTTAATACCCCCTTGTTGGGGGGTATTTTACCTAATTTCCCTAAATAATACCACCTCAGAGGTGGGTTCCAGAATCAATTGAAATTGAGAATATTTCATGGGCCCATCCTTTCCAACCAGGCCCTTATCATTGATGCCAAATGGGTTGAAATGAGCTGATAAGGATATTATCAGCTCCAATCAATAACCCCAAACGCGCCCTAAGAGTTATACGAATGTGACAAGATATTGTAGGATCAATTTAAAATATCCTATACTATTCTCCTACTAATTTTAGGTTACGAATCTGGATACTTTTATGGACATTGGATGAATCATATAAGTATCATTAACAATCAGCAAGAAGAATATATACACCACAACAGAAGAAAAAATATGACACTTTTGATAAAACAATCGTATTATCCCCTTGTCTCTACAGTGTCCTTTCTTTTTTTGTCGAAAAATCAAAGAATCCATCTTTGTTTTTTACGTAAAAACAATTCTTATTTCAACCGATTGAATTAAGGATTGTTGTTAACTCCATAATTTAGATTGAAAAGTAGAAACAGATTATTCATTACTAGCAAAAACAATCCGGGTGCTTCCATATATCCATCACGTGGACTAACTTTAGAGGAGGGACAAATAGTGATTTGAGGATTCATCTGCGAGGAGAAATTTGGATTCCTTCTACACCATCTTCAATAGGAAGCTTTTTGGGTAAAATCCTTATCATTGGTTTTTATCACTTGTATAAATACTTGATTGTTAAATCGCTACGAGAACCTATATTTTTTTATGTATAATTGTATGCATAATTTAAACTTTAAAATTATGTTGTGTTTAACCCTGGTTAGAATATGATTCAATTGATAATGCCAATGATAACACAAAAACTCCTGTCAGACCGTCTAACGGGTCTGACATGTTAGACGGATCTGACCCGCGGATCTGGTGGCATTTCTATAATATTAACAGTGGTGTTTTAGTATTTTTCAGGGACCACTGGTATTAACAGTCCTTCTGAAAAGTATTAGTCATCCTTCTAAAACGTATTAGCAGTTCTTCTGAAATGTATTAGTAGTTCCCTGAAGAGTGTTGTAGTATTTCTCCTAAATATACTCCCGAAATGTATTAGCAGTCCCTCAAAAAAGTATTAGTAGTTCCCTGGAGAGTATTTTAGTAGTTTCCCTGAATATAATTAAATTTTTCTCCGAAATGTATTGATCTATTTGAAAAGTTTTTAATCTTCTAAAACGTATTAGCGAGTTCTTAAAAATGTATTAGTAGTTTCTCAAGAGTATTTTAGTATTTCTCCTGAATATACTCTCAAAATGTATTAGCAGTCTCTCAAAAAAATATTAGTAGTTCCTCGAAAAAGTATTAGTAGTTCCATGTAGAGTATTTTAGTAGTTTCCCTAAATATAAATAAAATTTTCTCCCGAAATGTATTAATTGTCCATCAGAAAAGTATTAATAGTTTCTCGAAAAAGTATTAGTAAATTCTAGAGAGTATTTTAGTAGTGCTCCTGCAAAGTATTAGTTTTTCTTATAAAATATATTAGTATTTCTCCATAAAAGTATTAGCTGATACTAATACTTGTATCATTTAGTGCTTCGTCTTCAAATACTCTGCTACTGCAATATTCATTCTTCACCTTAAGAAAAAAACAGAGCAAATCTAAAAACATGAATTTCTTTACAAAACTAATACATAACAATGAAGATACTCCCCTGCATAACCTCAAATATAATTCCTTAAAAATCTTATGAAAAAGACACCAAATGGAAAATAGTTGATGCTTGAGAAGCCAATGATATTGTAGGAAAATGTGCCCATGAAATAAATTCCAAATTAATGCTGAAAGTTTTTGCTGTTGTGATGGTGGAGTGGTGTGAGTGCGTGTTTTCTTTTTTGTTTCTTATTCTTTTGGGTTGACATTTGAGATAACTATATAACAGCCCAATATGATAAAGATAGGTCGGACTGGATTCGTTGGACGGTCTGACAGGAGACTCATATTCCAAACAGGGGTTAAATGCAACGGAATTTTAAAAATTTAAATTACGCATACAATTATACATAAAATTAAAACCCCGAGTTCTCTTAGTGATTTAATGACCACACATTTATACAAGTAGTAAAAAACCAATGATAAGGATTTTACCCAAAAAACTTCATTTTGAAGATGATGTAGAAGGAATTCTTCGCTACTGGGTGAATCCTAGCTCGAATCACGGTCTCGCAGAGTTCTAAATGTCCCTCCACTAAAGTTAGTCACGCGATGGATGGAAGCACCCAGATTATTAATTTCGCTTCTAATGAATAATAGAAACCTATTGTTCAATCTGAAATATGGAGTGAACAACAATCTAATTCAATTGGTGAATATGAGAATTGTTATTCCGTAGATTCTTGATTTTTCTACGAAAAAGAAAGAAGAAGAATACTGTAAAGAAGAAGGGGAGAACCGACACGACTGTTTACCTTTTTTTTCGTTTTATCTATTGTGGTGTATATATTTTTCTACTGATTGTTAATGATACTATTATGATTCATCCAATGTCCATAAAAGTGTCCATGTCTAAAATCAGTAGGAGTATTGTAGGATAATCTTAACTGATCCTACCATATCTTGCCATAACTGGATAACCCTTATCCGGTATTTACAATAAAGTCCCTCCATCTTTTCTTTTTTTTTTTTCAGATCAGCCAGATGAGCATATCCTTATGGGCTTAAGTAAATAAGGGGTTGGACTTTTAATCATAAATGTCCATCAATTAATCTCAATTAATTGATTTAGCCCATAGATCAAATCAATTTCATCTAGCCCAATAAATAATTCAATTATTTAGTTGACTAAATTAAATTAACTATTCAATTAATTTAGTCTTTTAGAAATTAATTGATCTTATCAATTAAATTATTTTTCTTTCACAGAAGTTTTAAATTTAATCTCCTATGCTTGAGTCAACAACCTGTCTTTTTCTTCTATATCATGAATTTTGGATACTCTTTTTTTAGATAGATGCATACTAATCAAAAGTGAATGAGGTCTTCTATTCCAAAATGGCGTTTCATCTTCTATTCCAAAATGACAATTGTTCTATTCAAACAAACTTGAGCAATACTATATTCGGCGCGACTTGACGCGTTTACTCCCCTAAATGTTGGGAAAAGTGTCTACTTGAAGTAGTAGCTTTCACTAGCCATAGAAACCATTAGTAAGGATTTTACCCAAAAAACTTCATTTTGAAGATGATGTAGAAGGAATTCTTCGCTACTGGGTGAATCCTAGCTCAAATCACGGTCTCACAGAGTTCTAAATGTCCCTCCACTAAAGTTAGTCACGCGATGGATGGAAGCACCCAAATTATTAATTTCGCTTCTAATGAATAATAGAAACCTATTGTTCAATCTGAAATATGGAGTGAACAACAATCCAATCCAATTGGTGAATATGAGAATTGTTATTGCGTAGATTCTTGATTTTTCTACGAAAAAGAAAGAAGAAGAATACTGTAAAGAAGAAGGGGAGAACCGACACGACTGTTTACCTTTTTTTCGTTTTATCTATTGTGGTGTATATATTCTTCTACTGATTGTTAATGATACTATTTTGATTCATCCAATGTCCATAAAAGTGTCCATGTCTAAAATCAGTATGAGTATTGTAGGATAATCTTAACTGATCCTACCATATCTTGCCATAACTGGATAACCCTTATCCGGTATTTACAATAAAGTCCCTCCATCTTTTCTTTTCTTTCAGATCAGCCAGATGAACATATCCTTATGGGCTTAAGTAAATAAGGGGTTGGACTTTTAATCATAAATGTCCATCAATTAATCTCAATTAATTGATTTAGCCCATAGATCAAATCAATTTCATCTAGCCCAATAAATAATTCAATTATTTAGTTGACTAAATTAAATTAACTATTCAATTAATTTAGTCTTTTAGAAATTAATTGATCTTATCAATTAAATTATTTTTCTTTCCCAGAAGTTTTAAATTTAATCTCCTATGCTTGAGTCAACAACCTGTCTTTTTCTTCTATATCATGAATTCTGGATACTCTTTTTTTAGATAGATGCATACTAATCAAAAGTGAATGAGGTCTTCTATTCCAAAATGGCGTTTCATCTTCTATTCCAAATGACATTTGTTCTATTCAAACAAACTTGAGCAATACTATATTCGGCGTGACTTGACGCGTTTACTCCCCTAAATGTTGGGAAAAGTGTCTACTTGAAGTAGTAGCTTTCACTAGCCATAGAAACCATTAGTAAAAAGCAACTGTCAAATGACACCAAGTTCATTTTGGGGAGACTAAAGCACCCATTTACACATAATTTACACCAAACCTTGACAAATCATGTATGTCCATCATTGCTTGAACAAGCAAAATTTCTCCACAAAAGACTAGCCTACATAGATCTTATAAATCCCATGGTTATTATTCTTCCCTCACTGTAAAATTTTCATGTTAAGATTAGCACCGTATTAATCGCCACAAGGTCAATACAGATTAAATCAACAACACTCATAATAAACATACAATAAACAATAAATACAAAGGTCGCTACGTAATACACACTGACAAAACCATGTTCTTGCGTAAATAGAAATATTTACATTAATAATTCAACCGTTTTTTCAGCGATATAAATACCTACGGAACATCAAGCCGCATCATGAAAAAGGCGCAGAAATCCAGGAACAGGAAAACAGGACCACTAAGCCTCTGTAAATCGAGCAAATACTCCACCTCGCTGGTTTTGTAGAGCTGTCATTAGTTTAAACACATGCTATTAGCCACAAAACGATTGTATTATTAAGCTATGTATCCTTAAAATATCACTTCTGTTTGCATTATTGTAAATAAAGTCAAAATAAAATCTAACAAAGAGGGAAAAATTAGTAGAACATGGTACAATATTATTCTATAGTGTGAAAAATGTTATGAGTACAAGATAGACATATATTATGCTGGATATGGTACACATTTTTTTTTATGCTGGAAAGAATACTCTAAATCATAGATTACAACGAAATATTCGATCAAATAACATTTATCGAAATTGATATGTAGTAAAACAAATGGTTCACAAGGAGAGGTCCATTCATCAGGATGCTGATGCATGCATATACAAATGATTTAGTTGAAGCAAGAATTCGAGGAAAACTTCGAACATTTAGTTTCTGAGCTAAACAGCCGTTTTCAACTAATGTTCGATCGATTACATATTAATCAATAATTTAATTGATTGGTTCGTATTTACCAACAAAAACCTCAACGTTTCAAAAAGTAGATATTTTATCTCTTTGTGAAAGAAATTGCTGCTAAAGTATGGCAAGAACCAGCCCCCCAGAAACCATTCTGGGCGTAGTTCATAGCCGATGGGAAATACATTATCAAAATATCCATCTCAGATAAGGCCACTGCAAGAGAGTTCAAACTCTGTTCTTCTAAATTGATTAATATGTGAAATGAATTGGATCAAGAGGGTGTTTCGCCAAACTTAAGGAGAAGAGCTTATAAATATATTGAATTAATCATTTAGGTAACATTGTCATTCGCTATGTCAAACTATGGGATTTGTAAGATCTGTATAAATAAGTAGGGGCCTCATTTTTCTTGAAGCAAGTACGAAGCACCTATCATGTAATTTTTTGAGCTTACAAGCTCTTTCCTAAATTTTGTACAAACACCTAATCACATCTCATGAGGATGCTTTGACTTATATAAGCTAAGTTGAACACCCTCCAAATTAGCATACCTAAATTACCAAGGTATTGGGATAAACAACAAGAAAAGTTAAATAATATAGTAAGATACCTGCATTTCAAATTTCACAACATACTGCTGCTGTGAAACATTTGCATTGGTGGAAATTATACCATCAACGTAATGGTTGTTAGTTATGTGATTAATGGTGGTCATACTCTCTGGGTCCTGAATACCATGAATGAATAGACATTTCATGTTATAGTGCCCAATCTTTTTCCACCTGACATTTAGTCCTTGCAAAGCTCCAAGAATCTGGGTCATTATCTCTCGAGGACGTGCTTGCGACTGATAAAGTAGTCAACATGAGAAACTATGAGACTCAAAGCACATACAGTATTAGGTGTCAATTGAACACGTGCAGTTATTCTTAGTAAAATTGGAGAAGAAGTTTTGGGTGCTCACAAATTTCATAAGGTATGGCTTGTTTTATTTCCAATTTAAAAGAAAAACAAATTTTTTGCTACTTGAACCTGAAATCCAACCACCCATTGCTTCTTTTTTGGGATCTTGGGTAACAAACTTGCATCAGCGGAAACCGATGTTTATCGACATCCGGATAAAGTCCCATAGAACAAGTCTCCTGGAAACAAAGATGAATAAATTTGGAGGCCTGAATTTTCAGAAGTTACAAATACAACATAACATAAAAACTAGAAATTATAGTCACATGAGGATGGAATAGTTAAGTTGTGCACTTTCATAATAAACAACCGGGTGCTCCTCTTTCCAATTTTGAACGATTATAAATGATGCTTTTATTTGAAAACAAATCTTTTGTTTACTTGCTCAAAACACATTATGTGACTAACAATAATATTAACCATGAGTTTGGGGATAAAACTGTCATGCAACACTTCCCGCCAATATGAAGGGGAGTACGCAAACATCCACAGAGAGAAAATGACATAAGTGCACAAACTAGTTTTCACATCCATAGTTCATTAAACAGATATCCCAATTCCCACCACATGAGAACTAGCCCTTATATTATCTCATGTATTAGTAATTTTCCACTTGTGAAAAAGAGAGAAAAATGACACAGAAATACTCTATATCCTCTCCGTGTAAAGCCGATGAATACTCCTTATATTGCACTAGAAGCCTAACTATTTTAACTAATGAAATTGATATTTTGACCATTTCCGTGTCCTAAAACCTTCAAATACTAAC
Organism: Rehmannia glutinosa; assembly: GCA_016081115.2. Taxonomy (NCBI): domain Eukaryota; kingdom Viridiplantae; phylum Streptophyta; class Magnoliopsida; order Lamiales; family Orobanchaceae; genus Rehmannia; species Rehmannia glutinosa. The sequence goes on from JABTTQ020002605.1 coordinate 288,799, forward strand.
AATGTTGTGCTTGTCAATACTACTGCATTACTACTAAAAGAATTAACTACATTGTTCGTTAATAGATTACAAAAAAAATTAGTTGACCGCTCAATAGCATCAAAAGGACCTTCCTGAAGGAGGAGAGTTTGCATTTATGATGCACACATAGATACAGTACAATAAACACAGCTATTGAATACGGGAATTTTCAAAAACTTTAAGATACAGTACATGTGGGATACCACACGGCACACACACAGACAGACACATTACAATATTTTTTACAAAAGTTAATATATAGAATTTGACTTGCTTAAACGTTCATTCTTTGACTAGATTCATCTATTTATTTGTTTATTTCATAAAACTCATACTTTACAAGTATAAAAGTTCAAAATAATATATAATAAATTACAATAATTGATACTTTATGTTCATACAAAGAAATGTATACTGAAGTATTAATAACAATCACTCATGTCTAGATCTGGAATTTCTTATTTCATACCTTAACTCACTCATTATAAATAAAAACTCATGTTTGTAAAGTGCAATAATAATAGTATAAATTGTCATTATTAAGTACCAAAGATGTAATATAATATATATTTTACACATAACATATAACAAAATTTCAAACATTAGAATACTAATGGTAGGAATATAATGTAAAATTACATGTTTAACTCATTAATTGATTCTTAACCTTATGATCTCATTTTTTTATGGGTTTGATAATATATTGATTGAAAATGAAAGACTAAATCTTTTCTAAACGATGATAGATGAAATTATTCAAAATTGCAAATAAATATCAAACTATTATCTTGTATTTTAAGCTGACCCACCATATCCAAAGTGTGATTAATACTCCTCCAGCCATATCGGAGACTATATCTGGTTTTTTTATTTTTTCTTTCAGTATTTGGATACTCCATATCCATATTGATACGTGTCCTAATTGTATCTAACTCACGAGTACCAATATTGCACAAGACTATTATACGAGTGTAGGTGCGTCATAGGTTCATGTGTTCTCCTTAGGTAACGTAGATAATTTCGATATGGATATCAACTGTATTGCACAATAAGGGATACATGAGAGTTTTAGTAATTGATGAGCAATTAAATAACAAAAGTCTATTAATTGTGGTGAGGAAGATGACCCGCTGTATCTAACAATTGAAAGTAATGGAAAGCTTTGTTGAGCACAAAATGCAGAACCTAATCTAGCTTCTCAATCTCAGACTGACGAAATTTGTTATTCTTTTATAGTAAAAAGTTATAGCAGAAGATCTACAGGGAGTAATGTGAGGGCCCCCAGCATGCTTAAACCAATGGAAGCACCAAAACATTAATATTTGGAACTACAAAGGCTTTAGCTTCAAATTTATTACTGCTCGATCTTTATGGGGACATCCTAAAACAAGACTTATTTGCTAAAATGGATTCTTTTTCCTTTTCCAATGTTGCTCTCATATGAGTAAAGATGTGAAGCGAAAATGTACAAAATACGCATAAAATTTATTTTTTCAACTCTTACTTAAAATCATCGTATGAAATCGGACTTCCATTAAAATGAGGAGAGAGTATGGAAACCATTTCAAAGGGTTTCGAGAAGTCAATTAAGACTCTCTCCTCACTAAAATAGTAAAAGGATATTCCACTACTTTTAATGTGGAGGTCCATGGTTAAAAGAATTTGAATATAGAAAACCCACCTAAAAGGGCACCAGGAGTTGCTAAATTTCAATAAAATATCAAAGTAATCAATTTAAAATAAAATTTAAAAAAGAAAAAGAAAAAGAACATACCATGGATTCCTGAAATTCAGCACCTAGATAGCCAGTGGAAATGAGGGACCGGGTGTCAAATAATAGATAGTATGCAACAGTAGCCTGCAGCATAAGATTGTAACATCAATATTTCAAGAATATAAGGGCTAAAAAACTGCAGAAATGGGAGTTCATGATATTGTACATCATTTTGAAGTCTGTTCTGCAATGATTCAATCAGCTGGCTCCTGTCAAATCCCATCCTAAGAACTTCTTGAATAATCTCCTCGTCAAGCTGCAAAAGTAAGGGAATTGACTCGGCAATATGAAAGCACAACGATTTTGGTGACTAACCAAGAGGTTATGTAGTTAAGCTGCAGCATGTAAACTAATCCAAAACACGGTCTTCCTTTAAGAGATATGTATAGATTACATATAAGAAGTTAATGACAAAAATAACTCCAAATGTAACTTGGCACTCAAGATCTTATATGAACTCACAATCAGTTGATTGCTTTAGCAAACTAAACTGTACTTACTGAATAAAGACACATAATAATGCATTCCAAAGTTCTCCAAAAAAGTATTGTAGGTTTAACAAGTCAGAATGAGGACAAAATAAAACATTTTTTTATGGCAATATCATTCTGTCATCATTGATAAATCCCTATCAACATGTTCACAATCTTTAGGAAACCATTACCTTTTTTATATGCTCCATTGCATTAGGTGGAGTGACAGCTAAATAGCGAGGAAGATTAACTTTGAACCAAGGGTGCTGACGTATGTCACGAGTTGTTATCCTCTTCATAGGGTCCACAACCAGCATTCTTGGAATTAAATCACGAGCTCCAGGTGACAAATGACTTGGAAGAGTATACAGTCCACTCTAAAGTATTTCAAAATTATATACAATGTGATGATATCCATCTCAGGCCACATATAAGCACATTAACGTATATTACGCTTTAGAAAGAGTTTAGTGCATATACCTTTATTTTCTTGAAGAGATTGGGAATGTTTTCATCATCAAAAGGAAGAGCACCACAAAGAAGAGCATACAGAATAACACCACAACTCCAAATATCTACCTCAGGTCCAGCATAAAGTTTTCCAGACACAACCTGCCATGAATTCCAATATATGGAACTTAGCCCTCACACAATCTCATGGAGCAAATATAGACCTTGCTATTTATCATAACTATATAATTCTATTTTTCAACTTATACTGATTTTAAAACCTCGGGAGCAGCATAGTTTGGGCTTCCACAACTTGTCCTCAGAAAATGTCCATCCCGCATAATGTTGCTTAGGCCGAAATCAGCTACCTTCACATTGCCTTTTAAATCTAGAAGCAAATTCTCAGGCTTGAGATCACGATGGACAACCATGTTTCTATGGCAATACTCCACTCCTGCAACAATCTGTGTTCAAACACAAATACAATTCAGCAGATTTTGTTGACTGAAATAAAATTCAACAATTTCATTTGCCATCTTGGAGGCCAAAATGAACCAATAAAATACAAAGAAAAAACTGACAGAAATCTACCTGCTGAAAAAAGTGCCTAGCTTCATCCTCTTGTAACCTGCCCTTTTCAACAATATAATCAAAGAGCTCTCCGCGCGGCACATACTCCATCACTACATATATATCTGCCGGAGTCTCTATAACCTCATAGAGGCGTATCACATGCGGATGCACGAAAAGTCGACATATTTTGATCTCTCTTCTCACTGCATAACATCATAACTCTTATAAAGCTGTAAATTCCTTTCACTAATCTCAAATGAAATGGAACAAGGTAATGCTAAAATGTTGAAAAAAAATACCACCACATTGGAAAAAAACCAGAAGATCTACTTTTAATTGCCATGCAACAAAAATTCTTAAACGTTGCTAAAGAGTTAGTAAGACAATATACACTGCCAGCTCACATGGCAGGAAAAAAAATCACCTTTTTCCTCCATGTCAGGACTCTTCATTCTGCGACGGTTAAGGATTTTAATTGCCACTTTATGCCCCGTCCGAATATGTTCAGCAATTTTGACCTTTCCAAAGGAACCATGCCCAAGAGTTTTTCCAAGTCTGTAGTTTCTTAAAAGTGATTCGGCAGTCCCACCTCCACTCTCCATATTCCTGTAAAATAATATAAATTCTCTGTTAGTATTATAATTGCATGCTCACAGAAAAGTGATACTACTCAAAAGCACTAATGCAACTAACTAAATCTTGGCAAATGGATGCATGGACATAAGTGATTCTAAGATTGAGTTTGATTTTTTTTATGTGTAACAAACACAAAGTTGCTTTTGTATTTAGATTTTATTTTAATTCCCCAACCTTCAGCAACATTCCAGTTTATTTTCATCTTCTTTTTTTTCTTTTTTCTGGGAGTTTCTATACTATGTAAACACACATCAGAAATCTTTTCCCATCACCTTCCTCAGAAAGTCTGATGATGACGTAGACTTCTGTTATGAGTTATGATTAGTTTGCTCAGCTCATGAAAGGCAAGCGTATCCTTCAGCTGAACACCATTCAAGTGATTGCCGTCACAGCGACCAGAAAAATAACACAATGACATTGTAGCATCACACAACTAAAGTAGGCCTCTCTAACTTCAATCGCGAGGAATAACTTGTCTAGGATGAATTCGTTACTACTCCTCTAGTAAAAGGTAGATAAATGCAGTGTTACTGAAGTATTGCTTATACTTAGTTTGTCTAGCATCAAAATGTGATGCATACAACACATTTGCCTTTATCCAAAACTGAGCAATACAACTGTTTCCCAGACACTGCCACCTTACATACACTTCTCAAGTAAAAAGATTCATCTAATCTCAAATCTTAATGTGACCTGATGTCTACAAGATAACCTTACAACATACTAGAAGCCTGTAATCTGTGGACCCATTTCGCCGTTCATTCCCAACAGTTTCACGGTGTAGAGAACCAACATGGTTTCTTCAATTCTTCTAACATGAGCTTAGGGCACATGTTAAGGTCATACGATGGTTTTTTCTCCCTTAGCATTTTCTTTGCTTTTGCCGAATTGATCATGTCAGTCTCAAGGATATAGATGATTTTTCTGAATGGAAAATCAACCCCATATGCACGAAAATATTATGGCATACACAAGCAGAAAGATAAGTTTATAAGAGGCACACATTATACTACATTACTTTACAAGCACTGGCTCTATTGTCGATGGAACACCAAAAAAGGAAAGAAAAAAAGAGCTGAGTGACTGACCCAAATTTTTAGAAGCTCATGACCAAGAACAAAAATTAAGAAGAAACTCTTTCTAATGCAATTTATTAGAAATTTTTAACTCATTAAGAAATTATTTGTTTAATTTAAAGTAATACAACAATGGGACAAAAATATCACCCTATTTAACTGAGACCAATACTCTTGGGAAGACAATGGAGTAAATAATAGGTCCCCTGAGCTGGTCTACGGTAGTCTTCATGCAACAGATGTCATACGAATAAGGCTTTTTTTGGTTGAAAAAATTCCAGGGTATGATAGTTCATCACATATCACCTAACTATATGACATAAATATCGAACGAGTCAGCTTCAAACTTTAGTCACTGACCAAACTGTATGGATATTGATCACAAAATCACTCATATACATTTTTAGATGATAGATAATGACATTTAATTTTATTTTAAGAGCGATTCAAATACTACCTGACAAAATGAGAAGTTGAATAACAAAAGATTCCCGCAGAGAATTCAACTGTCATCAATCATATATCAGCAATCAATAAAGCCCTCACCTTTAAAACAACACTTCTTTATACCCAAATTCCCACGACGAATTTACAGAACTAAAAGACAGCGAATGTGCGCACGTGCACACACGTAGAGAAACGATAAAATCAGCTACTTCAACAAAAAAATTCAAACCCTAAACCAAAATTCTAAGCATTTAAAGTTGATCAAATATGCTTTATACAGAATCTGCGCACAAGAATAAGCAGTAAAACCCACAATTAATCACAAAGCCGATCAATAAACACAAAATATAAATAATTTCAGACTTCAATCATGTAAAGGACCAGATCATTTTAAAAATAAATCTGAGCTAAAACACGGAACAACGGGAAGAACAGAATTTTCAGCAATGTGAAACGGTTGATCAAACAAATAATACAGTAATCAAGAACAATTCGATTGAAATTGGATTCTTGAACGAGAGATTACCTGATGAAAGAGTATGATTACATGCAATAACACTCTGTGATTTCTGTAATGCAATTGAATTTGAGGAAAGCAAGAGAGGTTTTAGTTCTACAGAGAGAGAGGAAATGGGGCTTTGGAGTTTTATGAATGTAAAAATAAATAAAATGAACTAAAAAATTAGAGGTAATTTTAATTTACCCCAACATAGATGTGTTTTTTTATTTTACCCACGTAAGTTTAAGTTATTCTATCTTATTCCATAAATTTTGCAAAATATTATACTTAATATTTAATTTCCAAATTTATCATTTAGTGTCAGTAAATTGTGTGTAGCTGTTATATCTCGAAGTATTATTTTGATCATTTTTTTCTTAAAATCTCCACATATTTAGTTAATATATAAATAATAATAAATTTTATTAATAAATCTAACCCATGATAGAATTTGCACATCACAAAATAAAATAATCTTAAATATTAATAGGGTAAATTTAGAAACTATAAACTAAGTGCAATAATTTGCGTTAAAACTGTAAAAATAGAATTATTAAAATTACGTGGGCAAAATAGAAAAATATGCATAATTTTGCGGTAGATTAGAATTACCTCAAAAATTATGGGAAGTAAAGAGTGAATGGGAAAGTTGGCGTGCAAATCCAGGATGCTGACTCAGCATTCCCAATGGATAAACACTACAAAACACCTCAGCATTTGCCAATAATAATTAATAATTCACCAAATCAAACAATGGTGTCAAATCACAATGAGGAGAATTTATCCCTCTTTGGTTTTATTTTTCAAACATGCATTTGGACTATACCCTCAGTTTAAAATTGTAAGTCCAAGCGGCTACGATAATCTAGAAGGGGGTGAATAGATTATCTCCATCTTTTCGATTTTGTCATCTTTTTCGAACCAAATGCTCAAACAACACACGTCGATTTATAGAGGTTCAACCCACATAGGCCTAATCTCTATCACCCCAAAGATATCCAGGGATGGATTTCAAAAAGAAAAAAGATTTTATTAATTTACCACAAATTAATACAACACCAACTTACAACAACACCTTGAAGAGCACCACACTCTTCTTCAACACCACCTTTGAGATTCTGCAATCTCTCTCAAGATTACTACAATCTCCAACGGCACCTTGTGAAGATTACCACAATCTTCAACCTTGAAGAATACCAAATTCTTCAACACCTCAACAAGAAGATTACCACAATCTTCTTACACCTAACACCTAGATCATCCAAGTGTGTTCTTACGCATTAAGAACACTCACAAGGATATCTTGTGTTGAATGATTACCCAAATTCAAGATTACAACTCGATAATTGATAATACAATAGAGTGCAAGTGTAATCAAGAAAAGCCAGACCCAAGAATGTGAAAGTGAATAGCTAGGCAAATTACAACAAGAAATAAGACAACGTAAGAACAAGTGTATTCTTGAGTGTATCTTGTTGTGTTGTAGTTTTCTCTCATGTTGTGTTGCTTCAATTCTTCCTCTATTTATAGAAGATGTCTTGTACATGATAGGCTCCTCTTGGGGACATGAATTACGTAAAAAAATTGCAAGACAATTGAAGAAAAGAGTGTTAGAAATCAATTCCACAAATTAAGGAAAAGATGTCGATGCACAACGGTTACATTTTTTTGTCAAACTTAAGGCGGACCGTCAAGACAAATAAGATTAGAAAAGAACGCAACAAAATTACACGGGGTGGCCAGGTCAAGGGGGTCGGCTTGAGTGCATCTAGGGTGCGGCCGGTCGCCACCACTTGTGGCCGGTCCCCGACCGATTTTGTGAGTTCTCAAGTTTCTGTTTCACGAAACTTGTTCCCAGGTACCGGTCGCCTCTTTGGTCGACCGGTCGACCTCCTAAATGACATGTTGTCCGATTTTTGTCGAAAATAAACCTCAAGAAATACTCCGAAAAATTCGTAAAAATATTTTTAACCGATCGGGAGTATTTAGGACAACATTAGAAATATAGTTTTGATGAAATAACACATTAATACAAAAAGTGTTGTCCGATATAAATTCCAATAAATACTCCGAAAAATTCGTAAAAACATTTTAGACCAATCGGGAGTATTAGGACAACATTTAGAAACATAGTTTCAATGAAAGAAACCATTGACAAAAAATCATTAAAAGTGTTTGTCCAATATAATCGAAAATAAACTTGAGGAAATACTCCGGAAAATATTAAAACCATTTTAAATTATTTAGGAGTATTTGGACAACCTTTAAAACCATTGTTTTGGTATAAAAACAAAATCATCAAAATCATGATAAAAACATTTATCAAACAAAAATTGTGTGTTAAACAGGTAAGAAGGGATTAGTACATTTTATACGGGTTATATTTCGATCTGATTTTAGAATTTAAGTCGATCCTATCTTCATTCTTTAACTGTTAACGTGTTTACTTAAAATGACAACACTTAAGACTTAACAATAGCTCACGTGTCCAATGTATTATCTAGTGTCTATAAATACTTGCTAAAAGCAACAGTAAGCGGGTAATGATATTTATTTTCCTATTTATACTTTCGGTGCTTAGTGCTTTAGCTTTCCTAAAAATCGATCTGATTTTAATTAGGGTTACCTCAGGTAGTCTATTGTCTTTTGAGTGCAAAATTACCTCGTAAGTTGTTCGATCTCAAACTTGATTGGATGTCGATTTTGAACAGAATTTTATGTAGTTAGGGGTGGCCACGGTTCCAGAACCGCCGTTTCCAATTTTAACCGGAACCGTTTGTTTATCTTTTGATAATTTTTTATTTTATTAAAATGATTTATCAATTTCAGTTACAAAAAAGGGGAAAAGATAGAAAAAGAATTGGACTTAATTAGAGTATAGAGGAATCAAAGTTCACGTAGTTCGTTTACAACATTTGATTTAAAATGTGTCTCATGTGGTTACGAATATAAAACGTTATAATAAACATTTAACATTTCTTCTAGCATATTTTACCAAATAAAAATAAAAATCGTTGGTTTTCACCTTGAAACCGCCGGTTCCACCAATGGTTCTACATACGGTTCTAAAGCGGTTAAAACCGCCTGGTTCCACGGTTTTGAGACTAGGAACAGGAGCAACTTAACCGCCTACACGGTTCGGTTCGTTCGGTTTTGGAACCGTTGACCATGGTTTTGGTTCCGCTTTGTAACTCGGTTTCGGTTCCATTGGCCACCCTTATAGGCTATATGTAGTTGCCCAAAGTATATATATTATGTAGTTAAAAGTTATTAATGCATCTCTGCACATTATAATTTAAATTTATGGAAACTTCATCTAAGAAAAAAAGATTGAACTCATTATGATAAGGGGTGCATGTATAATTTTAAAAATATTTCTTTAGTTTAAAAAATAAATTAAATTGATCTATCATACACAAATGCTTTACTCAAGTATTTCTTAGATTTTTAGGTAAAATACAATAAGTATATCATTTATTTCTTCTAAAAAAAAAAGGTATATCATTTATTTAATATTACAACTTAACTAATTTGGATAAGCCCAATACATACGGACCTATCTCGATCCATTTCCTCCTTTATTCTTGGATAGTTGAACAACATTTGGTCTTAATATTCAAGACCAATGCAATAGCCAATATGGATTATGGACTGTGTTTTTCTTGAAGACGCAAACAACCAATAGGGAAGACACAAAATGCATCTAATAAACATAAGAGTTCGAAAATAAATGTAATTTTTATTAAAGTTCAAAAACAATTGATAAATATTTTAAGGGCACTATCTCTAATAATAATTCCATACAATATTACTTGTGCAATGAATGATGAATAATTGATGTTTGGTTAAACTAATAAGTATTTAATATTTGATGTAAGATATAATTATTGATGTTTCTTTCAAATAAAAAGTGATCCTTTGGAACAAGGTTGTATATAATTTTACAAGTGATCAGTTTAATAAAACTGATAATTTGCCACCACATAATATTACAAAAATTCATTGCCCATAGAGATATGATTTTGTAGCCCTAATATTACAAAAATGTCACCGCCCCCAAAAACTACAAGAATGCCAGCTATTTTCGGTTCAATCTATCTCACGGATTTAAACCGGAACCTATATGAGTTTTTGCCTAAATAAATAACGCCGTAAAATCTCAAATTTATTGTCGTAGAAAAAATCTCAAAATTATAAAACTTTGTTGTTTCAATCTTAACCGTTTGAACACGACTCGATCAATATGAGCTTAACAATCTCCTCTAAATTCTAATCACATGCATTTTTCATGGATATAATTAATTCCCGGCTCGAGGGATTAACAAACTTAATCATTTATTCATCTTTAAACCTGAAACTGTACTTGAAGTCTTCAATTTGATACTCAAACATAACTATCTTCATACCAATTTATCACAATAAAAAAATTATTATATAACTCCATTGATTTCTTTCATTTTTTTCATTTTTCTATTTCAATTTCCCAGGCCAGCATTCAAATAAAGGTATCACCAATGTATTTTCCGAACACTAAGAGGGTGCATTGTTGTATTTTTTTCACTTCCATTTTTCAGTTTTTCCTGGAGCTGATGAAGTTGCCACGACAAGAATCTAAATTTAGGGTTTTCTTCTTGTTCAAGATTCAATTCAATTCTCAGGTATACTTGATATATTTGAAATTCTAAAAAAAATTACTATGGTGTGACAGTTTGTCTAAATTTGCATTAATTTTATGTCAGGTTTCTGATTTCAAGAAAAGATTGAACCTTGTAAATTCTATTTGCCACGAGGTAAAACAAAAATTATATATGGTGAATGTGATCAATATTACATTGATATGTTATTATGATAATCAATTAATCATTAATCGCCTGAATAAAACCATCTCTGGCAGTTTGCACAATTTTAGTACAGATTCTGCACTATTTTATTGCATAATTTGCACTCTGTCTCCAGTCTCCACCGATTTGCACTAAATTTTGCACTAAAAAGGAATATTGTATAAGGGATAATTACAAAAAGCCCTCTAAGGTTTGACCTAATTACAAAAAAAACCATGAGATTTTTGAAAATTACAAAAAAGATATGAGGTTTGATTATGTCATAAATTTCAGGGAATAACTGTAATATTCTGATAAACGTAAGGGGTGCTTTTGAAATATTTTTTGCATGTGAAGGGGAAAATATAAGACGGATCAAACAAAAATAGGGTTTTTGTAATTTCCAAAAATCTCTATTTTTTTTTGTAGTTAGCCCAAATCTCAGGGGTTTTCCTGTAATTATCCCTATTCTATATCGTTCAATTTTAGTGCATATTTTAATATACTCAAATCGTTAATTTTAAAAACTAGGGTAGCTATAGAGTTGCCCCAAAAATGACAAATAGCCATTCACATCTTTGGAAATGGAGCAGACTTTGTCGTAGTGCTGAAGCAATTTTTTGCTCCGAATTAAAGATTAAACACTCTTTTGGAGATGCTCTAACTTTACTTTTTATTTTTTCAATCAGGTCAGGAACTCCCTCAAACTGAAACAGATTATGAAGAAAATTTTATATCTTGTAAATACATTGAATGAAGGAACTATCAGAGGTATGTACCTTTTTTTATTTTTTATCAGAACCAATGAAGTTTTGATTAATTTATGGGGAGTTATACATTATTTTATGTTATATTTAGCATATTTCTCCCTTTAAAGTTCAATAATTTATTCAGATAATCTTTCTTAAATTAAACATTGCAGCTTGATTTTGATTGTGGTAGAAATCATTTTTTTTATTGACTTTCTATTAGGTAATGCTCTTGGATTCAAATTAGACATTCTTTTGAAACTCGAAGATACACGTCCGTCTAACAGCAAGATGACACTCATGCATTATCTTTGTAAGGTATTGATCCATTTCCTTTTAATCTTAGTCTCTTTTTTACCACGAGCTTATAACTCAAGTGGTATCGCATAACCCTTTATAAGGGTGTTGACCAGGGTTCGAACCCTGTATCTTTCAGTTTATTTGAAATTTATCCCCCCCCTCCAACCACTACTCCCTACTCATTAAAAAAAATCTTAGGGTGCGATTGGATATGCTTTCATTTTGAAAATTTTCTTTTCGCTAAAGAATAGTGGAAAAAAATTTAGATGAAAGTTTTTGGAAAATTTTGAGAATGTAAATGGATATGTAATGATGAAAGTTGATTTGATTTAAAAATAATAAAATAATGATTGAATGTGATTGATAGTTAGAAATGTGTGAGTGAGTGAATAGTGAAATTTGTGGGAGAATGTGTAATAATGATTATTTTTTTGTGAAAAAAATGTGTAGATTTGATTGGTGAAAGAAAATATCAGAAAAAAGTGAAAGTGAGAGAAAAATATATTTTCTGAAAATTTTCATAAACATTCGCATGTTTTGTCAAAAAAAATTCTCCAGCGGAACGAAAATGAAATCTCGTTCATATTCAATCGCAACCTTAGTCTTTTGTTTCATGTTTTTTCTCTTCCAAATATCTGCAGCTAATACTAAGTACCAATAGGGCTGACAATGAGTAACACAACACTGTTACAGAGACAAATTACATAATAAAGCATGACACGATACGAACACAATACTGTTACTATTCGTCGTAGGTGCTTGTTTTTGAGTTTCTCGTTTTTGTTTCTCAGGTGCTAGCCTCAAAGACACCACCTCTCTTAGAATTTCATAAAGATCTTATTAGCTTGGAAGCTGCCTCAAAGGTTCATATTTATCTCCTACTAGGTGAATAATTTTTATGTGATGTAGATAACTTCAAATTTTTTTCTTTTTTTTTTTTTTTTTTTTTTTGTAGATACAATTGAAATCTTTGGCAGAAGAAATGCAATCCATTGTCAAAGAGTTAGAAACAGTAAAGGAGGAATTGGATGCTTTGGAGAACGATGATCCTCTCTCCGAACTTACCGTAAGGTATTCTCAAATTAGAGCTGTCAAAATGATCTGGCCGGGTCAGTCCACCTGGCCAAGAGCAAAAATCAGGTCGGGCCAGATAGTGTCCGGACCGCTAAATTTGGAACCTAGTCCATAAAATTACACTGTAAAATTCGGGTGGGCCGAAATTGACAGCTCTACTTGAAAATGATTGGCTTGTTATGTTTTTGTCTTAACTATTAGAAGCTTGTCTTGTGTGACAGACATTGAAGGAATTCGTCGGCACTGCTGAGACTGAAATGACCTCTCTAACAAACTTATATTCTATTGCGGTAAGAATCTGCTCGAACGCAAAATGTAATAGTTAACAATGGAATTAATAAAATTATATTCTGTTGATAATAATTTTGTTCATCATTCATTCGGCAGGGAAAAAATGCAGATGCATTGGTTGTATATTTAGGTGAAGATCCAGCGAAATGCCCATTCGAGCAAGGTAACGTGTAAGGAAAAATAATTTGTTTGGTCATGTAACTTGGACTATTTTGAGATTTCGACCATTAACTAGTCGCCTGCCTTTTAAATTTTAGTCCAATAGTTTTTAGAAATTTGGACATTTAGTGTTATTTTGATCGAAATTGTGCAATTTTATTAAAAAATTATTGACTATGATCGATCAGGTGCAAACATGTCAAATAAATTGTTTTTCTTTTTAATTTTTTTTGGTGATTTGGAGCAGATTATATTGCCACCAAAACATAAAATTAAAGTCCCCAAAATTTTATATGATAATTTTTGGTGATAATTTGATGTGTCAATTTTGTACCAAATCACTAAAATCTTTAAATTTCTTAGACATATTGTACCAATCGATTTTAGTTAGCAATTACAGTAAAATTACACACAAATAGGACTAAATTTCCAAAATTTTGAAAGATAGTAGACCAAAATTTAAAAGTGACTATTTAGAGGATTAAATCTCCATGTAGTCCAAGTTACAAGACCGAGACAACTATTTTCTCTAACATGAAAATACTTATGTTTCTTCATTTGTGATATTTTTTTACATTGAAGATTGCTGATATAGTCTCTTATCATGCATGAAGTTACTGCAACCCTCTTGAGTTTTGTGAGGATGTTCCAGAAAGCTCATGAAGAAAATTGTGAACAGGCTGAAATGGAGAATGCAAATGGAAAAAATCTGACAAAGTGAGTTGAATAATATAGTAATGGGCATCTATTGGTTCTTTTATAACTCAAATCTATGTTGGATTCAGATTGTTGACCATCCATGAGATCAGCTTTGCTGAATATATGGGCAATAAAGATGTCGATTAGGGTCAGGCCCTCAGAAAAATCTAAGGTTGGGCGCTTTCTAGCCCGACCCTAAGGCCGGGAAAAGTTAGGTTGGGACGATCCTTAAGGCTTTTTTCTTAATAAAGTTTTTGTATTTTATGAATTTATATTCAAAATTTATAAAAATTTATACATATTGATAGAATCTGTTGCCCTATTAATCAATATATCAATTCAAAAAATCCTGGATGTTCGAAGCAGTGTAATAACATCAATGTTTTAAGTGTTGTAACATTTTATCGTTTAGTTACGTTAAACAGTGTTATAACCTAATTAAAGCACACACAGCGGAAACAGAAATAACACCAGGATTTTTAACGTGTTTAGATATCTTAATGCACGAGGTCACGCCCAGAGAAGAAACAATTCACTATTAGGCAAACACGGTTTATTACAAATACAACTAGATTTACAAATAAATAAAGACTCTCTCTTTGTGAATTCACCCAACTCTTGTATTCAACTAATCTCTGATAGTTTCTTCTAAAAACTCAATCATGTTGGAATCCCTCCAACTTCAAAAACCTTAATAGTTGAGTCGATTCACACTGTAATCTTCACCTTCTTCTCCCGAAAAATAACAAAAGTGAACAAATGATTTTTCTTGAAAAAGAACTTGTAATTAAGCTCAATGTATTTTACTGTGTGTCTTCTTTAAGGGTTGCCTTCTCTTTTTATAGCTATCAAAAAGAAATCATCTCTCTGATTTCTGGAGGACGTTTCAAGCTAAGAAAGGAAAACCAGCAAAATAAAATCATTTCCTTGCGGGTGAAAATCATGTACACAAGAAAAGTGATTAAAGATGGATAAATGACATTTAATATGACTGAATCAATTAAGATAAATCAATCCAAGATTATCAGCAATATGCATATAATAGAGAACATGACAAATATCAAAATACAAAATCTGGCATAAAATCCACCCAGATTTTGTACCACCAGTGTTGCATCACAAGGTTACAACACCAAAACTCGCACTGTGCATAAAGACCAAATTTGCTAAACATGCAAACTTAACATATATAATACTCTCAAATCTAATTGTTGGTCTCATTTATCAATTATTATTTTATCTTAGCAAATTATAATTGACAAAGATGAATAAATATGATATTATTATCCATGATTCCATGCTAGAATATTAGATTGCTGATTTTTTTAATAATTCATAAAATTATTTAGAAAAAATCTCATATATAGTTACTTATTTTTTATTAGATTATATTAGTATTTGATTTGGTTAGGTGTGTTAAACTTATAAGGACATTATAGGGCCAATCTTTGCCCGTGTAAGACTATGGACTCCGTCTAAATTTTTCAAACCACTTTTTACTAGGGCTACGGTAGGGCAGGGCTGAGCAGATGTCAACATGGGTTCTCGGGAGATGGAGTGGGAGGGTGCTGTCGAGGCTTTACAAAAGCTAAAAGTAGTGCAGAGAAGGCATTTGAAAAGTGGCTTGGGGAATAAGACTGATGGGATTTGATCCCAAGTAAATAACGTGGGTACATATGTTTTACCAACTAAGCTACAATTGATTCCCTCTAAAACAACTTTTTAGGTAAGATATAATAAGTGTGTCATTTCTTTATTTTGGCAACTTAACTAATTTGGATAAGCCCAATACATACGGACCTATCTTGATCCATTTCCTCCTTTATTCAATTATTCTTGGGTGGTTGAAAAACATTTGGTCATAATATTTAAGAGTAATGGAAATATGAAATACTTTTTTTTTTTTTTTTTTCTGTAACGAGTCAATCAACCAATAGTGAAGGCAATCATCGCAAAATCGTGATAATCATAATTATTGTTCTAAAAGTAATACCAAATTTCCCATGCAATCGAAGTAAATATTGCAATTTTTATTATTTATTTCATCTCTAATTACATCTTTCAACTGTTTATTTACTGATAAGTTTAATATAAATATTGTTGATTGTGATAAATTGCTAATTCTCGACGTATGAAGACAATTGTGTTTGAGTATCATATTAGTACAGTTTCAGGTCCAAAGATAAATAAATATATGATTAATAAGTTTGTTATTGAGGAAATTACATAGAATACGCTGATTTTTGTACCATTACTACACAATACGCTCCAATTACTCTTGTGTCTATTTTTTTACTTTTGTACCTAATTTTTTTTGCGCTCCTTGTTATTTTTTGATTATTTTTTTTTGTTCCTGCATTGTTTTATATGTTATATAACTTGTTTCGAGGTTGTTTAAATTTGTTTCTTTATTGTTTCTATGTTGTTTCTTTGTTGTTTCGATGTTTCAAAACAACTTTAACCTATTTTTTATGTTGTTTTTTATTCATATATTATTTTGTACATTGTTTTCTTGTTTCGGTATTGTTCTATAATATTTTTAATGTTGTTCTAATAATTTTTTTGTTGTTGTTTTCATGTAGTATTCAATGTGTAAATACAGTTTTTACCTATTTTTAAACTCTTTTTATTCATGTTGTGTTTTAAATATTTTTTACGTTGTTTCTGGGTTGTTTCCATTCATTTTTTAATATTGTTCTGATATTTCTTTGTTGTTTCAATGAAGTTTTCGATGTTTAAATACAATTTTTTACCTATTTTTATTAAAAGAAACATGTTAGAAATAATGTTAAAACACAGAAACATGTTAGAAACAATGTTGAAACACAGAAACATGTTTGAAATAATGTTGAAACACATAAACATGTTTGAAACATGTTAGAAACAATGTTGAAACAAAGCGTAAAATTTTTCGGGAATTTTTGCTGGAGCGTATTGTTGTGTAAAAAAAGAGCGGGGAGCGTAAATTTAGGTAAAATTGCACCGGAAAGCGTAAAAGACTGACATTGACTTAAAAATATGAGTATTTCTGTCAATTGCCCCTTGTTATTCCCACGGAAATTAATAATGTCCATGAAAAATGCATGATTAGAATTTAGAGGAAGTTGTTAAGCCCGTATTGATCAAGCCGTTAAGATTGATGTTGGATCATTAATCAAACATTGGGCTTAGATGTGAAATAACTATATATTGTGGACTGACAAATAATGTTAAGCCCATTTTATAGGTGATCAAATAAAATTTAAGAAATTGATTAATGTATCTAATAGGTATGGGTCTTTAATGTGTAGAGACTTAATGAGTTATTCCTATTTTTATGATGGACTAAAATAGGATCCCCAATATAACACAGTTATATAAAGGTTATGGTCCCTAGGTCACACGTCTACGACATTCTATTCTGCTATCCTATCGTCAGATAGAAACATACGGAGAAAACTAAAGGGTTCTTTGAAAAGCTTCGAGACGTGTAGATCTAAAAGGCCAAATCACAGATTCAATTGTTATGGAGTCAGGTCCGCTTCCGCAATGTAGTCTTTGATTCTTGATAATTCAATACAAAAACTCCTGGATTAAAGTGATATAATTCACTAAACTTTATTTCAACAATTGAAACTTACAAAAATTTATAAATTTGAGATTTTAATTAAGGATAACTACAAAAACATCCTTAAAGTTTGAACTAATTAAAAAAAAGACGAATGTTTCAAAATTGTAAAAAAGAAAAAACCCTTAGGGTGCATTTGGATGGGGGGATTTGGGAGGAGTGATTTGAAATCCTTAGCTAAATCCACACCCCTGTTTGGCATTTAAATCGAAATCAATGGATTTCAAATCCATCTTTAAGTTTTAGTTCATTTTCAAAGGATTTCAAATCCCTCCCAAAACCTAGTCATTTGAAATCCATTCTTTTTCCCCCCTTTATGCTTTACTTGCATATTCACACACTTATATACACTGCACACATTTACACATACTACACACACATTTATACACACATATACACATACTGCACACACTACACATTGCACACATTTACACACATTACACACACATTTACACATATTTACACACACTTCACACACTGCACACATATTTACACAACTCTCACACATACTCTCCCTCACATTCGCACACGCATTATCATCACACATATTCAGACATAATAAAAGTAATATATTTCATATTTTTATTAGTGTATAAAATTATAATTATTTACAAACTAATAAGATTATATCTTTTATTTATATTTATTAAATATCAATTAAAAAAATAAATAGAGCTTCTAATTTTTTTTTATCAAAACTTACGATGGATTTGAAATCCTTACACAAATCAAAATCATCCAAACAAGAGGTGGATTTCAAATCCAATGACTTTGAAATCCATTCATTTGAAATCCCTTGGAATTTCAAATCTCTCCATCCAAATGAGCCCTTAGGTTTTGATTATGTCTTAAATTTAAGAGGGTAACTATAATATTTTTATAACTATCAGGGGGTTTTTGAAATTCTTTTTGCTTATGAACGGGGAAATTGTAAGTCGGAATCCAATCTCAAGGTTTTTTGTAATTTTCAAAAATAATTGGAGTTTTTTGTATTAACCAGAAACTGATCAGGGAGGTTTTTGTAATTATCCCTTTTAATTATGACGTTCAAGTTCCACCATCAATATTACCTGTGCAATGATATTGATGATGAATGATTGATTAAATTAATAAGTAATTAATGTTTGATGTGAAATATAATTATTGCTTCTAAAAGGGGTTAATAATTAATGGCCGAATCAGCAATAGACTTTTCAAGATCATTTTGCATTATGAGAATATTAACATTATAAAATCATTGAGAAAACTACAAAACCCAAACTTTTGCAAAATGTGTCGGTATTTATCTTTTTTTTTTCTTACAATAGTTATTATCGATAGTTGATTTTTTTTTATGATTTTTAATTTTTATTGATGATGATAAAAAGTATATTTGATCTTGTCTATTAATGCGAATTATAATGATATATATATTTGATTGTTTATTTTATTTTCAAAAAGAGATATTTCATCCATTTCTCTAATATTAACTACTAGCTCAGAGACTTGATCCTTGATTTTCATTGCATATAAGGATCATTAATTTTAATAAAGATCAAATTCCATGCCATTTTTGTTTTTGGCTTTCTGAATGAAAGTTTGAGCACAACTATATATGAAGCACTGAAATGGGTACGGGATACGAGGATACGGATACATTATATATTTACATATAAAATTATATATTATTATATTTTTTTTAAATATAGATGTACTAAGTACAACTAAAAAATATTTTTTTCCAACATAAAAAACTAAAGTTTTATAAATACTCAAATTTGAAAGGTGACAACTCACATAGGCACATAGAAAAACATCTTGAAAATATCAACAATATTATATATATGTATCCATGGAGTATACTGAAGTACCAAATAAAGTATTGTATCCGATTGTATTAGGTACGAGTGCGTATTCTCACAGAAGTGTCCGTGTTTCCTAGGTGCATATCATGCAAAAAAAAAAAAAAAGGCTTTCACAAAATGATATAGATATATATATATATATATATAGTTTACAATTTTAATTAATTGTAAAAACATTTCGATCCATCCTTTTTTTTTTTTTTGATAACCAATGAAGAGGTTTCTTTTTTTACAACTTTTCTAGTATTTAAGTTACGTTCCAAAAATAGAGTTACTTAACTTGTTAGAAAAAGTAGAGTTACTTAAAAGTTAAAAATATTTCAAGTGAGATATGTTAATTACAAGGATTGTCGGTTGATCAAACTTCAATAATTTGTGGTATGATTTAATATTGTCCACTGTAGCGGTGAATGTCAGTAGTTGGTTGGAAATATAATCCAAAACTTATTTGTGAGCTTATGAATTGACTTTTTTCTGTTAGAAAATAATATAAGCTGTCAAAAAGATTTTAGAAAAGAAAAAATATTAATTTGTGTTATGATTTTAAGATAAGAACAAAGGCTGAAGATAACATACTTTATTTTTATATAATAGGAAACAAATAAGACAAAATAATAATCTCACAAATGGTTTACATGAAATCTATAAACTTTGATCAGACACAGTGTTTTCCTCCCAAAATTATTATATATAGCCCCACTACAAAATAATTCCAATAACACTTGTAATAATTTTTTTTTTTTTAAAAAAGGCGTACAATAACAATATATTCGCGACCTTTATATATTAAGTGACATGAATTGTTCAAAAAATTGTCATAACATATTGATGCTGCTTTTTACTTTTTAGAAATTATCCAAGTCAGCCGAGTTAACCAAAATCCTCTTCCCGAAAGGAAAGTCTTCGAGCTAGTCATCTTCCTGAGGGAGGAGTCTTCTCGACGATCTTCTGCTCCTTGAACTATTAAAACCCCTTCGATTGTGAACTTGCCTGCATACATGCACAAACATTAGAGGGCCCCGGGGAGGCTCTTCCGATGCTCAAGTCAGCACGATGAACGAGAGAGAATTAAGACAGTAAACGAATATTGAATGCTTAGAGAATAATTAGTTATGAGTTAATTACTTACAATTAATAGGAGGAACCTTTTATACTTGGGACTTGGGCCCCGTGGATCGTGTAGGAGAATTTGGCCTATGGACCAGTCCACTTAGGAGAAAACAATCGTTTGGGCCAACCCGAACTCCTTTGGGCCGATGTATTTATTAAGAGCCCATTAGACTTAATATTAAATAAACAAACATAAAATGAATTATGTTTAATTAATGAAATACAGTTTTTGCCTCCATCACATATGATTAATATATAATGATAACTCGATGACAACAAGCATTACTAATAAAAATCCTACTATTTGTATGTCATTATATATACTTCACTAATTGTTATTGATAACTGCCAAAAAAAAGGAGCCCTAGTAATTATCAGCCCTTTCTACTAAAAGAAAAATCAACGTTGACACGTGTTATCACTCAATTAATATTGGACATGTGTCAACTTCTCATCCTTCCAATCATACAATGATGCTTCACATTTATCTATGTGGCATCCCTATATATGTACAAATTTAAAAGATTCTATCTATACAGGTATTAATAATCTAAAAGTAACAAATAATAAAAAAAATAAAGATTCTATCTATACAATCTTTTTTTTTTCTTTCATAAATTTTGAGTTTCTTTTAGTATTTCTAATTAGTATTTGGATATCTTATAACTATCACATATAAATTTGCAACACCAAAACTTTGTCTTTTGACAATCTCGTGTAACACACTGATATTTTTCTAGTAGTAAACTGAAAAATTTAATTACTTAATACAAATCAATGGTGGTAACTTTGTTATTATCACCATATATAGTCAATATTGTAGCCAATCCATAAAAGTAAGGTGGGCCACGCCAGCACACGAAAATGTGGTGTGCAAAATAAAAAAAATATTATTTTTCCTTTGCTACGGCTTGTGATTAGGACATTTTCATTTCTTTATATGTAGTATCATTTATTTAAAATTGTGAACAATCAAAATTTTACAGGATCAAAATTGTTACATAAAATATTTATAAGACCAGAATTGCTAGCTCGAAGAGTGATGAGACTAATTTTGCAATTAAGCCTAAATGTTCATATGAATGTTGGTGAATTCTCCTACTTCGCATGCAAAACAGTACATTATTCTGTTCTTTTCTCCTTGTTTAAGTTTCAAAGCAAAAATTGATGGCTTGGTTCTTGTTTCCATACAATACACTCAAAAATGCAAATGTACCTTTTAAGGTGGTTAACTCATGTAAGTGTGCCAATTTTTTTATTTTATTTATCATGGCTCAATTCAAGGGATCAATTATTGTTACTCACATGATAACATTCATCATTTAATTCCAACTTATATGTACTGCTTTTCAAAGTGATCTTGGTTCATAATGTCGGTGTCTGGCTTAGTTATAAAAAAATGCCATTGAGATTTTTCAATTACCCATCCTGCCCTGCTCGATTGCCATCCCAATTCTGGGGTTCGAATATAAGATTGATCCACTAATGGCAGGAAAAATTGTATTTCAATAAAATTTTATTAGTCAAAATATGTTCGAAACAACAGCTAAAAAAATTTGCAGAAAAACACGCGAGCGTAAAAAAATTATCGCAACGTAACAACGACTTCTCCCCCCATAATGTAGGGTAACTTTGTCATTTTCTCTTAGATAAATATGGTTATAAAAAAGAGTGTTATTAAGTCCATTCTCCAACCAAACGGATCCATATGAAATGCCTTATATCTATGTGGCAATGGTACAGAAAGGAGGTGTTTTTAAGTCTATCCAAAAATCAATTTAGCATGATCACATTAAAAACTCTTGATTTTCTTCTTGTGGACAAGATAAACTCACAAATTAAGCAAAATATTAAATTTATTATAAAGTTCAAATAAATTCCATTCAAATTATAAACAATAGACTAATATCCTTCAAAGAAAAATATACAATCGGCTAATAAAAAAAATTAAATCTATGTGTCGCTCAATTAGACTTCACCTAATTAAGTTGCTTCTTAGTAGATCAAATCTACATTAAGTTCAGCAAATTGAATTCATATCGAGTATAATTAAACTAGAGGGTTGTTGGCCAAATATTTTATGGAGTACTTTTTAAAAGATGCTAATTGATGTTTAAATATGTAGATCACTCGAAGTCAATGTTTTTGATTAATAGTTTAACTTCTTTTCTGGAGCTAGTAACTTCTTCGTATGCGAACTTGTTGGCGCACTAGCAAATATTATTAGGCGGGACCTGGGGTGTCCAAGGGAGGCCCCTTCAACGCTCAAGCCGGTACAAGTTGGAGAGAAAATCCAGAGCAAAATGTAGCGATTGGGAGTAATGGATTTTAAATACTTACAAATAATGAGGGGCTTTTTTATACATGAGTTGATGGGTCGCATGAGTTTTGTACGATAAAGTGGACGCGTGGACCAGATAATTATATTTGTGATCCAATAATAATTAATAATATTGGGCAATTAAATTAACTAAGCAATCTCGGAATAATAATGTGTAAAATAATATATAATAATTATTGAGAAAAGTGGAATTTGTCCCCAACAAATATTTTTCTAGAACTTTCAAAATAAATTTATCAAGTGTTTGGATAAAAATTAGATTATGAAATTGATAAGATATCAGTAATTAATGTCTATTTTGCAGATGATACAATTAAAATTAAAGGAGTTTGTACACTAAGAATTCTTTACGTATGATAAAGGAGTTTATCAAAGTCTATAAACTTTTATTTTAAAAGAAAATGTTTATTATTCAAACATTTTATAATAAGATAAAGGCCACCTCATCTAATTAAGGTGACCAACAATTAAAACACAATTAAGTACTACTGTTTAAGGTCAAAACTACCCACCAAACTTCCATTATGACTTCTCATAGTGACATAGTCATCTATTAATTAATTAATATGCTATTATATTACCACATTAAATTTTTTATATTTTTTAATCAGCATGCATATTGTGAACAAATTTTATTGCACCAAATGTGCATTTGTTAGAACTTAGAAGTACTGTTCAATACTTATGGATGGATTAGGTAAATCCACACTCTTGATATTTTATGTGAAACAAAATTATGGGAATTTTGACATTTTTCGTATGATTTAGTAAAAATCATGTTAGAAAACATAGATTCATTTTTTTAATAGTTTTTTTGTACAAAAGTGATACGATCTGTTTAATTGACAAATAAATTTAGAACATAACAACTTTTATCTTTGGGTGGGGGTAGGGGTGGGGAGGGGTAGGTAGGGGTGTCAATCGTGCCATGTTTTGTATTCGCGGGTCGTGTCTTGACATAGGTATGACACGTTTGACACGAACACGAACCGTATAATTATTCATGTCAAGATACACGACACGAATACGACCCATTTATGACACGGGTAACCCAAACACGACACAAAAAATCTATATGATACGAAAACAAAAATGAAAAAAAAAAAAGAAAAAGTAAAATTATAAATAAAAATTACTTTAATTTATTAGAAAATGTATTCAATAATATGTACATCACCATATAACTAACTAAAACATCATATAATTAACTAAAATATCACAAAATATGAAAATAATGTCACTATATATTTAAATGGGTTAAATAGGTCAATCGTGTCGACTCGCGGGTTGACCTGACCTGATCTATTTATTTCGCGTGTTAACCGTGTTCGACTTGATACATGTAACTGCTGAATTTGTGTTAGGTTCGTGTTGGGAGACGCGGATAGGGGTAGGGTATTTTCGCATAACATATTTTAATGTGGCCTGATTTCCTTTTTGAATAACGAAACAACAATTTAATTTTCCCAAGAAAGATACCAATTGTGCCTCGATTTAGGTGTCAGATCACAATAATTACAATGTTTTTTTCCTCAAATAGTGAAAAACAAATTAAAGAACGACTTCCCATCATCCCATGCGGGTAAAAGGACAAAGGCCTAATGATTTCTCAAGTAAAATAAAATGGTGTTAGACCTTTTTTTTTTTTTTTTTTTTGGTTTTTAATAAAGGCGACTGTTAGTTCACCCAATAGTATAATGTAAGTCATCATTGAAAAATGGCCTGTTTTCAATTACAAGCAACAACACACCAAAAAGCCTACCTTAGTTCCTAAGTTCTCAACTTATCATGAAAAGATCTCAATTCATGTTTGCATCGGCCCAAAAATTATCAAAAATATGCATCATTGTTTTTTTTTTTTTCTTTTGAGTACAATCAGGACAGTAAGAGGGGACACACGCACTCATATGAGGTCGAATCCGAATCAATCATCATGTCAATACAAATCTCTACCGCTAGATCTCAATATTGATTCACAAAATATGCATCATTTTACATTATAGATATTCGTTAATATTGCACAACTGATTCTGTAACTATAAAGGGTCCTTTAAAAATCACGTTTTGCATAAACACCCTACGATAAA
The DNA here is from genome assembly GCA_016081115.2 of Rehmannia glutinosa. NCBI lineage: Eukaryota > Viridiplantae > Streptophyta > Magnoliopsida > Lamiales > Orobanchaceae > Rehmannia > Rehmannia glutinosa. The sequence continues at coordinate 313,829 of JABTTQ020002605.1, forward strand.
TAGTAAAAAGTTAAAAAAAAAAAAATAAAACTCACAATTGAGTCAATTTTTGGCTGAAAATGGGAAAATAAACCGAAAAGTTTGCCGTCATTAGCATGAGAGTTTTTCCAATTTCAATTTCCGACAAAGAAAATGACTTGTTCTCAAGCTTTTTCGAACTGTAGGGTTTTACCACGACTAAAGTTATAAGTTTGCCTACATAATTTATTCGTACTTGAGATGATTGATTAATTAGGGATTCAAATATAACCTAGGTGGTCAAATGGCGTATTATTGGGCAAGCAATCTCGGGTTCGAATCTCATCCCCATCCTCGCACCGAACACCCAATTTTCCCTTTCTCTCTTCCCCATAGAAAAAAAAATTGATTGATAAACTATTACCTCATGAATATATAAAAGACAATTTCGGTTTGGAGGAGCACCAAGATTGCAAATGCAATGAGTCCAAACAAAGTCAATTGGTAAAAAAAACAAAACAAAAGAAGAAACAAACAAACTTCACCTACTGTTTGCTATTAGTTCTAAGTAGTTGGCCAATCCATTCCCATCCAAAAAACACCAACTATTGCAATACCCCCCAAACTACCATGACAAATGCACCCATTCCATTTCCAACCTCACTTAAAACCTCCATACACACACACACACAATTGCTAAACCACCTCAAGAAAACACACACAAACACACACAAATAAAACTATCTTTTTTCCTCCATGGAAGAAGAATACTACTCCTCATCTTTCCCAATGGCAAAACCCACCAAAATCATGAGAACATCAATCTTTCTCTTCCTCCAAAACTTCCAACACTTCACCTCAACCCCAACACTCCTCGCCGTCCCATTCGCCGTCTCGACTCTCCTCTCGCAACCCCTCATCGCCTCGTCGCCCCTTTTCCCATTAGTTCACGGCCGTTTACGGTCTCTTCTTGCTGCAGCAGGTTTTCCGCCCTCATTAGAACTATTCGCAATTCTCAACCTCAAACTCTCCCAAACCATTCTCTCATTTCTTTTCGCTTTACCCTTTACACTCTCATTTCTCCTCCTCTCCAAAGCCTCCACAATTACAACCCTTTTTCATAAAAATGCAATCTTTTCTTGGATTTCGATCCATAATCCTCTCCTCATCACGCAATGTTGCAACTCGATAGTCGTGCTTTCGGCCAACGCCACTTGCTTTTGTGTCCTACTCATATTTTTCAATTGTTACGACTTATTAGGCCTTAGTTCTCCAAGAACCCTTCTCCTGTTATTTGCAACGGGAGCGATCATTTACTCGATCGTTCTCGCCAACGCCTACGTCGTATGCAATTTGTCATTGATCGTTTCGGGAATAGAAAAGCGCGGTGGGGCTAACGCGATTCTAAAAGCGTGTTTGCTCGTCCGCGGTAGAACCGCGACCGCGTTATCCTTAGCCGTGCCGATGAATATGGCATTGGCTGCCGTCGAAGCCCTGTTTCAGTACCGTGTTGTGAGAGCTTATAATCGAGAAATGGCTATAGATTGTTACATTGTTTTGGAGGCAATGCTTGTTGCTTATATGTACAGTGCGCTTATTGTCCTTGATACAATTGTTGGTTCTGTTTTCTTGAAAAGCTGCAAAACAGATTTCTATCACCAGATTGAAATCCAGGAAAGAGATTATGAAAAGTGTCTTTTGGGGAAAGAAAAGAAGTTAGAATTGGTGATGTGATTTTGTTACTCAAGATTCTCTACATTTTGACAATTTGTTACACAATAAAGTTGGTAAAGGTGATGTTTTTAATGTTGATAGAGGAAAGTTGTGTATTAGAACATATGAGATTTTTTTGTAAGTAAATTTTTTTTAGCCAAGATTGTATGCAAATTGCAATGATGATGGCAACTTTTTTCTTACTTTTTTGCACTGTTTTAAAAATTCTCGTCTAACTTCGATCGCCATGCTCCCCTTGTCCGCCTTGGTTGTTTTTTCGATTGGGCCCCACCTAACTTTGCCCGGATCCCATTTAAGTTTTGCCTAGGCGCTAGACCTTGTCTGCCGTCCGGCTAGCGCCTAGCACTTTTTAGAACTATGCTTTTTTGACTATTGATTTCAGTTTGGTGGATTGGAAATAAGCAAAAACCAGTTATTTATATAAGCAACTGATAGGAACAACTACTCAAAGTAGAAGAGTTTTAAACTAGGAAGTTATTGAGATTCCTTGAAGTATATTGAAGGAATTTCATTTCATCTTCTTACGGCTTTTTGTAATCTTATAGGGATAATTACAAAAATCTCAGGGGGGTTTGTAATTTTCAAAAATTTCTAGATTTTTTTGTAATAAGCTATAACCTCACGTATTCCTATCTTATATACAAAGGATGGAAATATATAGCATCTTCAAAATATTATTAGGGATAATTACAACAAACCCCCCGAGGTTTGGGCTAAGTACAAAAAATCCAAAGACATTCCAAAATTACAAAACTCTACTCAGGTTTGTTTTTCTCTTAGATTTAAGGGGGTAACTGTAATATTTTTATAAATAATAGGAGGGTTTTGAAATGTCTTTTTTGCTAATAAAGGGAGAAAATAGAAGATGGAATAAAACCTCAAGGTTTTTTTTTTTTTTGTAATTTTTAAAACCCTTTGGATTTTTTGTAATTAACCCAAACTTCGGGGCTCTTTGTAATTATCCCTTATTATTAAGCTACCCAGCAATTGCTTGCTATCTGTCATGTTAACTTAAAAACATATTATTGTTACTCCACTTGTTATGCTCTGCTCTAGCTACATGAGTGCATTTTTTCATATATTTGTTCTTTTTGGTATTTTAAACAGGTAAGCACCAGTTCTATATAGACAGATGCGGAGCTAGACCCGTATCTTGGGGGGATGGGCTAAATAATTTTAGGGGGCTAAATCAATAAAAAAAATATTTAGTACTAAAAATAATATTTTAAATTAAAATATACATATAAATAACAAAATTTTCAAAAAATTTTGGGGGGGCTAACCCCCCCCCCCCAACCCCATATTGAAAGGCAAGGATACGCCTAGATACTACATTTCGAGATGCTACAATTGGAGCACTACATGTTATGCACATATGCTTGTTTTCTCTTACATTCACCATAAATTTTGAACATTATCAGTGACATTAGACAAGTTTTGCAGGGTTTTGGCTGCACGAATAAGTTGGCCCTTATTTGAGGATTCATATTCCTAATCGGCATAATCACAAAACTACCTCTGAGATTTAGCCTTATTACAAAAAACTCCAGCTATTTTTCAAAATTATAAATATCCCCTTAATGTGTTATACACCCCTTGAAGTTTGTATTTACCTTACAAAACCCCTGAGGGTGTTATTTGTAAAATGTCAAGAGGGTATTTGTATTTTGATAACTGGATGTAAATATGGTAAACGTCAAAGGTAGTTTTTTCAATTAACCGTTTCTTGCTGAGGGTTGAGGCAAAACAAATAATGTCAAAAATGCAAATGAAACCTTGCAGCTAGTCAACTTGCAATCTTCACTTTATCCCACTTGTATAAAAAATTTTGAGGCTTCATTTGGATGGAAAGGAATTTGAAACCTAATAACAAATTCATTTACCTTGTTTGGATAATCTCATAAATCAATGGATTTCAAATCTTTAAGCTCCTATTTTGAGTTATTTTCTGATGTGGTAAATTCCAAATCCATCTTATACGAAATCATTTTCACAAATTTTCCTCAAATCTAAATTCTTCCATCCAAATGCAACTCAACAACGCATTCCTTTTTATGCATAGAACCAACTGAGCAAAAAAAAAAAAAAACAGAAATGTAGAAGAATTGCCTACAAGTGGCAAAGAATACAGTTCATAAGAACCAACTTGGAATACAATTTTAATAAAATGCAGTAAAAAATAATCTATACTCTTCTTACTATGTTAAAAAGCTAAGAACTGCAAAAGTCTACATCAATCAAATTATGCTAGCATTACAATCTCTACTCTTCTTACTGCAAATTAATTTTCATAACAAGTATACAAGAGTCTAAAAGTACACTCGAGCTCGAAAAATGCTCTTTTTCCGTCAAAAAATGATATATTCAAGAACTTTTCGAAAATCAAATTTTATGAAACAGATCAGAAATTCTAAAACCAACAACCTATACCTTGACTACATCACTATCAACTAACACACCTATTCTCTACATCCTCTCTAATTGTTCTATACAACAAATTTCAGGGGAGGTTCCACGTTCGACCCTAACTATCACAATGGAACCAAACCAATTTTTATGCTACAACAAAGAATTAGTGTTAACCTAAATAAGATGTTAGACCTCTGTACAAGCGCCATGGTACATTCGGCTGATATGCTTTACGATTCATAGTGGTATCGTCACAAAAGCTGACCGTGTGAATGGGGATGGTGATATTGAAACCAATGAACTCAGCTTTCTAACACAAAACGAGCCAAATTCAACGAATCAATCCAACCCGGATGCAACATTTTTCTCAAGACAGATCTGAGGCACCAATACATACCTCCGATAACTCACCTTCTAAAAAAATCCGATAACGTTAAGTACATTCTTGAGACTTATGACAGACCTGCTTCATAGTAGCTGAAAAGTAACACGAGCTACTTTTCAATTGCCTTCTCCGCAGAACTTTTAGGGTTTGTAAAGCCTCGACAGCACCCTCTCACTCCATCTCCCGAGAACCCATATCGCCAATATATTCAGCAAAAGCTGATCTCTTGGCTGGTCAACAATCTCAATCCAACATAGGTTGACCATGGTAAAAGAACCAATAGGTGCCCATAAACTTTTATTCAACTCTCAGATTTTCCGCCTTTCTTTGTCAGACTTATTCCCTTTGCATTCTCCATTTCAGCCTCCTTCTGAGCTTTCTTCTTTTCCAGTTCAGCCTGTTTATGGTTTTCTTCATGAGCTTTCCGGAACATCCTCACAAAGTTCAAGAGGGTTGCAGTAACTTCATGCATGATAAGACACACATCAGCAATCTGCAATGTAAAAATTATCATACCTGAAGAAAAAACGTATTTTCATGTTACCTTGCTCAAATGGGCATTTCGCAGGATCTTCACCAAAATATAGAGCCAATGCATCTGCGTTTCTTCCCTGCCGAAGAATAAAAACGATGAACAATACTATTATAAACAGAAAATAAGCTGATTCTATGTAATAATCTATTGTGCAGGCAGATTTTTACCGCAATAGAATACAGATGCGTTACAGAGGACACTTCAGTCTCCGCAGTACCAACAAATTCCTTCAACGTCTGTCACACACAGCGAGCTTCTCTTGTTAAGACAAAACATAACAAGCCTTTGCAATCATTTTGAAGGACTAGAAGAGATGAAAAAATGTTCTCCACATTGATAACTTCAAAATCCCGAATCATTAAGAGAGAAAAGAAAGGAAAGAGGGAGATGGGATTTCTATAAAGTTCAAGGATAAGATCCCATATTTAAACAAGAAAAATATGCTTTGGTGTAAATAAGAAAATGTAAAGCGTACTCAACAATTTATAATATATCATTTCAGTAGAAACTGAAATACATTGAATTTCAGACCTTACGGAAAGTTTCAGATACAGGACCATCGTTCTCCGAAGCAGCCAATTCCTGCTTTACTTTTTCTAAACCTTTGATAATGGCTTGCATTTCTTCTGCCAAAGACTTCAATTGTATCTACAAGAAAACTTTGTTACTCTTGAAGTTATCTACAATACTCAAAACTATTCACCTAGTAGGAGATAAATATGAACCTTTGAAGCAGCTTCCATGCTAACAAGATCTTTATGAAATTCTAAGAGATCTGGTGTCCTTGAGGCTAGCACCTGAGAAACAAAAAGGAGAAACTCAAAACAAGCACAACCAGATTTACGAAAAAGCTCCCTTTCTGAGTATGCGAAGCACTCTGATATAAATAGCCACATTAACAGAAAGCACTAGCAGGCGCTGTTTGCAACAAAGTGAAATGTCACATTCGAAGGGTTGCTTCTTTGTATTACAGAATCAAAGTTGACAAACTATGAGGAGCAATACATTTCCTAAACAGTTCTATTCAAAATTTCTAACTTAAAATTTGTTAATGCAGTGAATTAACATCAACGATCATCATTCATCATCAAAAATATTTCTATACTTCTAGTCAAGAAGCCAGATAATGAGATTAATGTTTCAAAATTTTAAGGCTCCAAATTGGTAATGTTTGCATGAGAAGGGGCGAGAGATGGTAAGAAGAAAGTGCCAAAAGTTGTCTTGAGTTCCAGAAAAGTTAGAAACACGAATGATATAAAATGGAAGCAGGAGAGAATCAAAGCAGAATAGCAGAAAGCATATACTAAATTCAAAGACACTGAGGATTCAGAGTAGCTAATAACTCCTAGCACATGTATGCATGATATGATGCAACAAAAATCGGGTTCAGCAACCAATAATGCAACACCATTAGACAAGTGAAAAGTACATGTCCACCGAGAGTAGAGATAAGATACTCACTTAAGACCACATTTGTTTAAATGGAGAAGATAAAATGAACTGATTCACATCAAAAAATAAATACACAGGATATTGAAAGGAACAATTTCCAATTCAACTTTAATCAGTATTCTGTGTGACCAAAACTCAACAAAAAAGATTCACCATATCATCTTGTACCACGGAGATTCCTACATTCAACTACTACAAAACATTTTGGAACTAGAAAGACTAGCAATCTCAATACCTGGAAACCCAATCAGACTCCCATAAACAAGGAGACGAACTGTGAGCTACCCTACAGCAGAACTCAAAACTTTTAACTCTCGTATTTCAATAATTAATTAAGCCAGTATAACTCCAAATTTAAATTTGCTTTTTCATAGTTAATTAGTTCACTATTCCTCTGTTCATTCTCCTAGTAATGAGAGGGATGCACCACTGCTAAAGCACAATTTTATAGAACTTGAAAAGACTCCCATTAAAGAAATTTTAGACATGACATATGCTGCGTCTAAAGAAGTACACCTATCCAGTAATCATAACAAAGTATTTTCCTTTTTCCTTTAGTAGACTCCCAAAATAAGGGTCCATAAAATGGTACTTTTTTTCAACAAAAGTAACCTCTCACTTAAGCTAATTTATACTAACTCCCAATGACCATTGTTGAAGGGAATGTTACAAAGATACTCAAGACACTCACTATTTCAACTCCCGCCTAAAAATCCATGTTCAGTCAAACGGACCTATAAAATTAGGACGGAGGGGGCGGCCACAGAAACATCAATTATGCCATCTGGTCTAACTGGCTGTTCAGACCAATTGAAACGGTTAATGCTGGAAATGCAAGGGTTAAAGCTGATCGCAGATGCAAATATCAAAATATATACCATGTTTTGGCAATGGAGTCTGATTCATTCAGGATTACCACAGATTTTGCAATTCAACATTGCTTTGAACTGCATGCTATTGATAATATTGGCTGCCCACGGATATTTGGAAGAGAAACAACATGAAACAAAAGACTCAAGTTAAAAGGAAATGGATCACTACCTTACAAAGATAATGCATAAGTGTCATCTTGCTGTTGGACGCACGTGTATCTGTGAGTTTCAAAAGACTGTCTAATTTGAATCCAAGAGCAGAACCTAATAGAAAGTCAATAATCAACTTTAGATGCATTTGAAAACTCAAAAAAAAAAAAAAATGAATTCTACCACAATCAAAATCAAGCTGCAATGTTTAATTTAAGAAAGATTATCCTCTATGTTTCGAATAAATTATTAAGCTTTAGAGGGAGAAAGATGCTAAATATAACAGAAAGTGGGGTATAAGATATGAGCCAAAGTGAGCCTTAAGACAACGTAAAGAACATGTATTTACTCGCAGTGAAGGTTCATGCCAGCGAACCTCCTTGTTCACCACAACTAGTATGCATCACTCTTTTCTCATCATGGCAGTAACTAAAAGAGATACATGATTACATCACGATGAGGTTTCTTAGCTTGGCATCACATATACACATTTCTGAAAGTAGATCTTAGTTCCAAATGAAACTATGCATATTTGAAGAGGAAAGTTTTCTCTTGACGAGCACAGACCTTCCAATTCTCAACATGTTAGATTATGCCATTCCTATCTATGAAAAAAAAGTTCTGCCAGGATTACAGATAACCGTTCATTAAGATTTGAAACATAGAAGAGTCCAAGTAAAAACCCTGCATTTATAATCTCCAAAAATCATAACTTCATTGGTTCTGAAAAAAGGTACATACCTCTGGCAGTTCCTTGATTCAGTGTATTTCCAAGATATAAAATTTTCTTCATAATATCTTTCAGTTTGACGGAGTTCCGGACCTAATAAAAATTAAAAGTAAAGTTACCCAGCGATTATCATATCAACATATCAAAATTCACCAGAATTTTTCGTTTTACCTCTTCACAAGCAGAATTTACAAGGTTTAAGCTTTTCTTGAAATCAGAAACCTGACATCAAATGCAAATTTAGATAACTGGCACAACATAGTAATTTTTAGAAGTTCATATATATCAAGCAAACCTGAGAATTGAACTGAATCTTGAATAAGAAAACCCTTAATTTAGATTCGACTCGTGGCACCTTCATCAGCTCCAGGAAAAACTGAAAAATGAAAGTAAAAACCCAACAATGCACCCTCTTAGGATTCATAAAACACATACAAATACGTTTATTTGAAAGCTGGGGAAACTGAAATAGAAAAAGGAAAAAGAAAGAAAACAATGCAGATCAATTATAACAGGCAGATTGCTATGACAATAGACTATGCAGCATACATTTTCTCCTCAAACTCAGTATGCAAATCACTGATTGAGGATATTAACTCATGCCTATATCAGCAATCCAATTAGTAAATATGAATGAACCTTGTGATTCTGATCAAGAACTTCCTAGCAAAATCTGTTTAATAGCACCGATCCTCCATAATAAACATTAGAGTATATTTCTGTGGAAAAAATATTAGGCGGACAGAGGAATACACACACATACAATATTGGACTTGAATGAAATTTTCTTTATTTAAGAAATATGCTACAAAAACCCACATGCTCTTTTACAAAGAGCATTTCCTCAACATCCTGAATAGTCAACTAAACTTGATCACAGAAAGGTTGCTGGTAAATCAGATCTCAATCTAAACCCCATTCCAACCCCCAACCCCAAAAAATGATTCTTATTGTGATCGATAGGCCATAGATTACTTTTGCATGTACCCAATCATAACTGTTAAACTTCTTTAAAACTTATCATGCTTTGATGCAGCCTACCAATGTGACTGCATGCCTTAAATTAATTTATGTAGAAGTTCATTGTGAGCTACAAAAGATTTCACAAAGTAATTTCGGATCACTTCTGATATTTGGAGAACCTATCAGGAAAAATAGTCCTTTTTCATATTCATGCAAACAAAGATGAGAGCTTTCGATGATAGGAATACCATCATACAGGCTACAGCTTAAACCCAACACCCCAAATCCACCAGGGGGGCTTCAAATAAACTCCACAACGAATTACATGGCCTTCGTCCTTGCTTGAAATAGAAGGTTGGTCCAAGTTGTTGTAAAGGGTACTCACGGACATTTATATCTTACTCCAAATTTTTAATTACCCAAGGTTACGATCTGGAACATTGCAATCACCTTTCCTGATACTACCTTCCCTACATAAAAAATTCCAGGTCCTGTATTCCCAAGCCCGGTGCATGATGTTGCACCCAGAAATTTGAATCAATTAACATGGCGTACTATTAAATCGAAAATCATTGATGTGGACAAGTTCTCCAAGTAATTTAAGGATTTACTTACAGTACGGAACCCACGGTCCCTGACCCGTGACCCGTCTATGAGGTTTCAGTTAAGGGGCAGGATTTCCCCGACCCTTGACCCGTCGGTTCCGACCCAGGAAATGGCGGGTTTCGACCAGTGGCCAAGACTAGGGAAGATACTAAGTCAGGAGTGTAGATTTTTTTTTCGTAAATACTAGGGTGACTGGTTGGAGCATTTGGAAGAGAGAATATACGTTAGAAACAGGTACTGCACCAGCATCTTTTGGACAATTTTGTGGGCTTACAGTGAAGCATTGGAAATACTTTGGTTTCTGAGAAACAACACCAATAGATAGTCTACCAAGGCATTGGCAAGAGAAGTAATATGATAAATACAAATGTTTGCTGACATTCCAAGTATATGGACTTTGGAGGAACAAGCAGTAATCACATTTCCTTGTAGGGCAGCGGTATTAACACCCCAAAAACTGATCAATACACCCCCACCCCCTTTTTAAAAAAGAAATTATTTACTTAATACACCCTTAATATTCCCTAATCTATCCTTCCCCCAAATAAACCTAATTCTACCCCAAAACATAAACTCACGACATATACACCCAATAGTCAATAACACGACAGCTGCAAAGAGAAGACAAAAAAAAGTCCGGACAGACCACACGACAGCTGCAAAGAGAAGACAAAATAAAAAAGGCCGAACAGAAAACACGACCAATTTTTATTTGTGGTTCTTATTACAGTATTGTTATTATTTTGCTTGAATTGCTGATTTGAAATAATGGATAGAAGAAGAATATGAAAATGGTGAGGAGACAAAAAAACAGCAAGAATCAAATTGCCATAGAGAATGGCAAGACCTTCACAAACCAAAGAAAATTTAATCTAGATTCAAAAAAAGACGAAAATGGCTTAGAAACTAAAACTAATGCTACTATTCTAATTAAGCATGTTGGTATAGACAAAATGGAATCATAAGCAAAAGTTGACATTAAATGCAAATGAATTTTGTTTTGTACAATAGAGAGCATAAGATTTACCGGCTTATAAGGTCTTTCAATACTTTTTCTTTTCTGAGTTCATGTTTTGCTAACGCCTGTGAAAAATTCTTGGAATTGATCAAGAAGATGAAGGGGAAGAAGAAGATTATTAGGTTTGGTGGGTGTGCTTAGAGATTTTGTGGGTGCTATGCTTCGAGATTTTGTGGGTGCTAAGGCCATTTTAGCCTTTTCAGATGATGATATATTTAATTAAAGGGGTGTATTAATAGGTTTTGGAGGTGCACTCCCCTTCCTTTTATTCCATTTAGTAAAACTTAGGAATCAGCAGCTAAAGACCTTGGTCACCAGCTATGACTTTCACATATGAAAGTGCCAAATTTCCTTTGAATATATATGATGTGAGAAAATTGCACCAAACATAGTGCGGATGCATGAGAATATCTAAACCTCACAACATTTTCAATCAGTTTACAAGTGTTCAACTACAATTTGTAAAAAGATGACATGAAAAAAGCATTTTGATAACAAATGGTGGCAAATGTATTCCTTTTGACAAATATCAAACCTAATCTTACTGGCAACTTCTTAATTGATACTCTCTTGCATAGTTAGCATTTAATACAAAAATGCAAGATTCTATTAGCAAAGAGGGGGACTTCGCTCACATCTCACAAGCACAAGCATCATAATCAAAATACAGCACAACATAGCATAATAGAGTAAGTTTGGATCGAGTTTACAGACCTGTTCACACTTCCCCAAATTCTCCATGTCACCTGTGTAGCCCTAAAAGTTGCAATGCTATAATCAATTAAAGAATGTAATAGCTCCTAGGATTAGTGGAAAATACTGTGACAATTACGAAAATTGAAGAATATGTGTGCATATAAAGCTTCACCTTAAGAAGTTCCATCTCTTCCTTAGTTGGGCAAAACTTAATGAGATTTTCTACTTGATCAGCATCCAATACTGATTCATCCATTGCAAGTGCTGCAGCCTGTCAAAGTCAACCATCCATGCAGTTAGAAAATATGGAAAAGAAACACTTTAGAAGACAGAACCAACACAGTTGGGAGATATGACCACCTCCATCTATAGAGTCTGGATGAACACAATTATACAAAGGAATTTTAACCATTGTAACATTTTGGGATTTGGGTATTACTCATTTGGCCTTAAAGTAGAGATTCGGAAATTATAAAAAATATTGCCATCGTAACACAATTGTTTAATATTGTCATCGTAACCAATTGTTTAGGAAAAACAAAAAACTAGGAAATCTATTTGTGACAAAATATCCATCTGTTATTATGAATAAACTGCTTTCATGTGCAGAAATGTCAAAGGGAATTACGTGTTAAACAGATATGTAGTTTTCTCATTTTTTTGATAAGAAACAAAAGATTTTATTGAGAGAGAGAGAGAGAGAGAGAATTACAATGGGACGAGAACTCTCAATTAGCAAAAAAAAAACACTAAAGACTAAAGGGCATAACTCCAATGTCTAGGAATATCATAAACAAAAAAAGCCTTAAAGTCCTTACAATTTGAAGCCCACCAAGCGACCCTTTATCCTATACCACATCTCCTCTAGAGGTTCCTCTTTATCTTAGAAAATTCTTCTATTTCTTTCCATCCACAATGTCCAAAGCATGACATGGACAATCACGTTCCAAAGAGCTTAACCCCCTATGACCAGTAAGACTGCCCAGATATGTAGTTTTCTCATTATGTAAAAGCAATGCAACAATATAAAGTTAATACATGAAATTTATCTTATTAGTTTTCGTTATATTTGAATTCGACCAAAAAAATGAGAATAAATCAATGTTTACTGAAATATTTGAGGAGTTTTGCCGCTTAAGAATTCCCAGGCTAGATTGAGAGCAATTTGGTCGCAAACAATTGGTTAACATACACTTAAATTCTGAAATGGTTTTCTTCTATTTTTATGTATTATGATTTGTATTTAAAGTGTCTTGCAAACAGTTTTTTATTAATTATGTTACATATTTTTCCTTCTCAAGCTTCTATTGGTTACAAATAGTTGAATAATATAAGTGTAACAGTCCAGAGATTGTTTTATTTTTAGCACTATTCGGTGTCTTCCTCTCCAGAACTTTCAACTTGTTTGGGAGCACTTTTCAAATGGGTTTTTCGATCTAAAAGTTCATTTTCCATAATAATAGTTACGTGGTGGTTAATTTGGAATGGACTTTTGGATAAGTTACATCTCCAAAAAGTTCATTCTAGAGAATCGAAGACTTTTTGAAAAGTCACTCATTAAGAAGTCTATTTTCTAAATGGACTATTACAGAAGCTCTCCCAAATGTGCACTTTATTTTCTAATCAACATTCCTTTCTCTCATTATTCTTCATTGTTGCTCTATTCTCTGTTTCCTTCTGCAGGAAAATGTAGATGAATGGAAGAAGGAATATTCTTCCTTTATATCACATGCATGTATGCTAATCTTAAACAACTGATGCATTTTAAGAATTAAAGGACAGAACCTCAGATTGAAAATAATAAAACAATCAAATTAAAGAAAAGGCACCAAAATAAAGCTTTTAAAAAGAAATGCATCACTTAAAAAAATTTGGAAACTAAGTCAAACATATAAAACTATAAAAGATTCCTAACGAAAGATACAAATTTACATTTGAGAACAGGACAGTGGAATGCTAAGCATGAAATATGCACCATCTTTAGCTTACCATCATGTCAGGAAGTGGCATTTTCACTTTTGTGAGCATAATTTCAGTGTTATTGGCCCTCCTTAGGTCAATCTACAAAAGAGAAAGAGTAGAGTCAAAAAACTAGTACTAGTGAAAGATTAATCAAAACACAAAATTAAGTCCCAACAGACTTGCCCCAAAAATAGAAAAAGGAAAAAGAAAATTCTAGAAAATTCACATTAGATGAAAACTTCAAGAATCCAATATGGATTGAGTTCAATGTACAAAATTATCTTATATTTTCTGGCACTTGTTTTAATTGGAAATGACCTATCCTCTGGTACTGAACGGGGAAAAAAACAAACTTAAATGCAGAGTAGACTTTTTCCGATCAAATATACACTTTAATAACCATGTTTTTTTCATAGATAAGTATCTTTGCATCATGTCTCTTCCATACCGATATAGTTGTTTTCCCTTAATGATTCTAGCTTAGAGAGGAGATAGAGAGAGAATCTGTCGCTGATGCTCTGACTCTCTTCTAAAGGCCCATTCATCCGGCAGAAATTGGACTCTGGTGATCAATATACTCTCTGTACTACTGGTTGTTAAAATACAAATCTATTGGTTTTTACAGACATCAATACTAAGGGATAACAAATAAGATCCCAAGAAATATGATCTCAATATTACTATTAAGATTAGATAAATCATCATATTCAAATATTATATGCACATTTCATAGGTCTTCATATTCGAACAATTCCTCAGTTATTTGAAACCAATTCGCTCAAAACAATCATCCTTAATAGAAATGGGTTACAGGAATCATACAACATTACCAGATGGACTTTATCAGGCTTCGATCCAGTAGACTTTCGGCGCCCTCCAGCTTTGCCACCTGCAGCATCTAATTTTGGTACTATGGCAGAGAAAAGAGTCTCTAGTTCTGACACATCAAATTCTGGTGCCCTAAAGTTAGAGAGAAACAAGTCAGTGAATTATAGAAATTATGAAGCAATAAACAAGAAAGGAAAAAAAGGAAAACTCTTGCAAAAGGCCTATGCACTATAAATATTTGATAAAGGGAGGTAAAGACATTCAGGTAAAGAAATAGCATGCAATTAATAGCATAGTTCTTATTTTCTTTTTCTAAGGGAGAAGGGAGTCAGAGATGCTAAATAAATTACTGAAAATCAAGAAGAAATACAAGCAAGCAAGCTAATCTAAACAAGATAATTAATCAGTCAAGAAAGAGAAATACACTTGAGGCTCCCCGAATCTCTGCAATTCTTCCCACAAGCTTCCTTGTAATACCCTGGTCACCTTGCTCCAGTGAAGTGGCTTTAAGGTAGATTTCCGAGGTGCTGCACCAGCCCCTGGACGTGGAAGCCCACGCCCTCTACCAGCAGGCAACCCTCTACCATCTGCAGCAGGTCCCTTCGCACCAAATGGAGGAGGTGGAGGTGGTCCGCCACCTGGAGGTCTAGGGGGTCCTGGAGGTGCAGGTGGACCAGGTACACGACCTCCAGGAGGAGGTGGTGGAGGTGGTGCTCCTCCCATGGGTGGAGGTGGAGGAGGAGGGCCACGAAATGAAGGTGGGGGAGGTGGCGCTGGGGCCCCGTGCATCGGAGGTGGTGGAGGTGGTGGAGCTCCACGAAAAGGAGGGGGTGGGGGAGTTGGCATTCCCTGTATTGGAGGTGGTGGAGGAGGCGGTACTCCAGGTAAAGGAGGAGGTGCTGGAGGTTGTCCACCACGAAAAGGTGGCGGTGGTGGAGGTGGAGCACCACTCATAGGAGGAGGTGGTGGTGGAGGTGGAGCGCCACTCATAGGAGGAGGGGGTGGAGGTGGAGCACCACTTATAGGAGGAGGGGGTGGAGGTGGAGGGCTTTGTGAAGGTAAAGAAGAAAATCCATATACGGGAGGTGGTGGTGGAGGTAGCGGCGCACCATGCAAAGGAGGTGGTGGAGGAGGAGGTGGAGCACCAGACCGAGGAGGTGGAGGTGGTGGAGGTGGGGGGCTATGTGAAGGGAAAGAAGAAAACCCATGCATGGGAGATGGAGGTGGCGGAGGATGTGGAGCACCAATCATAGGAGGTGGAGGTGGAGGTGGAGGCGGAGGCGGAGGCGGAGGTCCCATGCTAGGAAATGTGATGGAGGATGCACGAGTAGGCGGTGGAGGTGGAGGTGGTGGAGCAGGAGGTAGGGAACTTAATACTGCTAAAGGTGCAAGCATAGAACTCCCAATTGAACCTGGGAGTGGTGGAGGTGGTGGTGACAAAACTCTATTAATGCTCTGCACATTGGTGGAGGAGGGAGGTAGGGGAGGTGGAGGAGGAGGTGGGGGAATGGTTTCTTGCACAGTTTCCCTCAAGCTTGCATGTGTAGGGGATAAAAGGGAAGGGGACGGCATTATATTATTAAAAAATGCACTCTGAAAAGATGATGAAGGTGGCGGCGGTGGTGGTGGTGGTGGTGGAGGTGAGGGTGGTGCATATGATCTTGAAGGCCAAAAAGTAAAAGTACTTGCAGATGAATATAGTGGAGGTGGAGGTGGGGGCGGAGGAGGCAAAGAAGATTTATTTATAGAAGTACTGGGAGGAGGAGGAGGAGGAGGTGGTGGTGGTGGTGGCGGTGGTGGAGGAGGAGAAGCTGCAGGTGGTGGACTATGTTCCTGGGCTTCACATTTCACCTGTTGTGATAAAGGCAGAGTTGGGGAAGAAGCCTCTTTAGCTGGTGTCAAATCCAATGGTGGGCAAGATACATACTTTGGACGGCTTGGTGCAAAATTTCTGTCGGCTGTAGCTGTTGTTTCTGAAGATGAAGTAAGAGATTGAAGCTTAGATTTTCCCCCAGGAGAGGAATCCTTGCCAGGAGCTAAAGCTGCTGGAGCACTGTTACATCTTGATGGAGGATAATAAACATGCATTGAGTTAGTGTAAGAACCTTTATTAGTAGGTATCCACCTCGATACAGCATTTGGCTTTGCTTGTCTTGCTAGAGAGCCCTGTGACTCTTGCTGCTTAGATTTCTTGGTGGTGCCAACTGCAACTGAAGCAGATTTTGAACTGGACACTAGCTGCTTTTTCGACACAGCTGAGAGACCCTTATCCATCTTCTGCTTATTATCAGCAGTTAACTTGTTTTGTGGGACCTGCTTTTCTGTATTCTTCATTAAAGGAGGAACGTCTTCGGTTAGCTTATTCTCTCCTTCTTCCGACTTGACATGCATATCAGCGTTAACAGATTTGATTTCAGCATTACTCGCCACATCGGGAATCAGATTCCTAGAGTCTAATTGCACATCCCCATTGCGCAACGTGACATTATCTCGGTGCACGTTGCGCTCGTGTTTATGAATTCCCTCATCTGGTGCACAATCATCAAAGGCATGATGATCCAAATCATACTTCAAAGCTACTTCATGATGATTTTCATTATCCTGTGCACTAGATTGAACTGTATGGTTATCAGACTCCACCTTACCATCTTGCCCATCAATTACACTGCTGAAAATCTCTTCTGCCTCAAAAAATTCCTCAGGTGAGGCACTTTCTATTTCATTGTCATCTTCACTTACTGCTTCTTCTGTGGTGATAACAGATGGAATAGAATCTGCATCTGAAAAGAGTACCTGATACAGCGAAAGAAAAAAATATTGTGAACTCCTAAAGCCTCAGCAACATAGAAACATAGCCAAGCAACAGAAAAACTTACCTCTGCTCTGAATTCCCTTGGAAATTGGTCCTTGGCATCCCAAAGAACATCAACATCATCACGGGTCAGCATCAAAACATTTGATCGGACAAATGCGGTATGGAACATAACTCTAAAAATCATATCTTCCCTCACGGTATCATCCTCAAGATGGATGCACTCAAGAACAATATCCCCTTGAATACGGCAATGTATATCAATTTTCACTAGTTCACACTCTTCCTGCAGCCACATATCATAAGAAAACAGATTAATATTTACTAGTTCACACTACCATCCCATTTAATGTGAATTTTAAGGATTCTGGCATTACCTGTCTATAGAAACGTAATTGCTTTTTCACTTTAGAAGTCGAAAACAAAAGCTTAGAACTTCTACTGGATGCTTTCGAAGAAGGATCCTGACCATATACACGAACTACTGGTCGGCATCCTCTTCCACCATCATATAAAGGAAGGACTCTAAGTATAATACAATCCAAAGCCAGAGGTGTATCTGATGGTGGCCAATCTGACCCAAAATTTCTTCTAGAGATGTATTGAAGATATCTGAGCTGAGATGGCTGGGGATTCAAAGGAGACAAAAGATGAAGAAGCTCCCTGGGTGCTTGCTTATATACCATTTCAAGAGTCTTCTGCTCACCAGCGTATTGTTTTCTGTACAAAAGGAGGCCGGCAAGCATAAATGCAAGCACAGGCCATCCTCCTCTTTCGCAGTTCATTAAGAGCACATTTTGTTGGCCCTCCAGTGACAACCAGCTCTCACTGGATCGCAAGAAATGGTGGATCATCTCCAGTGGTAACAGCGGACAGCCTTCATATTGCCGAGGGTAATCCATTACCGTCATATCATACTGAGATAACACATCAGATAATTGACTCCTCCTTTCCCCTTCTTTGAAATTGAAAACCATAAAAGCAGCATCAGGGTAGTGGTCCTGTAGTTGAGCTACAATCCCGTTCATATATGTTCTATACTCATCTTCATCGAGTACATCCGTGGAGAAGCAGCAATCAAACACTACATTCAACACAAATCAAATGTCATCACCATATGTCACAAATTACAAGTCTGGAATGCATAAAGAAATTTATTCCCATTGAAACCAACATCAAAAGTTTCCGAAAACAACTATTCACAGTTTCCAGCATGCAATGCTAAAGCACTCCTCAATCTTTTTAAATTTATTTTGCAGTACCACAAAGAAAATGTTGGGATGAATCAGACAACGAGCATTGATATACCAAATCCAAGATAACATTCTTTAAAGATATCATGGAATTCATTACTATGAAAAGAAATTTGACTGGCATTTTAAAATCATAACTATACTCCACCATATTCAGGAAAAATTAGCAGCAGTAAGTTGATAAATAGTCTTATGCAAAGCAAGTCAATGGATGCATAAAATGTTTTCGAGCAGCTAAATGATCCTAAACACTACTTTTTGCACCAGATGACATCATAATTTGCCTTGAATTTTGTAAATTCAGCTTCACAGAGTACGGTTATCGATAAACTGACAAGATGCCAAACTTGACAAAATCCAGCAGCTCTTTACTTTGGAAAATAAAATTACGATCCTTTTCTCCACAAACTCCAATATTCCCAACCCAGTTAAAGACAAACCAGAAAGCCAGCAAAACTTGAGCTAGAAGTTTACACACTCAGGGATAATTAACTCCCAAAACTGCCACAAATAATCAACCTCGAATGCACATCCACTTCAAGTCTTTAAAGCCTTTACAATTGGAAAATTCCCAATGCTGAACAATCAAAGTCATAATTCAACAAGAAAAAAAATTACAGCTGAAGAAGCATACCGTAAACCCTCTCGGATATTTCGAGAAGCCGATCCGGTGGCTTCCTGTAGAAGAATCTTCTGAACAGCGCCATCTAATGGCGCTGTTTTCCCCCTGATCGGATCCAAAACCCTATTTCCGCCAATTCAATCTTCCAAACTTCACCTGAATTTCACCCAACTAGCTAACAGATCTTCACAGCTCACTAATCACCAGCCACAATGCAATCACGAAAAATTCAACAAACCCAGATCAAAAAAAACCCAGCTAATTCGTAACCCAGCTGAGGCAAAATCAACCTCAGATGAGGGTTTGACCTCACAGCAATCCAACAGTAAAAATTACCGCAACCCCACTTGATAAAAAGCAAAAATGAGGAGGAAAAAAAATACCAAACAACTTGAAAAAGTAGAAGCAGTCAGTACACAATCAGTCAAAAATTAGGAGTTTTAGGGCTTGAGAAATGTACGGTCGATTGTAAATTTGCAATTGAAAAAAGAATGGTAATTGCTAAGAGAAAAAAAAAAAAGATATGATACAGAATTATTGATAATATGAATCATTTTTGGCCCGTTTGCCATTACAAAAAGGGAAATTGATCACATGGGGTTGAAGAGAGAGAAAGAGAGGGGAAACGTATTCCCTTTTCAAAAAAAAAAAAAAAAAAAAGAAAAAAAAGGTAAGCATAGCCGTCAATGCAGACAGAACCCGACCCGGACAAACAGTGAATAACGACCCGACTTGATTTTTTGTTTTTTTCTTTTTTGTTTATTTGCTCGTGTATCTGTTTTGAAGATGGGTGGTGAGATGTGGATATCACGTGGCCATATGTTGACAACGATTAACTGACACTTTTTCTTTGTAGTTAACTTGGAAGTGACATTAAGTTTATTACAGGAAATATTTTTTTCTCGAATACATTTTTTTCTTAGGGAAAATTGGAAAACTACGGATGCGATTGGATATGCTTTTATTTTGAAAAATTTTCTTTTACTAGAGAATGTGGTAAAAGAAATTTCGGAATAAAAAAAATAATTTTAAGAGTGTGATTGGATGTGAGATGAAAAAGTAATGATGAAAGTTGATTTGATTTAAAAACAGTAAACTAATGATTGGATATGATTTGTAGTTACAAATGTGTGAGTGAATAGTGAAATTTGTGCGAGATTGTATAATAATGATTAGTTTTGTGAAAAAATATGTAGATGTGATTGGTAAGAGAAAAAATGAGAAAAAGTGAAAGTGAGAGAATAGTGTATTATCTGAAAATTTCCATAAACAATCATATGTTTGGTTAAAAAAATTTCTCCAGCGGAACGGAAATGGAATTTCTTCCATATCCAATCGCAACCTACTACTTTTAGAGGCGAAAAATGTAAAAATATCACTCATTCTAAATCTTTACAAATCTACCGCTCAAAGGACAATTATGCCATGTAACCTTTATGCAGACTCCGAGTTAAAAAAAACGTAGAGGGAGAAAGAGACGGAGAGACAAAGACGCTAAGAAGAAGATGAAGTTCTGACAAACTCTGAATCGGAAAATTTGTCGACAATGGGTGGGTCAACTCCGCTCAACTTGAAAATTGGGGTGAAGTTTTCAGTAGATGAGAAGATAACAGTAATTGATTCAGCTGGAGCCCTATCACTACTTCAGCCTTTAGCCAGAAAACCAAATCCAAGCTCAATCGGGCCCCGAACCCAAACCCAAGACCGTAAAGCCCGTCATTTTTTTCATCCTGAGCCATGCCTGCTTGCCACTTCCACCACCATCAACTTCGTTGCCACTAGTTGTCGACATGCGTATGTGTGCAGGTCGTGAGGTGTGAGGTTTGTGTATGAGTGTCGTGACGAGAAGAAGGGAATGATTTTGTTAGTGAAATCAGAGATTTTTCTTCTTCCATCCTAAAAGCTGTCTTGGGTATATCTCCTTCTTTAACCTTCAGCTAATGGTACTCAGACCTCAGATCACGCTTAGAAAAGGCACTTGCCCCATTTAGTTGATCAAAAAGATCCTCAATTCTTGGTAAGGGATACTTGTTCTTGATAGTAAGTTTGTTCAACTCTCTGTAGTCGGTGCACATCCTCATGCTCCCATCTTTTTCTTCCCAAAAAGGACAGGTACTCCCCAAGGCGATTCACTGGGTCGTATGAAACCGGTATCCAAGAGTTCTTGCAGCTGAACCTTTAACTCTTGAAGCTCTTGGGAGCTATTATGTATGGTGCTTTTGATACAGGAGCAGCACCCGGAATCAGATCAATCGTAAACTACACTTGTTGATTTGGAGGTATTCCAGGCAAATCCTCTGGCAATACATCGACATACTCGCATAATTGGAACTTCCATGATTGTTTTCGGCAACCCGAGTGGCCATCACATTAACCGTAAATCCACGACATTTTCCTTTCTTCAACATTTTAACGTCTTCATTCTTTGATATAATTTGAGGCATTCCACTCACTCTTGCTCGAAAAATATGAATTTGTCTCCTTTGATGGTTCAAGAATTATTTCTCTTTCGTGACATTTGATGTTGGACTTATACTTATTCAACCGATCCATTCCTAGTATGATATCAAAATCCTCATTATAATCACATGAAAATCCGCTTCTAGACTCTTTCCATCAAAATCCAACGTCACATTGTTAGTCACTAGATCAATACTTATTGTTTTTTTCCCCGAAGGAAGGCTTATTTCTAGTGTATCACTAACTGTGCAGCTCTCAAGGCACGTTTTAGCATGAAAATCAGCTGATATTTAAGAATGTGTAGCACCAGTATCAAATAAGACTAAAGCAGATATATTGGAAAATATGTATTATACATTCCCGGGTTCTCTTGGGCTTCATGTTGTGTTATAGAAAAAATATTTATTGCTGAAGTGACTCGATGCAGGTCCTCGAATTCGAAGCGACACAGAGCCCAAGCCTATGAATTCGAAAAGACCCTTCCATCTCAGCCGTTGAATTTGAATAGCCTTTTGATCGAAACCATTGATTTTCCCACCTTTCTCTCTCTATATATATAAGATGGTCTTTCAAAACCCTCACTTTTCACATTTTTTACCCCGGATCACCTTGCTGCTCAGCTCGTCCACGACCTAGGATTTTAACTTCGTGCTCCTCCACTTCACTTGACTTAGAGGTAGGTTCTCTTTCTATCTCTACTTTAAATTTTCTTATTCTTTTATGGCGACCCCTCCTCCATCTACGCGGCCCTCTAGTTCGCGGTCGAACTCTGGTTCGTCCTCGAACTCGGGGTCGTCTGACTCCAGCTCGTCTTTGAGCTCTTCTACTTCTACTAGCGGGGCGACCCATATTCCCCCTTCTCAAGATAGGGTATCCCGCGAGGCCACCCCATCGGACAACCTGGAACACGTCGCCCCCTAGGCTTTACTTAGGTCCCGAGTCTCCGTTCACGATATAGGCACCATTAGGAAAAACTTCTTCATCCCCGCTTCGTACCAAATCATAATTCCTACTACTAGTGATAGGATAGACAAACCTCCACCTCGCTGCTTAGCCTTTCACCTCGCTAGCCTCGAGGCGGGTCTTAGATTCCCTTTGGCTCACCCCGTTGCTGACATTTTAAGAGGGCTCGGTGTTTGCCCCACTCAGCTCGTCCCAAATTCCTACCGCCAAATCGTAGGTTTTATCATTTTAATGAAACATTTCGGTGAGGCCGCCTCGCTTTCTCACTTTTGCGAACTATATGCCATCCATTCTTCTACCACCACTACTAACTCCGGATTCTTTTACATCTCGTCTCGCACTAACCGAAATTTTTTACACCGAGTTCCTTCCTCGGTATGGCCTTGGAAAGATAGGTTCATATTCATTCGAGCTCCTATTGAAAATCCTTGGGACCTACCTTCAAATTGGAAATTGAGCCGACCTCACCTTCGAGGCTTGCCTCCTATTTCTTGGGGTGCTAACTTCATTTCTATGTTGACCCAAAATTGGTATGAGGCTTGCGACCTCATTACCGAAGAGGTTTTATCCCTCGTCGGCCTTAGCCCCGCTCCTCGCCATGAAACTCTAACACTTAGTAATCAATTTCTCTTTATTTTTTCCAGTTCGCCTATCATGCTTATATTGATGCCTTTTGTTTACTTGTGTAGATATGGCAGTTCGATCTGCCGTGCTTGACAAGGCCCTCGCCAACAACAAAGAGGCCCTACTGGCTCACAAGCGAGCTCGCCAAGATGTTGTTGCGTCGGATTTACCGCTAGGTGTGGCCGTAGCTTCAGGCCCCGTAGTGACCATAGTCATCGACCCCGCTCCCGAGGTGCCTTTGAATAAAGCCGGCAAGGCCTCGGGTAGTAAGTCGAAGGAAGAGAAAGGAAAAGCGGTGGTTGAAGGTTCCGCCCCAAAAAAGGCAAAAACTCGCAAGGCTAGGAGCTCGCCTGACTCTATGGGTGCCTCCCCTGGGATGCGGGCCCACGATGAGATCGAGCCTACCGATGCAAATCTCCCTACGGTGGACCGAATGATGATGTGGTTGAACCGAAACGAGTCTCATCTCCAGGCCCAACGACTTGCGGCTCGCGAGAAGGCTCCCGACCTTAGGCCTCGAGTTCGCGAGCTTGCCATGCCTCGTACCATCCCCAACTGGAACATCAGCTCGCGGAGCTCGGTCCTTGAAACGAAAGCTGGGAAGGATTCCTTTGAATTGTATAACTATACTACCCTCCCCACCGACCAGTTTTCCTTGATGACCACGGAGTTTACGCGCCTCGAAGAGTTGGCGGCCCATGAAATCATGTCGGTATGTGAACTCCTTTAAATTATACATCTCTGCTGCCTCATTTTTATCTCGATTCGCTGTCACTTACTTCGTTTTTTCCTTTTTGTAGCTCTCTGCCCTATTGCATCAAATGGCACTTCGTGGTGCCGATTGGAGGCATCAGAACGAAGTGTTCGTCAATCAACTGAGCGAGGTCCATGCGAAGCTCTGAACTACCGAGGCGGATAAGGCTAAAGCCATCGAGGAGGCTCGAGCCGAACTTCTCAAGGAAGTAGCCGATCTAAAAACCCAGCTCGCCTTGTCCCAAAGCGAGCTCAAACCTCGTGAGGGGCTCCATGCCAAGGGGGTGACATATTCCTTTGAGAGAGGTCGGAAACAAGGTCTCGAGGATTACCTCTCCTCTGAAGAGCATAAGGCTTCGCTAGCCTCGTCTCGCCTCGCTGGAGTCCAATCTTTTCTTCAGTCCTCCTCCTGCGAGAAGCTCGTAGCCGAACGAGACATGGTGTATCTTTTCGACGGCTTCGAGCGATGCCGTGAATTAAGAAGGGAGCTTTCAAGGTCGATTTCGACCCTGAAAAGCTTGACCCCTTTGAGAAGGAGCCGATGGCGACGCCGCCGTCGGCGAAGGCAAAGTTGGCGGCTTCCGATGTGGAAATCATCGACGAGGTGGAGGAGGTTGATGAGTTCACCAAGCTCGTGAAACCTCTTTTAGCATCGTAGGGATCATTCATGTAAATCATTGACGAAGTACTTAACTTTGATGTATTTTCATTGACAATTTCATCACCTCTTAATGTACTTAATTTTACTTTCGCTTTTGGTGTATTGCTCTTACCTTACCTTACTTATGTGTCATTTCGATGTATTGCACTTCGGTTCACTTTTTTTTTTAAGCATCCCTTGGGTCCTACGCTTCTTGGAAATTTAGGTCCTAAGCGAGCCTAAAGCTCTTCGCTTAGGTCCATGTGGGATTTACCAGCCTAAAAGGATGCTTATGGCCTAGATCCCTCGTGGGGTCGCCTTGGGCCTGCTATCCTTTTAAGGGGCTTCACTTGCGAGCCTAAGTCCCTTTGTTGGGACCATTGTAAACTTTGCCACCTAAAGGGAGCTTATGGCCTAGACCTCTCGTGGGATCGTCTTGGGCCGCTAGCCTTTTAGGGGGCTTAACTTGCGAGCCCAGGTCCCTTTGTTGGGACCATTGTGGGCTTTGCGGACCCTAAAAGGATGCTTATGGCCTAGATCCCTCGTGGGGTCGTCTTGGGCCTGCTATCCTTTTAAGGGGCTTCACTTTGCGCCCAGTCCTTTGTTGGGACCATTGTGGGCTTTGCCGCCTAAAGGGAGCTTATGGCCTAGACCTCAGTGGGTTCGTCTTGGGCCCCGCTAGCCCAGGGGGCTTAACTTGCGAGCCCAGGTCCCTTTGTTGGGACCATTGTGGGCTTTGCCACCCTAAAAGGGAGCTTATGGCCTAGACCTCCGTGGGATCGTCTTGGGCTGCTAGCCTTTTAGGGGGATTAACTTGCGAGCCCAGTCACTTTGTTGGGACCATTGTGGGCTTTGCCAGCCTAAAATGATGCTTATGGCCTAGATCCCTCGTGGGGTCGTCTTGGGCCTGCTATCCTTTTAAGGGGCTTCACTTGCGAGCCTAGGTCCCTTTGTTGGGACCAATGTGGGCTTTGCCAACCTAAAAGGGAGCTTATGGCCTAGATCCTTCGTGGGATCGTCTTGGGCCTGCTAGCCTTTTAGGGGGCTTCATTTGCGAGCCTAGGTCCCTTTGTTGGGACCATTGTGGGCTTTGTCAGCCTAAAAGGGAGCTTATGGCCTAGACCCTCCGTGGGATCGTCTTGGGCCTGCTAGCCTTTTAGGGGGCTTAACTTGCGAGCCTAGGTCCCTTTGTTGGGACCATTGTGGGCTTTGCCAGCCTAAAAGGGAGCTTATGGCCTAGACCCTTCGTGGGATCGTCTTGGGCTTGCTGGCCTTTTAGGGGGCTTAACTTGCGAGCCTACGGATTTTGAGTGGTTCGCTTACGACCCTGAAATACTAAGCGGATTTGTGCAAAAAGGTAAACATTGCAAGTGGAATTCCGTCTTCTTTCATTGATGAGAGTTTTTAACATAATTCTTCAATGCTTCCAAAATTAAGCTAAATACATGAAATATATTTTAAGTATAGAACCTCCTTAAGTTATGAATGTTCCAAGGCCTCGGGAGCTCCTTTCCTTGCATGTTTTCTAGCATGTATGTTCCCTTCTTCAGCACTTCAATTACCTTAAAAGGTCCTTCCCAATTTGCCTCCAGCTTCCCCACATGCTTGGACACTTCCACTTTTTTGAGCACTAGATCCCCTACTTGAAAGCTTCGCTCCTGAACCCTTTTGTTGTATGCATTTTTCATCCTTCCCTTAGCTGCTTGGATCTGAATAAACGCTTTATCTCGATTTTCTTCGATGAGCTTGAGTTCAAGTTCTCTAGCTTTACTGTTGCTCTCGGGCTCGTACCGAGTGACCCGAAGTGAAGTTTCTCCAATTTCCACCAGCACGATCGCTTCCGACCCATATACTAAACTGAAAGGCGTCTCTCCCGTCGAAGTCCGTGGGGTCGTTCGTGTTACGAAATTTATTGTTTAGATTTTGATGAATGCCATGAAGTTCTGACAAACTCTGAATCGGAAAATTTGTCAGCTTAATGGGTCAACTCCGGCTCAACTTGAAAATTGGGGTGAAGTTTTGATGGAGATCGAGGAAGATAACGATGGTGAATTGATCCGGTGGAGCCCTATCACTACTTCAGCCTTTAGCCAGAAACCAAATCCAAGCTCAATCGGGCCCCGAACCCAAACCCAGTACCGCAAAGCCCGTCATTTTTTTCATCCTGAGCTATGCCTGCTTGCCACTTCCACCACCATCAACTTCGTTGCCACTAGTTGTCGACATGCGTATGTGTGCATGTCGTGAGGTGTGAGGTTTGTGTATGAGTGTCGTGACGAGAAGAAGGGAATGATTTTGTTAGTGAAATCAGAAATTTTTCTTCTTCCATCCTAAAACCTATCTTGGGTATATCTCCTTCTTTAACCTTCAGCTGATGGTACTCAGACCTCAGATCACGCTTAGAAACGACACTTGCCCCATTTAGTTGATCAAAAAGATCCTCAATTCTTGGTAAGGGATACTTGTTCTTGATAGTAAGTTTGTTCAACTCTCTGTAGTCGGTGCACATCCTCATGCTCCCATCTTTTTCTTTGAAAAGGAGTGTACTCCCAGGCGATTCACTGGGTCGTATGAAACCTAGGTATCAAGAGTTCATTTGAACCTTTAACTCTTGAAGCTCCTTGGGAGCTATTATGTATGGTGCTTTTGATACGGGAGCGGCGAAGACTTAATCGATCAATCGTAAACTACACTTGTTGATTTGGAGGTATTCCAGGCAAATCCTCTGGCAATACATCGGCATACTCTCGTACAACTGGAACATCCATGATTGTTTTCTCGGCAACCTGAGTGGCCATCACATTAACCAGAAATCCCTGACATTTTCCTTTCTTCAACATTTTAACCGTCTTCATGCCGATATAATTCGAGGCATTCCACTCACTCTTGCTCCGAAAAATATGAATTCGTCTCCCTTTGATGGTTCAAGAATTATTTCTCTTTCGTGACATTTGATGTTGGACTTATACTTATTCAACTAGTCCATTCCTAGTATGATATCAAAATCCCTCATTATAATCACATGAAAATCCACTTCTAGACTCTTTCCATCAAAATCCAACGTCACATTGTTAGTCACTAGATCAATACTTATTTTTTTTTCCCGAAGGAAAGCTTATTTCTAGTGTATCACTAACTGTGCAGCTCTCAAGGCACGTTTTAGCATGAAAATCAGCTGATATTTAAGAATGTGTAGCACCAGTATCAAATAAGACTAAAGCAGATATATTGGAAATATGTATTATACATTCTCGGGTTCTCTTGGGCTTCATGTTGTGTTATAGAAAAAATATGCACCTGACCCGTTGGTGTCTTTCCCTTCTTGTCTAGAAACGTGGTGCAATAATCTGCGTGATGGCTAGGTTGGTGGCAACGGAAACATTTTCTTTGTCCAATAACCATTCCCCATAATGATTCATTCCATAAGTTGGACAGGTTGGCTTCACCTTCTGTACCACTAGAATTGCGTTTGCCCCGGTCCTAACCTATTTACTCTAACTACCAGTCACCACTCCCTTATTCGGACCATTCCATTTTCTCTTTCCTGGAACATTGTTTGTCTTCTGGGCAGGATAGTTCAACTTCAAATATGAAGCCACTTCCTTAGCTCGCAAAAGCAGTTCAACATAAGTTGTCGCTCCCAAACCAGCTAACACACAACCTATCTTTGGATGGAGACCCCTCTAGAACCTCTGTGCTCTCTTTTCATCTATGTCTACCAGGTGGGTGGCAAACCTTGCCATTTGATTGAATTTACGTTCGTACTCGATGACTGTCATATTGCCCTGTTTCAACTCTAAGAACTTCGTCTCCTTTCAATCTCTATATGACTGTGGAAAGTATTGTTGCTTGACCTCATGTTTAAAGTTAGTCCAGGTCCTGCAACGCAGTTGCTCATCTATCCTTGAGCAGGAGAAAGCCTCCCACCAGTGATCCGCATCTTCTGTGAACTAGGAATACGGGCAAATATTCTTTCCATTGCTCGTAGCCACTCCTCAACTGCAAACAAACCATCGCGTCAATTAAAGGTTTGTGGTCTAAATCTCTGGAACTGTTCCAAAATGTGTGTTTCCTCATTTCCACCAGTTGGGTGGCTTGGTGCAGGTGGTACGATGTTCTGCTAGGGTAACCCTCGTAGTAAGGTAACGAGATTATTCAGTAGATCGTTGTCGGCATCCCTTTGGCCTTGGCTTGAATTAAGCGATGAATTTGATCCATCCCTTCGTGGAGCCATGATCTATAATACAACATAATGTTTAGTTTTTTTAACTCGTATAAGAAGCAAGTAAGTGTAACATCCAACCAACACATAAACACCACGAGACAAGGTAATTTAATCAAAAATAAAATTCTACTATTTCAATAGAAATTTCCTTCAAGATAATACAATGCAAAATAAAATAAAAGAACATATTGAATCCTACCAATCTAGGAAAAATGAAAGAAATCCTACTAGAATAAAGAAAGAAAAAGAAAACAAATTAATAGCTAAGGCTAGAAGAACTAGTCATCTAACTAGATCCCCCAGATGAGAATAATCCATTTGGGTCTTCTTGTGGGTCTTCCTCGAATTCTGCCAATGAATCGTTATCTGAACCAACATATAATACATTAGGCATGACGGGTGGCCCATGCCTAAGTAGTTCATCTATAAATTACTCGGGATCCAAGGTGGTATGGGGCGGTACAGAACTGTAGTTCGTCATGTCTTCACGTATATTCCTTGCAAGGTTACCCCATTCTCTGGGTAGGGTACTGATTAACTTGTCATTTGTCTCATCCCAGGTGATCATTCCTTCAAGATGTCCTATCTCCAACCACATTTCTCTCATTATTTCAATATGTTCCTCTACGGTGGCCCCTAGCTTTCTTTTATAGTTTAAATGCCTATGTACCCTCCAATTAAAAATCCGACCTCTCATTCTCCTCCTAGTTGTTTTTATTTCACGCATCATCATGGAGCATTTTGTGTTACCATATAAGTTCATATATCATTTAACAAATTATGCATTTCATTTTTTCTGTATAGCTCATCACGATTCGCCACTTATAAGGGATATTTCTAACATGCTAAGCAGGTAAATATTTGTGAAGCATAAAAATAAATTTATCAAATAGGTAATATTTATGAAAAATAATCATATTTTTCAAGTAACTTCATAACACATTGTACATTCTCAAGATTTCTCATATTGAAGCGACAAGTAAATATTACCTGATTGGATGGAGCTCGGTGAAGGGATAGCTTTTTTTTTATAAAAATAGGGCTAATTACAAAAAGTACCCTTGAGGTTTGGCCTAATTACAAAAAACCCAGCTAACTTTTGAAATTACAAAAATTACCCCCGATGTTTTATTTTGTTTAACATTTAATCCTTCATAAGCAAAAAATATTTCAAAAACCCCCTTCATATTTATAAAATCATTACAGTTTACCCCTTAATTTTAATACTGAATCAAACATCATGGGTACTTTTTGTAATTTTGAAAGTTAGCTGAGTTTTTTTGTAATTAGGTCAAACCTCAGGGGTACTTTTTGTAATTATCCCATAAAAGTATTGCAAGTCTACAAGAAGATAGACCTGCTCTGATATCACACTTTAACGCCCTAGTTTTTGAAATGTGATTCTTAGCGTTCCTAAAATATAAAAAAACTACATTTTATTATATCACCATTTTTTTTGAAACAAATATGTACTACAACGGAAACATAAAATTGAAATGGGTTGAATATAAAGTAGAAATTCGAAAATCCAATGCATTAAAGAATGAAAAGGCAACATTTATCGTTTCATAAAAATTAGAATAACTAAAGTCCCTAATTGGAAATAACGATAACATAAACTAGTTTTCTCCCTAACATGCGAATACTAATAGATGGAAAAAATTTCATTGCCTTCCCCTTCATCTGCTCCGCACCCATCCGAATAATCTAAAAATTTGTAATAAGGGGGTGAATAACACATAATCAGTAGGGATTCTAACTGTCCAAATTAAATATATACTATCATAATTTAACAAATTTAAGCACATATACTTTGACGTCACATATACTTTGCCATTTGGCTGAAGCCATCACATATACTATGTCATTGACCGAAGCCACACATATACTTTGCCATTGCCGAAGCCAACTTTGCCATTCGCCGAAGCCATACTTTGTCATTGGCCGAAGCCATACTTTGCTATTTCACATATATAAACATAAATTCTCCACATATAATATGCACATCAAATTCAACAATTATAATCACATTGTAAAACATAGAATTCATTCAACTAAAATTTGCACTTAAAAAGTGTAAAGAAAAATTCTTACCTCAAATGTAGTTGATAGTCGCACGAAGCTTGAAGTTTGAAAGCCTAAACGTCTAGTTCTTCGTTACCTCGGCGATAAGGGTAGAAGAAGAAGAATAATAATGTGAGGAGATGTTGAGATTTTTGTAAGCTCTCTCTCTCTCTCTCTCTCTCTCTCTCTCTCTTTACGTGAGGGGAAAGATATCTGATAAACCTTTAAAACGTGGGATTGAGGGGATTATGGGTTTTCTACCCTTAAACTGCTGAATGTGACTTGCAACCAGATTATGTGCAGAGATGGTGGGATTTTGGGCTCATCTAAAGGAGTTTAAAAAAAAAACTCTATAATCTCATTAATAGCTTTATCACTAAAAAGTATATATATATATATATATATAGGAATATGATCAAATGAGACCACATAATTAGAGTGAGACAGTGTGGACTAATCCCATCCACAAATTTCAAATTTTAGATGGTTGAGATTTACCCAATTTAATGGTTTTTTAGTTTTTTTTAAGTCAATAAAGGGTAAGAAGGTAATTTTATTTTATTATTTTTTTAAATCAATAAAGTGATTTCTTGCTCTTGTTTTCTTTTTCTTCGGCCACCTTGATTCTCAGACTCCCCGCCGGGATTTTCTCTACCTCGAACGACGGCCGTCCCGTGAGAGAGGACCGATAGCGGAGAAAGGAGGCGAACGACAAGGCGGACTAGAATAAGTTTACCAGAAGGAGAAAGTAGTTATGGCCCGGCTGGAGGCGTTCGTCGTGGGAGAGGGCTAGGGTTTTTTGCTCGATATAAAAATAGTCTGAGCGGCACACCATGTGCTTGGGAAATTCCTCCATTAATTTCCAAGCTTTGATGGGTCTGTCGTAGATCTCCACGCCCCCATCACATTTTATCAGTTTTATTACGCCATTTTGTGTGGCTGCAGTAGATGCTTTCCTTCGCGTCGTCCATGCTTTTTTGACACACGACTCATTATTATGACTCTAGACTCAATATAATTGTCTTCCAATTAAGTGTAATCGCTCGATTCTTGATGATTCTAGGTCACAATGGTCGTATTTGTCACAAAATCACTCCAAATATCGTTAAATTCCTACAAAACGAGCAAAGCGTAATACCTTTTCCACAAAGAGCGAATATATACCATTTCATATGAGTTATTGCATGTTTATAAATAATTATAGCCATAAATATACCCTAAAATACATGCAAAACTCACACTAAACACTGGGGGCATATATTGGGGGAAAAAATAATATTTAATTATTTAATATATAATATTAATTGCTCAATAGACTCTTAATAAAATAACCCGGCCCAAATGAGTCCGGAATTGACCCATATGTTGATTTTTCTTACACGGACTAGCTCAGAGACCGATTTCTCCTACGCGGCCCACAGGGCCCATATCCTAGGTATAAAAAGGTCTCTCCTATTTATTTGTAAGTTAATTAACTCATAATTCTCCTACGCATTTAATTCAGTATTCAATTACTGTTTTATTCTCTCGTTCACCAAGCTCTTGAGCGTCGGAGGGGCCTCCTTGGGCAACCTCTAGGGATTCCCCTAACGTTTGCGTACGTGTGCAAGTTCCTAATCGAAGGATCTCCAGCTTACAGAGAAGAAGACTTGAAGACTTCCCCATTGGAAAGAAGGACAAAATCAACACCGTTGACTTTGAGCGATCTGCTCTAAAAAACAGCATCAATATATATATTCTCAAACAAATCCCCCTCACTAGTAGAGATGTTAAACGGGCTGGCCCTAGCCCTATAGGGCCAGCCCTAACGGGCTTCGGGCTAAACGGTCTTCGGGCTAAACGGGCCACTACTATGCGGGCTAGCATTTTGCGAACCTAACCCTAACTTTAGCGGGCTTCGGGCTAAACGGGCCACTAACGGGCTACAAGCCAAAAAAAATAATTTTTTATTTAAATCTAATTTTTATACTAAAGCATGTATAACAATATAACAATCAAACTAAATATGCAAAACTAAATTACACAATTTTTTTTATGTTTCATTACAAGGATAAACGTTTTAAAATTCAAATATAATCAAACATCATCATTATCGTCAAAGGCTTTGAACTTTAAGAACATACTTACTGCAATAAGAGTTAAAACAAAAATATGTGCAAAAACTCATTTCTAAAATAAAAATAGAAACAACAAACTACAATGTAGAATGATAAACATTATATAATGAATATTTTCATCTTTATAATTATTTGCATAAAGTTTCAATTATTTGACACATAAGTCACGAAAATTTTAAATTTTTTAGATTATAGTATTGTATTTATTAGAGATATATAAATTATATAATATTTTAAATCATCATAATTGATTACATTTTAAGTCACTATAAAAATATTTTTCATAGGAAAATCACTTCAGTTGGCGCAACTTGTGTCAAATATAAATCTACGTTCGCTGTTATGTCCATAAATATTGTGTAGCCTAGTGGATTGTCCACTCTTTTCCCACAAAGAGGTCATGGTATCAAATCTACAGTGGCCCTATTTTTCTCTTTTTCTATTTCAGTAATAATTATATATTATATAAAAATTCAAAAAAAAAAAAAGAAAAGGGCTGACGGGGGCCAGACTGTGGTGGCAGGCTGGCCCGTTTAGCCCGGTTGGACCCGGTCCGGGCCAAAAAGGCCAATTTAAACGGGCCAAAGCATTTAGAGGCCCTAACCCTGTTTTTTTGCGGTTTAAACGAAGCCGCCCCGCCGGTCCAAAATTCGCTTAACATCTCTACTCACTAGTCACCAAAACAAATAGTAAGAGATTGGATTGTTGTTGGACGTGTAGAAGAGAACTACGACTTGAAGACTTCCCCCTTGGGAAGAAGGACAAAATCAACACTATTGGCATTGAGTGATCTACTCTAAAAAAGATCATCAATATATATATATATAATATATATATATATTCTCAAATAAATCCCCTCACTTTGAGTCACCAAAAATAATAGTAAGATTTTGGATTGTTGTTGTACGTGTAGAAGAGAACTAAAGTTTCTGGACTGACTATTATCTTAACTCGGTTTATGCAAAAGCAGATGGAAAAATTGGTAGAAGAAGACCGTGTATTTATAGGTCTAATTTTTGGTGTTTGCTGATAAGTGGGGTTTAAAAGATGATAAGATAAAATCTGATTTTTCCCTAATCTAATAGGAGTAAACATCTATCTAATTGGAATTTAAAAAAAAAAATCTGGATTTCTGAATTATAAATATTAATAATTAATAATTATTGTAATTAAGATAATTATAATAAAAAATTAAAAAAAGGGGATATTACATTGTATATATATGACTTCGAGTTAGTAACTTCAATTATAAAATTAACACAATCCATAATCAAAATATACTTGGAAAATCACCTCACATGGACATAGCAATTGGGAGAAAGAGTGAAATAATGGAGCTCGATCTATATTTACTATAATCCAAATGGATAATTACAAAAATTACATATGGGATTTAGAATAACTATAAAAAACAGTTATCTTTCAATATTACAAATACTCCATTGATATTTATTTCTATTCTACGAATTACAGCTCAAAAGGAGATATTTGTTATGTAAATACAAATATCGGGAGATTATTTGTACACTTTAAGAGTATATTTGAGAATTTTTGTAATTAGGTTAAACTGTGGATAGTATTTGTAATTATTCCTAATCTAAAAGCACAACATGAATACACACTTTGAAAGGGATGGAGACTTAACTCTTTTCTCTCCCCCTTCTCTCTAACTTCCCCCCCAAAAAAAACCCTAAGTTTCCCCCTCTCTCTCCCTTTGCACGCCCCCCCTTCCCTCTCCCTCCTCCCCTCCCTCCTTCCCCCCTCCCCCCCCCCTCCATGGTTTCTATTGGAGGGATACCAAATGGCGGTCCTCGAGCGTATGAAAGGAAGGTGGCCAAATTTTTGGTCCAGGCGAAGCGGGTCGGAGCTTCACGGAGGTGTCTCGGAGCGGAGAAGACGATGGGTCGCGGTGAGAGATTTGGGAGAGGAGAGGTAATTTTTTTGCTTTTTTCTCTAGTTTGTTAGTATATCTGTTGTTTTCTTATTTTGTTTGTGTTTTCTTTTCTCGGTTGATTTGCGAAACTCGTAGGCGGATCAGTTTTTTCTGCTGCAAAGATGTAGTGGTTGCTTGTGCCCGATTTTAGTTTTTTTGGTGTGTTACAGTCTCCTTTAAGGATTGCTGAAGTCTCCCGGCGTGGAGTGAGTAGTTTTGGGGTGGGTAGTTTTTTTAGTTCATGTGAATCTGAATTGGTTTTACCAATTTCCCGCTTGGCTCTTAGTTAGTCTTGTCAACTCTTGCCCAAGTTGCATTTACGATTGTAGTTATAATTTTAGTTTTTGAGTTGTTTTAATATAATTCTATCGTTCGAAAAAAAAAAAAAGGGATAGAGACTTCAGACTCAATGTGAACATCAACAAACCACTTTTGGCCACCCTTTTCAAGATATAGATCAATTATTAGAGTCATTTTCATACGTAGTTGCCAAGCAAAATAGCAATAGTTTTAGATTTTTTTTTTGAAAGTATATATTGATAATATATATAATGAAGAATATATATTATATTACGTTGTTTTTTCAAGATTGATTGATATGATCTATTTATTAAATAAGATTGTGCATTTTTTTTCCATTTAGGAAGATACCTTTTTACTATATATTCATAGGTGATAAATATTTGTAATGGTTAAAAGATGTGAATATCTATAATATTTTTACTATATAATATAAAAAATTATCTATAATAGATATAATATTAAATGCATATGCATAAATGTATCTGCATATTATATTATATTGTAAAAAAATGGTTAATCATTTATTTCATGTTTTTCCATGCATATATAATGCAAAAGGATTTTATTTTGAAGAGTAAATATATAATCTAAAAGGTTGAAAATAATATAAAAGGTGAAAAAAAAACAATCTAAACAATCTACCATCAACCTTATAAACTTAAAGAAAAAACTGAAAGGACATATATCAGCTCCTCATTATTCCGAGACATATAACAATTCATCATTCTCTCAATTACACATGAGGCCTCACATTTATCCATGATAAACCATTTTCCCATATTTTTCTATGTATAATCTAAAGGTAAAAAATAATATAAAAAGGTAAAAGATAATCCAAATAATCTATATATTTAATATAAATAAATAAACTACTCTTAAAAAAGAAAGATATATTTATTGAATATTTTTATTAATAAAATTAACACAATTAACTAAGTGGTTCTTCAAACGCCAAAACATTAAATATCCGTCATTGCAATATACAATAATTTGTGGAAAAATAATATTATATAGTTGTAACAATGTAATTAAGAATTAAAAAATCACGTCATTTTAACAAGCTAAAACACATAAAACAATACACATCTTAAACTTATTAATAATGAATTTGTTACCAAATATCATTATATCACATGAGTTTAATTGAAGTATTTTACCCAACTACGTTGTGTGCTAAGCTAAAAAAATAGTATTTGCACACCTATTTAAATATCATAGAAATTAAAAAAAAAATGATAGATATATTTATTAGATACTTTGGATTAATAAAATTAGCACAATTAACTAAGTGATTCTTCGAAAATAAAAAATTGGCATATCGGCCATTGGAATGTATTTTATTGTTGGAATAAGCTTTTACCATAACATGGATTCTCTAAGTGTGAAAAAGATCTTTTGAAAATTTTATAAGCTTAACAATTCAACTAAGGATGCAGCGGGATGGGTAGACGCGGGTATCCACCCGTCCAGACCCTAATGGGATGGGTATGGTTAGTCTTTTTCAAATTTAGAACGGGTATGGGATGAGAAATTACTACCCATTTATATACGGGTAGGGTATGATTTTACCTCTCGGATATCCACCACTACCCGAACCCGTTTAGCTCTTAGTAATTTTCATTTATTTTTTTTCATTTGACATTATACATTTCTTCATAGAAGTCCAACATAAATTTTTATTTTGTATAAATAATATATAAAGTTGTTATTTATTTTGAATCTGTGATTATATCAACTCTATTTTATCTTTGTCAAGCTTGATAAAATTACATGTCTGATGGTGTAGTTTTATAAATTAAATGATGTACTAATATTGATTCTATATTTTTAAGGAATGTATTGGTTACATTTGTATTTATGTGATGCTTTGGATTTAGTTTATGAATGATGATAGTCTGTAGTGACTTACAAAATTAAAATGGTTAATTGTTATATTTATTAAGAATTTAAAATATTAACATTTTCTTATATAATAATTAGTCTTTTGGTAGGGTGTCCATTTAATAGTTATCTAAATATTCATATAATTATAAGTTTTATATAAAATAAACAGGTTTAGGCGGGTATGGGTAGTACGCGGGTATCGGGAAATGAATTTGAGATGAGTACGGGTAATATATGTAGTTTCTTAATCGGGTTTGAGACTGGTACGGGTAGCATAAATTTTGTAGGGTTTTGGGTATGGATAGCCTTAATTAATTGATGGGTACCCTACCCATTGACATCCCTAAATTCAACCTGCAATAGACTTCCCTTATTAATCTAACCATAAAAAAACGCATACCATAAAATTTCATCTTCCAATCAGAATTCGAAATTCAATGTGTTGAGTTTTTTTTCCAGTAGCATCACAGAGATAAAAGTTACTTGAATCCCAAAAATCAAGTGAATGATTTGTATGATACTCTCCTAAATTTAGAATTTTTTTTATTACTTCTAATTAGTATTTTGGATCTCCTATAACTATCACAAACAAACTTGCGACACCCAAGTTTTGTCTTCTTTTGACAAATATCGTGTAACACACGAGTATTGTTCTAGTTTATTTCTATTCTATGAATTGCACCTCAATATGGAGTATTTGTTAAGTAAATGTAAACATCAAAAGATTATTTGTAATATTTTAAGGGTACATTTGTGAATTTTGTAAGTAGGCTAAACCGTGTGAATAGTATTTGTGATTACTCCTAATTGAAAAGCACAACATGCATACTACATTTACTTTGAATATTTGATAAACTACGTTTTGGAAGGGATGGAGACTTCAAACTTAATGTGAATACCAACAAACCAATATCTTTTGGCCACCTTAAGATAGGTAAATTATTGCAGTTGGATACCAAAAAAATTTTATTTTTGTTCGCTATAGAATCTCAAAATGCATTTGATTATGAAAATTTTCAGAAAATAAACTATTCACCTCTATTTTCACTTTTTGTCCCACCAATCACATATCAGTTTTTTTTTTTAAAAAAAGACCAATCATTCCCACAAATGTCACTATTCACTCACACGTTTAAAATCACTAATCATATTTAATTATTATTTTACCATTTCTATATTAAACAAACGTTAATCATTATATTTGTATCTCATAATTATTTTACTATTACAATATCAAATAAACGTTCATCATTATATTTTCTTCTCATATTCAATCTACTCTTAAAATTCATCATTCTTCTTTCAAATTTGTTTATCACTATCGGAAGAAAAAAAATCGAGATTAAAAAGATATCCAATCACAACATTGGAAGATTTTTTAGTACAATACGAGATAATAAGAGAGTGGACACACATACTTATGTGTTCGAACCTCAGTCAATCGCCCTGACATCACACGCTTCTAGCTCTGAAATACAAGGTTAATCCCAATCGCAACATTAGCATTTGAACAAGAATAAAATCATAATCCAATTTATTGGAAAATCAACGATTACAAAACAAATACTTCTCCTCTTGAAGATGCATTGACTGTGCAGTTTGTAAGATAAGAACAAATATCGATTAGGTTAAACCTCATGGGTAGTTTTTGTAATTAACCCTTTACTATATAGTTGTCAATAATGACAGCAAAGTGGATGTTAAAATCAGTCAGCTACAGACAATGCATACACCAAATGAGGATGGAACATTTACATAACTATACATCGGTTGAGTTGTTCGAAAGAAAACATATCGAATGTCGATGGGAAAAATCTAACTAAAGGGATGAAAATGCTAGTAGATAGATTATGATTGAATTTTTATAAGTTTATCCCAAAAATAATTTTAATTAAGAAAAACGAGGAGCGTACAAGAATTAGCGCTTCGTCTATTCTGGGGCACCATGCTCACTCAGAGAGGCATCCGGTTTGGTTGGTTTCACGGTTTTGTTATCAAACTCCAAAAATAACGGAGAAATTTTCGTTATGCTCGTTAGTAGACGTAGAGCTCATTCCTTTTTCGAGCAGTGAAGCTTCGTGCAAGAAATGTTTGGATATAGCATACCCTCAGTTACTTCCCATTTCTCTTTACTGCAGATAAAAGGAAAAAAAAACATGATATTAGTGGAGAAGAACTTGATATTAAAACTAGGGATAGTTACAAAAAGTACCCTGAGGTTTCACCTAATTTCAAAAAAAAACTCAGCTAACTTTTAAAATTACAATTACAGAAAGTACCTGAGGTATGATTTAGTGTATTGCAATATTTTTATAAATATGGAGGATCTTGAAATATTTTTTGTTTATGATGGGTTTAAATGTTAGACAAATTAAACCTTGGGGATATTTTTGTAATTTTGAAAGTTAGCTGGGTTTTTTTGTAATTAGGACAAACCTCAAGGGTACATTTTGTAATTAACCCTTAAAACTATTTTGCAGGATACATTAACTATGGTTCTTTCTCATAAAAGTTAAAAATGCAGCATAAATTATCTGCACAATTTCATTTAATATAGAGATAATTACAAAAAGTACTCCTAAGGTTTGACCCAATTACAAAAAAAACGCAGCTAACTTTTAAAATTACAAAAAGTACCTCCGAGGTTTGATTCAGTGTTAAAACTTAAAACTAAGGGGTAAACAACAATATTTCTATAAATACGAAGGGAGATTTTAAAATGATTTTTGCTTATGAATGGTTTAAAGGCTAGACAAAATGAAACTTCGGGGGTAGTATTTGTAATTTTGAAAGTTAAGTGGGTTTTTTTGTAACTAGGTCAAACCTCAAGGGTACTTTTTGTAATTATCCCTTTACTATATTCCTCATTCCAGAAAATAACAAAACTCTTCATGTTCATCAAATCCGGACCATATTTCAAATACCCTACCTCTCTGGAACCATGATCTCCGAACTGCCTGGCGGATATGACGCTCGTGTTTCTCCAAGAGTTCATCGATTCGTTGAGATTGAGATAGCAAGGGACCTGAAAATTCAACCTTCTCCCCTTGATCATGATAAACCTGTTACAAGTCCCACTTAGATTAGCATAAAAGGCTCAAATGTAAAGTGCTAGTTTTGAATCACACTGAAGGGGAAGCTCAATAAACAAGAAAAAAAATGTCATAAATGTTTCCTAGATTTGTTTCGCCCGCCAGATTCACATTTCTGATTCCCATCAACCCACAAGCGAACAAAGATACCGGTTATATACAGAGATAATTACAAAACTTACCTCTGAAGTTTGGGTTAATTACAAAAAAACCCACAGTTTTTTTGAAAATTACAAGAAAACCCACGAGGTTTTATTATGTATTACACTTTACTTCATTCATAAACAAAAACATTTCAGACACTCCCCTTACATTTGTAAAAATATTGCAATTACCCCCCTATGAATCACACATCAAGGGGTGGTTTTTTTTTTTGTGTGTGTAATTTTCAAATATCTCTGGGTGTTTTTGTGATTAAACCAAACCTCAGGGTAGTTTTCATAATTATCCTTGTATACACATATGATCTATAATTCCACATAAAACCGACCTTCAATAGCTAGCATTTCCATTGCACATGATATCATAGCCAAACAGCTCTTTACTTCTAAACTCTAACCATTTCAGTGATTTTAACATTTATAAGGTCATTAAATTTATTTCAATATCTTGATGTAAACGCTATCATGGCAAAAATGATGCTAATGAAAATATAATTCAAGATTGCCATTTGGTATAGCAGTTTTAGAATTACCATGTTGTTTCTCTTAGCAGCCGCTTCCTCTTTACGGTAAAGTGCCACCGACAGTTCTTGAGAATGGTATCCATCCGAAGCATCAAAGGAATCCGGACGTTCTAATTGGCTCCATTGTTTAAGCATCGAGCGCTTGATGGTTTCGTACGACTCATGGTCTTTTGTATCGGCAAACTGCCCATTCACATTGCAGTTTTCTTCCTCCCCCTTTGAATCCAAGTTACTCCTCAAATGCAAAGCACCGGAAGATTCAATAATTAGACTCCTAGAACTAGACCTACTTCGCGATCTTAACGATGAATCGATCATTCTTCTTTTCGCCCACGCAAAACCACTTGATCCTGAGACTTGCAACGGACCCGAATATATATCATCGCCTTGAGACGCATTCTTCACGTGGGATGCCTCTTTGGTCACACCAAACGATGGCTTAGGCGGCTCAGGAGCTAAGACTTTATCTCCTTTGTGATTATTGACACCAATTCCATTCGTTTTCAGTTCGCCTTGCATTCGAAAGGCCAAGTTCTGTAAATTTTAAAATTTGAATCTAAGAACAAGTCTACACATAAATATTAGGGAATAATTACAAAAACACCCCAGATGTTTGGGCTAATTACAAAAAAGTCAGAGATGTTTCAAGATTACGAAAAAAACCTCAGGTTTTGATTTTGTCTTAAATTTAAGGGGGTAGTTTTAATATTTTTATAAATGTCAGAGAGGTTTTTGAAATGTTGTTTGCTTAGGAAGGGGAAATGTAAGACCGAATCCAACCTCGAGTTTTTTTTTTTGTAGTTATCCATAAAAATTAGCTAAACATACAACAACAACAACAAACTAAGCCTTAATCCCACTACGTGGGGTCGGCTATACGGATCATATCGCGCCATCGTTTACGGTCATAAGCCATATTTTCGTTTATTTCTAGGTATAACATGTCATGTTTAATAGCTTCTTTCCAAGTCTTTTTAGGCCTACCTCTCCCTCTTTTGATTTGTGTGAGTGATTCTCTACCTTCTAAACGCCGCACAGGTGCATCTAAAGGTCTCCTATAAACATGTCCAAACCATCTTAATCGTGTTTCTCTAATTTTCTCGTCTATTGGTGCTACTCCCACTTTGTTTCTAATGTGTTCATTTCTTATTCTATCTAATCTAGTGTGTCCGCACATCCATCTTAGCATTCTCATCTCTCGCTACCCTCATTTTTTGTTCGTGTTCATATTTAGTCGCCCAACATTACGCTCCATAAAGTATCGGGCCTTATGGCCGTTTTATAAAATTTTCCTTTCAATTTTAATGGTATTTTACGGTCACAAAGGATAGAAGATGCACTCCTCCATTTATTCCAACCCGCTTGGATCTATGTGTGACATCTTTATTGATTTCTCCGTTCTCTTCAATTATAGATCCTAAGTATTTAAAACTCTTTGTTATACTCAATTCATGTCCATCAATTTTAACATTCGTCTCATTGTTCTGTTGTTTTTACTAAAGTGGCATTCCATGTATTCTGTTTTTTAGCCCTACTTATAGTAAAACCTTTTGATTCTAGTGCTTCTCTCCAAACTTCCAATTTTGCATTTACTCCTTCCCTTGTTTCATCAATTAAAACTATATCGTCCGCAAATAACATACATTCGGGGATGGATTTTTGTAAGTGTTTAGTGATTTCATCAATTATTAGGATAAAAAGGTACGGGCTTAGAGCGGATCCTCGATGCAAACCTATAGTGTTGGGGAATTCACTAGATATTCCTGTTGGTGTCCCGATACATGTTGTTATACCATCATACATATCTTTTATGGCATCTATGTAGCTATTTTTATTCCTCTTTTTCCAATACGCGCCACATTATATCACGGTTGACTTATCGTATGCCTTTTCAAGATCAATAAAAACCATATGTAAATCTTGTTTTCTCATTATATTGTTCACATAATCGCCTAATTAAGTGTATAGCTTCAATTGTGGATCTTCCGGCATGAAGCCAAATTGATTATCTAATATACTAGTTTCATTTCTTATTCTTCGCTTCTATAACTCTTTCCCATAGTTTCATTGTATGACTTATTAATTTAATTCCCCGTAATTTGCACAATTTTGTATATCCCCTTTGTTTTTATATATAGGTATCAATATACTTTTTCTCCATTCATCAGGCATTTTCTTAGTTTTTAGAATAACATTAAATAATTTAATAAGCCATGATATTCCAACTCCACCTAAACATTTCCACGCTTCAATTGGTATATCATCTGTGCCAACCGCTTTGCCGATTTTCATTTTATTTAGTGCTTTTTCGTTTCGTGAAGTTGAACTCTACGATAAAAGTACGGTTTCTATTCGATTGATTGGCTAGTTCCCCTAATGTGACTTCATTCCTCTTCGGTTCATTAAAAAGATTATTGAAATACCTCCTCCATCGATCTTTTATGTCCTCGTCTTTCACTAAAATGTTTTCATTCTCATCTTTTATGCATTTAATTTGGGTTAGATCTCTTGTTTGTTTTTCTCTAAATTTTGCTATTTTATATATATCCTTCTCTCCTTCTTTAGTATCTAGTTTCTTATAAAAATCTTCATACGCCTTGGTTTTTGCTTCATATATTGCTCTTC
Organism: Rehmannia glutinosa; assembly: GCA_016081115.2. Taxonomy (NCBI): domain Eukaryota; kingdom Viridiplantae; phylum Streptophyta; class Magnoliopsida; order Lamiales; family Orobanchaceae; genus Rehmannia; species Rehmannia glutinosa. The sequence goes on from JABTTQ020002605.1 coordinate 357,182, forward strand.
TTACTTCTTTTTGGCGTCTTTATAACTTTTAAGGTTTTCTTCGTTTTTACAGGAATACAATACTTTGTAACTAGTTCGTTTTTCCTTTACCTTTTCTTGGATTTCTTGATTCCACCACCATGACTCTTTATTCCATTTATTACCATTTGACACCCCTAATGTTTCTTTTGCGATCTTTTTCATTTGAGTAGTTACATAGTTCCATGTTTCATCGGCTTTGTCTTCCACTTTCCAATCAATGGTTTCTACTAGAGATTTGACAAAACTATCTCTTTTTCTATATTCTTTAAGTTCCACCACTTAATTCTCGGCATGTTAATTTTCTTTCTCTTTAAGTGTATGTTAATAAGTTTGATATCCAAAACTAGTAGTCTATGTTGGGTGGTGAGGCTTTCTCCGGGTATTACTTTGCAATTTTTGCATATTTTTCTATCGTTTTTCCTGGTTAGAAAGTAGTCAATTTGTGATTTGTTAGGACCACTTTTAAATGTGATTAAATGTTCGTCTCTCTTTTTAAAGAAGGTATTACCTATAATAAAATCATAAGCAATCGCAAAGTCAGGATGGTTCTACCCTCATTGTTACGTGAGCTAAAGCCATATCCTCCATGGACCCTTTCATAATCTTCATTATCCTTCCCAACATGTCCATTTAAGTCTCCACCTATGATGACTTTTTCATTTTGAGGATTGATTGCATTAGAGTTTCTAAATCTTCCCAAAATTTAGCCTTAGTAGCATCATCTAATCCTACTTGAGGTGCATATACACTAACAATATTTATAAGTTCGATTTTACCTACTACAATTTTAAGGGATATGATTCTATCTCCTTTTCTAGTTACTCCTACTACTTGATCTATGAAGAGAGGATCTACAATGATACCCACCCCATTCCTAGTTCTATCCTTTCCACTATACCAAAGCTTATAACTGTAGTATCTAGTGTCTTTAGCCTTTTCGCCTACCCATCTAGTCTCTTGGATACACATAATATCTATGTTTCGTCTTTTCATAATATCTACGAGCTCTATAGTTTTACTCACAAAGTACCATGTTCCGGTGCCCGCCAATTCTATACTTTCTAATTTTCTTATTATCATTTGTGTTCCTCTTATTAGTGTGTGAGGGCTTTGTGTATTTTTCACTACACCCAAGCCCTTATGGAGGTGTAGCGGTCTTGCAAGACACCGTGATCGGACCTGCGGCGCACTCTTACGGGGAGCATCCAGCATTTTTATCACGATGTGCCTTATATGATCCATACCATAAGGAAATGACAAGAGTTTTACGCCGGTTGTCGACCTAACGCAACCCTCCTCCTTTATCCAGGGCTTGGGGACCGCAACATACATAAAAAAATTAAAAGAATAAAATGGATGCACATGTACTTAGTTTGTAATAATAACAAGACAAATGGAAGAAGGTATACACAAAAAAACACACAAACAGAGAGATGACCTCTTCGGCGCGAGTTTATTCATTCCATTCTCGTTTTCGGTTGGTTGGCTTCGCCGGGTCCACGAGATCTTGCACCGAGGTCTTTTCCTAAAAATACATGAATAAAGATCGATTAAAATTCAAAATTTGAAGAACTAGCATTCGGAGTTCAAATGGATATGAGATGAGTATCACCTGCTGGCCTCTTCGTGATGTTTAATATCGATCTCCTTTAGGGATGGCAATTTCCTCCGAACCCGACGGAGGATCCGATACCCGACCCTAGCGGAGGAGGGTATGGAGGGTAGTTTTGTACCCGATTAAATAAATGGGTATGTAGGTATGGGTATTTTCGGGTATGGGTATGGAGGTGGGTCCAGGTACATCCTACCCATACCCTACCCGATACCCGATTAAATAATAATATTATATATATATAATATATCTACATATATATTTATTTATAATATTTTACATATATTTTTTTATTTATACAACTCTATTTATTTATATTTAAAGAAAATAATTTTTCCCAAGTCTCAATCAAATCTACTAACCCACTAACACTTTTGTTTAATCCTTTTTAATATTTTGCTATATTTTTATAATATATAGTTCGCTAATTCTTATATGTATTCTTTTTCCTTATTGTTTCCTTAAGAATTTAGTAAATATCTATATTTTTATTTAAATAACTCCAATTTCTCTTTAAAAAGAAATAACTTAAATTTGAAAAAATACAATTGTAAGTGGTAAGAGGGTATGGGTAGGGTATGAATACCCGATCATCCGATGGGTATGGGGATGGGTATGAAAACTGAATACCCGATGGGTATGGGTATGAGTATGGGTATGAATATAATAAATGAGTATGGGGATGGAGGATATAGAATCCTACCCGAATCCTACCCATTGCCATCCCTAATCTCCTTACTAGGTGGATACTTAGGCAAGCTTGATGGATCACAAGCATATGGCTTTGTCTTGAAATACTAAAGATGCACACAAAGAATAAAGATTAGAACGATCCCACTTAATATGGAATCTTTAGCACGATATTATTATGTAAATGGTCATTGAACTTTTTAATAGAGACGACAGAAAGATACATATGCTTTGCATAAATCAAAAACAAAAAAAAAATCTACTTAAAAAAAGAAAAAGAAACACGGAAATCCACATGAAATTAGACTAGAAAAAAAAATTCATACTAAATAGGGATAATTACAAGAAAAATAAAACAAGGTTCGTGCTAATTGCAATAAAATCTAGGTTTTAATAAATACCAAAAAACCCTTGAGGTTTGATTCTGTCTTACATTTTCCCCCATGATAAGCCAAAAACATTTCAAAACCCCCTCTATTTATAGAAATATTACATTTACCTCCTTAAATTTAAGGCATAATCAAATCTGAGGGGGCTTTTTGTAGTTTTTAAACATCTCTAGATTTTCCGTAATTAGCATAAACCTCAGGGGAGTTTTGTAATTATCCCTACTAAAGATGCTATCTTTGTCTTTGTTTGTCGATGACTATGCAAAAAAATTACCTCCGATGTCAGGGCTGAAGTAGCCGTGCCTCTCTTGAAAGGTTCGACAGATAGAAGATTTTCTATCAGTGTGACAGCAACTTCGGGTAGATCAGCAAAGGTTTGCCAAAGAGAACTCTTATATGGATGTTGTGGTTTAAACAAAGTTGCATGAGGAAGTTTTGATTTCTTCCAGTAATCCTCTGGTGGGGATCCACAAAGTTTGAATATCTTGTGCAACTGTTCAACCTGTTAAATGAAAGAATACATTCTCATTATTCAAGTTCTCAGAATTCACAGTATATCCAGTACACTTTTCTGGAAAAACAAACATAGTGAATCACTACTAAATTATAAAAAACAAAAAAATGAATTAACTTGTGCACAAAAGTGACTTCATTGGAAATCAAATCCTATGACAGCAAATCATAATGCCGATCAAACCCGACGACAGGTAATCAGAAGCACGTTTTTCTGAATCCTCCCTCAAGAACATCGGAGTTATAACCACTCTCACACAATTAAGGGATAATTACAAAAACTACCCCGAGGTTTGGAGTAATTACAAAAAAAAAACCGAGAGAGTTTCAAAATTTAAAAAAAAAAAAAAAAAAAACTCTGAGGTTTGATTATGTCTTAAATATAAGGAGGTAATGTAATATTTTCACAATGTAAAGGAGTTGTTTGAAATGTTTTTGCTTACGAAAGTGGCAAAGTGTAATGCAGCATCAAATGTCAAGGGGATTTTTGTAATTTTCAAAAGTCTCTGGTTTTTTTGGTTACTAACTCAAACCTCGAGGGTAATTTTTGTAAATATCCACATAATTAATGGTAAAAACATTGTGAAGTCAATCATTTTCCATGATGTGTTATGTTTTAAAACTTAAATCAAATCCAAATTTTAGGAGGATGGAACAATTTAAATAACAAAACTGAAAATAGAATTCTTAATTAGATTATAATTTTAACAATATATTGGAATTTTCTTTAACTTGATCATAAATTTGCAAAGATTACAACATATTGAAAGGGTGTTTACCTCAGTTCTCCCTTGAAGGATAGGTTTACCGGTCAGAAGTTCAGCAAACAAGCACCCGACGCTCCAAAGATCGACCGATGCCCCATAATCGGTGGAGCCCAGTAAGAGCTCAGGAGGACGATACCACAAAGTGACTACTCGGCTGGTTAGTGGTTGCCTCTGCCCAAAACTACAGAAGTTTGCTAATCCAAAATCAGCAACCTTCAGGACTCCTTCGTTATCTACTAAAAGATTCGCGCCTTTAATGTCCCGATGCATTACACCTCGAGAATGACAATGCTCAAGGCCAGATAACAGTTGCTTCATGTAGCATTTTACCTGTAAAGCCAGTGGCATCCTTAGCATAGACATAAAAGATTAATATATTTGCTTCAAGAGAGTGACATTGAACACAAATATGCCATTTGTTATTATTATTTTGAGGGTAAATTACGAAAACTACCTGAGGTTTAGCCTAATTACAAAAAGTCCAGTTTTCTTTCATAATTACAAATACCCCCTTAACATATTACAAACACTCACTTGAGGTTTGTATTTGCTTAACAAATTGAGGATGCAATTTGTGAAATACAAACAAATTGTCAAGGGAGTATTCCTATTTTGGAAGATAGCTGGACTTTTTTATAATTTGATTGAACCTCAAGGGTGTTTTCCAAATTAATCCTCAATTTGATTTATGTTGTCTTAGCCATGGACATACACGTTCTTGAAGCATATATATTAGTACATAGGGATAATTACACAAAAAAAAAAAAAAAAAAAAAAAACCTGGGATTCGGGCTAATTACAAAAAAACCCATAAGTTTTTGAAAATTGAAAAAAAACCCATGAGATTTGATTCGTCTTACATTTTCTCCATTCATAAACAAAAGACATTTCAAAACCCCCCGATATTTCTAGAAATATTACAATTATCCCCTTAAATTTAAGACAAAATCAAATCCGATGAGGCTTTTTGTAATTTTGAAACATCTCTGGTTTTTTTTATAATTGGCGCAAACCTCAAGGGGTCTTTTGTAATTATCTCTAGTACTTATTGCACATGCAAATCTCAACGATCAAATATACCTAATGTCCACAACACCAATAAAATCAAATTTTTAATGCTGTAATTTAATTAAAGAAGAATAAACCTAACCTGTGCTTCAGTGAAAGTGATCTCTGGGGATGATAATAGTCCAGAAATATCATGCTCCATATACTCAAACACAAGATATATGTTGCACGAAGATCGGGACGTAATTAGCCCTTCCAACTTTATAATATTTGGATGGTCAAGCCGGCGGTTAATCATTATCTCCCTAGCCATGAAACGAACACTTTCAGGCTCGAAATTGTCAAATCGAACCTTCTTCAAAGCAACTATCCTCCCAGTTTCGAAGTCGCGCGCTCTAAATACAGTGCTGTATGTACCCTGACCAATCTGATTAAAGAAAGCATACATAATTTACATCTTATCAGCAAAAAAATCTAAAAAACAATGATCATAAGTGTATGGTAACCACAAGGAACAGGCTACTTAAATAGCATGATTCATAATAGTTCTTGGACAATCATATCCTAGGCAAAAAATAATTGCAATTCAAAGCTGCTTCTGAAATAATCACGTAAACCAACGGTTCATTGCATCGTCAACTTTCAGAATTTGGGGGGGAGGGGGGGAAGAAGCAAAACACAGTGTCCAAACATAACAAACTCTAATGAGATAAAGAAATATTTTGGGATGATTACCAAAAAAAACTGAGATTCGGTCTAATTACAAAAAAACTAGAGGTATTGATTCGGTCTTAAGTTTTCCACTACATAAGCAAAAGCCATTTCAAAATCCCCCGGAATATTACGGTTACCCCCTTAAATTTAAGACATAATCAAACTTAAGGGGGCATTTTGTAAATTTGAAACATCTCTGGATCTTTCTGTAATTAGCTCAAACCCTGGGGGGTTTTGTAATTATTCCTAAAATTATATGCTCAAAACATGAAAAGAGCCAGATATTAAACTCACATATAGAGTTCAATGAGTCAATTATCTTCTGTTCAATTGGAGAATTTCAGACATGGATTTTCACCTTCAAATGATTTGTACACCATTCACTATTGATTCTTGTCAACAAACATTACATCTTTTTTAACTTTTCAATTCAACATATTACCATGAAACTTGGTTGAAACTTGAAACACACCCCAAAAACAGGGGAAAAAACAAAGAGAAGTCTCTTGTGAGACGGTCTCACGGATCTACGAACCTCCTAAGGGCTCCGTCTCGAGAACATGAACTATGAAAATAAATTTAAAAATAATAATGAACCATGAAAAAACAAAAATAAACCCTAAAAACATGAACCATGAAGAAAAAACCCGAAAAACAAAAATAAACCCAAAAAATAAAAAATAAACCCTAAAAAAAACTAAAAATCCTAAAAACCCAAATCAATTAAAAATAAACCCAAGAAACAAAATAAACCCTAAAAAACAAATATAAACCCTAAGAAAAATAAAATTTGGAAAAAAGAAAACCTTTAAAACTTCACAGTGTAAGAAAAGATCTCACGGATCTAAATCCGTGAGACCGTCTCACGCAAGTTTTTTGCCAAAAACAAAAGACAAACAAGAATTGTATGAGATTTACAGTTTCCTCAACCCTCAAACTGGTATAAAATAATGTACAGACAAAATAATAACCCCATTCCATAATTTAGTCAATAATTTTTCCCAACACACTTCAGAACAAGACAGACAAGTATTACAAGTCTACTAGTCTCTATTTACTAAAATAAGCAACAAAATTTGACCACTGAATCCAATTTAGACTATGCTAATAATATAAGTAACTATAATTATTATAAAAAATAAAAATAAAAACTAACCTTTTCAAGTTTCTCAAAAGAATCTGCTTTAAGTGGCACCCAGCCTTGGATGGCTTCACCCGCCACCGCGCTCAGCCACGCCGGCCACCCGGCCGCCACCTGCTCCCCCTCAACATACTTGCTCAAATTCCCAAGCCTAAAACTAACCGACTCGCTCCCACACCCGTTCGAGCTGGTCCGACCCGACTCGCCCACCTCGCTACCCGACTCAGTCGCCCCCCTCTTCTTTACCTTCTTCAAGTTCAGCTCCATCTCCGCCACCAAACCGCCGCCGCCGTAGCTCCCGACACGGCTCCGACCCGACCCGCCATTGAGCGCCCCGGAGTGATCCAATGCGGCAGGGGTCACCGAGACCGCTTGCTTCGCTGACACGCAACCCATGAGAGCGTGTCACCCAATCGTCACCAACCCAGCACCGCCGTCTCCGCCATCGCCGCCATAGCCATAGCCTTACTTCTCAGAGTAGAAAAATTTTAAAAAAAAAAAATCAAGACGAACCCAGATCAGAATATGCTGAATCTTGACCTGGGTCAAGCTTAGTTTAGTAGAAAAAAGCAATGCCGGTTCTGTAGATCATTAAAATCCGAGTTTCCGCTTTTTATATTCTATATCATGAAAAAAAATATATATATTTTTCACAAAATCCCCACTCACTTTCTCTCTCTATAGCCCAACCCTTTTTATTTGCGGCAATTGCGGGAAAAGCTTTACCACTTAATGGGGTTCACAATCACATCGAGAATTCAAGCGAAATCAACGGAATACACTATATATATGTTCCTGTTTTTCTATGTATTTTTTTCCTAAATTCTTTTTTCTTCTATTTAACAAAAGCGACTGGAATCTACACAGTGGAAAACCAAGAAAGTTGCAGACCTATACAATACAAAAATCTCTCGGACTGTATTTTGACTTTTACGACGGGATTTAAATTCTGCGGCTTTTGTTTGCTTTTGAGTTTTATCTTTTTCTGAGTATTTTTTGCCTTCAAAAGCGTTCAAAATTCAAAGCCGACGGGTGGGGCAGGGGTAGACCCGAGAACGAACCAAACTACTTGATAGTTGATACATGATTGATTCGAGATCTATCGTTAAAAGCTTATTTAAGTCCGGTTCGTTAACATAACGAACCGAGCTTAAATATATTTTTTCGTTCGATAAGTTATAAAAGTTTGGCTCGGATCCGACTTGATTAATAAAAGAAAGAATAAAATTATGTAAAAATATGAAGCTACTCGAACTCGATTCATATTCGGCTCGATTAAAGCTCGTTCGAGCTCGATTCGATTAATAATCAAACCAGACTCAAACATAATTTTTGAAATTCGATTAAAATTCAAATAAACTTGAACAGTATTATATTTCGGATTCACTCGACGCGTTTACACCTCAAGGCAGGGGTGCTATTCTTAACACGATTTGTATAATACACGAATCTGACATGAAATTACCGAGAGAAATTTGAATTCGAACACGAACACGACTAACACATATCTGACACAATGTTACCATTAGTCATAAAACATGCTTGTCTTATATTTATTTTTTTATGTATTTTAAAAATTCAAAATTGACCCGAAACTGAACACAAACACACAACCTGAATGACCATCCTTAGGGTGGTCTTGGGTGGGGTTAGGGGCTTTGTATGGCGTACATAGTGACAGAGAATGAGAATTTAGGGAGTGGGAGAACGGACCAATAATGGAGCGCGTGGGAGCGTGGGAAACATATTGGTTGGTTTGGTGTTGACGAATTGAGGTAATGTGTTTACATTGTTGTACAATACAGGGACAAAAAAGGTTAAAAAATGAGGGAATACAAAAGAGTGATTATTTTTAAATGCCACCATAAAGTTTTGAATATTTATAATTGACCTAATATTTTTTATTGGAATGAATTATTGAACCATGGTCAACTGGTCAAATGGTTATAGATATCCGAGTATTATATAAGATTGCAAATTTGTATTAATTATTTTAAAAATACACGTAGAAATATTAATATTTTTCTATTGACTTTGGAAAGTAATGTGTATATCTCTTGGATACTTGATTTTTTTCTTGTCACGAGACGTTTAGCTAGTTAAGACCATTTCCAATCCAACTCTAAAACTTACACCAAAACACTAAATATCTGAAAAATACCTTCCAACCCAACTCTAAACATCACACCAAATTTGGTGTAATACAAATATTTCATATTTGCCCTCCAATTTCTTCTACTTCAAACTTTTAATTCCTATTGTATCATATATTTGATATATAATTCATTTGTAACATGGTTTTAGTTATTTAAATTTTGTATCTAATTATTATTTTGGATGAACAATAGTTAATATTTACCAATAAATTATTATAAACTAAACTTAAAATTTTGATAAACTAAAATAATTAATAAACAAAATTATAATTTAATTAAAAAAGCATCAAAGTCTATCATAAAATACAAAACACTAACATTATAATTAAACTTGAAATTTAAAAAACAAAATTAGTAATGTATTAATCTTTTTTTTTTGTCTTTAAATATTTGTTTTAGGTTTGTCGTTCTTTATTGTCTCGTGTGCAATTTAGTATTTTTATTTATTGTGATATTAGTTGTAATATTAATTTTGCAATATAATTAATTAATGTAATATTAGTTAAATATAAGTTTTTATTTAGTTACATTAATAATAATAAAATATAAGCAAAAGAAATAATTGCATAAACAAATAAATTTGCTATTCCAAAATGAAAAGAAAATATTAAAATATTCATTTGGTGTAAGATTTAGTGTAGTGGTTTGGAGATGAGTTTTGCAAAATTACACCAAAACACCAAATTTGGTGTGAAAGTAACACCAAATTTGGTGTTATGGGTTGTTGATGCCCTAAAAACGAGAATAAGATTCGATAATACACAAGCTATGGTGAAAAAATTAGTCAAAAAGTATAAAAATAGATAACACATACACAAATTTATATGAAAATATAAATGAACCGAGTGTTTGACAAACAACTCATGAATAAGCTCGAATAATGTTCGTTTATGTTCGTTTTAACGAGAATATAATGAACAAGTTTTAGGATTCGTCTAATAAATGAACAGAGCTTCAACAATTGTATACTCATCTATTAATAGCTCATGAACAAGCTCATTTATGGTCGTTTGTAAAATATTCATGAACAATCTCATGTAGCTAATTTTAAAATTGAAATTTTACATATAAGTTAAATACAAGTACTAAAAATTTAAACATATATAATTCTAATAGTATCGTACAATCTAATCTATAATTCTATATATGATATGACAAACATTTAAAGTTACAATATTAAAATTTTATCATTAACATATGAATTAAAGTTGTATTTGTTCACGAAACATGTAATGAACATGAACTCGTCAAAGGTATTTTTGTTTGTTTGTTTGTTTACCGTTGGCGAATGAAATTATTCAATGTTCACGAACACACAATGAGCACGAACTCGAAACGAACGCGTCCACAAACATGTTCACGGACAAATTCAAACACTAAATAATCTTATCAAACGAACACAAACAATGTCTTTAAATTGAAGAGAGCTCGAGCTCGTATAAAATTAAACTAACACTTGGCAAACATGCAAAAGTTCGGCTCGTCTCGGATCATTTACACCCTAAAAGTGCTAACAATTTAGGCAATCGTCTCTAAGATACAATGACTTCCAAGTTTAGGTTAGCAGCACTTACAAAACTTAAACTCACAGCGAACTAATCAGTGTGATAGAACTTTTGAATACAAGAAGAAAGACGGAGTAGACAATATGTTGAAATGCAATATTGAATGGGATGAAAAATGAACATCCAGGGCGTTCTATTTATAGAATTCCGGGTGCCCTTTAGACTGGGTGCAACCCTTGGTTCGGATCAATCTGGACCGCCAGATTGTACCCTCTGAAAACAACCACAATCCAGCTGTTTTGGTCGCACCCATTTGATGGTACATAACATTTAGCATGCACCCCTATACACTGGACAGACGTGTCCAGTCATGGTGCCCCATTAGCGAACAATCACATCCACTTAGCGTCCTTGCCCACCACATGTTGTTATCTGGACGATTCTGCCAAGTCATTGCTACGTGAGTTGTCCTTCCATGTTACCGAGCCATCTCTGAACCACTAGACCGAACCCTGATTCAATTTATCAAAAGATTAAGATTCCTCAAAGCTCATCGCAATAATGTGTACATGCGACTGTAAAGTGCCCAATGCAATGTGCGCAGGCTCGAACGGTGCTCCACACCATCCAGGTGACAACTTAAGCTTTCTCAAAGTTAATCAAGATTCAACTTAGTCCATTATGATGCACCATAAGGAGCTTCACTTGATTATTCCTTATTACTGATGAAAGCTATATAAGGTAGAAAAACTTGCTCATTGTTTCCGATGTGGGATGTAACTCTTCGCATTCTCACAATTTCACATTTCTATATAAAAGTGCATTTAAGTGGCTCGCTCACTTTATACATTAATTTATCATTCACCTGAAATTAGTTTTGAAAAGAATTAAATGTTAATATCAATGTACTCACGATGTTGATTGTGATTATCTAATCTATTTCCATTTTATATAAATAAAATAATTGGTCAAAATTGGGTCAAAATTTATTTCCAATAAACCAATTTCCAACAAGTATAATATAGTATAATGATTGAAATTGGTGCAAAAATATAAATAATAACTGATGGTATACATACATATATATATACACTATATTGATTAAAGTGATTTTAAACATTTTGAAAAACAGAGAACTGTATTTTGAGTTAGAAATATTTAATTGTATAGGAATAAATAACACTACACATACCCAATATTTAAGAGACTATTTAATTATTAAACCTTTAGTCATTTTGTTTTCTTGAGGGGGGGGGGGGAGTAGGACCAAGGTTAAGCAAATAAAAAATTACTCAATAAAAAGACAAGAAACACAAATATATAAAAAAGAAGCAAAAGTGAAAAAGATTTCACAAAAAGATGAAGCAATTCATCACGGGGATAGACTTCTCCCATTCACACTTTTTTTTCCTTTTTCCTTTTTTTTTTTTTTTCTTTTTTGGCTACTCCCTCTCCATTTCTCCACCTTTTCGCCTCATATTGTTTTCGTAGTGTTAATTCCTTCTAGTTTCCATTGCTTACTCTCTTAAATCAAATCACAAAACATGGCACAAGCATCTACTAATTGTCACCACACTGCCTTGTTTCCATAGTACAACATATATTTTTGTGGCTATAATACCCACCTTCATATTTTCTAATCTAGTTTCTTATTTGATGCTGCTTTTAAGGCAGATCACTCAAGTCAATTGAGTTGACCAAAAATCATTTTTCCGAGAGAGAGGTTTCCATGTCAGTCCTCTTCCCGAGGAGGAAGTCTTCTCGTCTTCTTCTCTTTGAGCTAGAAAATCCTTTGATGGGAACTTATTTGCACATACAAGTAAACGTTAAAAAGTGCGGGTGTGAAAGAAAGTCCTTTGAAAGCGCCTTTCCGACGCGGTGAGTCAAAGAATTAACGAGAAATTAACAAAGAATCGTAAAAATAATGCGTAGGAGAATAATGAATTAATTTACTAACAAATAATATGAGAGACATTTTAATATCTAGGAGATGAGCCATGTGGGCCGTGTAGGAGAATTCGATTTTGGGTCAGTCCGCGTAAGAGAAAATGGCCGATGGATCATAATGTTTTATGTTTGGAACATATTTTCCTAGAAAAAAATATTATCAAATACTTTAAAGTAGCAATTGTATGGAAGGATTTAAACCTGATTAAAGGATTTGGGGAAATGATTTCAAATTACTAAGGAAGGCAATTTCGCCCTGTCCCATGACTCGGGGAGGGTCTGAGTATCACTTCTGATCCGCGGGTACCCGCCCCGCCTAGTATTTTTATTTTTAAAGTATATTTTAATATATATTTTGTAGGAGTGTCAATTTCAGACCCGACACGCAAACCCAACACGAACCTAATACGATATTAATGGGTATAGGTCCAAGTCAAAATTGGGTCGAACACGATAAACCCGCCAATTAAACAAGTTGGGTCCCGATCAACATGTTATGACCCATTTAACCCGTCTGTAAATTTTAGAAAAATAAAAATAAATAATAAACGGTAAGAAAAACCAAAAAACAAGAGATGTACTTTAAACTTAAATGCTAAAACCTCCTTAATGTATGTTGTTATTATTTTGCATGTATTTTTGTATGTTGTCTTTAAAATATGATTAGTATGTTATGTTATTCATTATTTCTTTTTGTATGTTGTGATTTGTGATATTTTTTATTGATTGAATAGTGTGTCATAATGATTGATTTAAAAAAAATATTTATTCAATTGAAAATATTAATGTATATAAAACTAATTTTATTAGGTGGGTTAAGCGGGCCGGGTTTGGGTTTAAGATTCTGACAAGAATAATTAAACAGGTCGGATCCGGGTTAACTTCTTCTGACCCGCAAACCCATGAACCCGAACCCACGAACCCACCCCTATGACACCCCTAATATTTTGCATATATAACATATATTATAATATAATTTTTATGTATTCTTATATTATATCTAATATTTATAAATTGATAATAATAAATTTTGTAAATAATATTTTATAAGTATATATATTTTTTATTTAATTTATTTCAAAACGGGTCGACCCATCCCGCACCACGAGCCATGGTGGGCCGACCCGACCTGACTCCGTTCTAGGCACGAGATGAGTCTGGGTCCTGGCCGCCCGCCCTATAGTCATCTCTACAAATGACTCCATATAGTTCAAACGCACCAAAATAACTTAAAAATAGCTCAAGATATTAGTTAGGGATTTGAAATCTATTGTATTATAATAAGATCCCAAATAAGTTGAATTGATTTGTTATTATGAATTTGAAGTTATTAGTTTCAAATCCATAATACAAACGAAGTCTAAATTAAAATCTTATAAAATATCGAAGAAGAAGAAGTCAGAGCTTGATCTTTTACAATTCCATCATAGAATAATTTTAAATTTACTTGATCCAAGTATCATAAAGTCACATAAAATATAGAGTGATCAAAGTACCCTTCACAATGTAGAGGGCTTAATCTATTTTGCAATCTTTCCGGAAACATTACTTTTATTTGTGTCTGATGTCAATTACACTAAACTCCCTCATAGATTTATTGTATTTTTTTTTTCCCTTTTTGAGGTCAATTTTACTAAACACCCTCATAGATTTTTTCCCCTTTACATTTATGAAAATGAAAATGACTCAAAATTAATTTGTCTTGCCCATCAGTTTAAGAACCTAACACCTAACCAAAAATTGTTCTCACTCTTCAACTGTCCCTTGCTGTGCCTTTAATTAAAAATAAAAAATAGATGTAACAAAAAGTTATGTTTATGTTTAAGACCAATCATGAAGGGTTTTCTTTTTTCTTTCTTTTTTCTTTAAAAAAAATCATAATCAAGAAGAGAAGATATGTGATAAGTTGGTTATCATGCTATAATTGCATGGATGACTTGTGCTAGCTCTTGGGAGATATATATATATATTGAAGTCTTGGGACCATTTCTAGTTACAACTATTGCGTTTGTTATATAATCATTAATATATTTTATATTTATATATATATATACAAATATGTGAGATATTTTTTTGAGAATAGCTACGTGAGATATTAAACAACGACCAACTTACAAAAAAAAACATTTTGAATATAATTTTTTTGAGTTGAAACACATTTTAATTTTAAAAAACTTGACTCAAGTTTCATTTGATCTGATTTTTAAAGTATTTGAAAGTGACCTATGTTCGTCATTTTTTAAATAAGTTGGGAGTAGTGGTTGGAGGGGAGATGATAAATTTCAAAGAAACTAAAAGATACATACAGAATTCGAACCTTGATCAACATCCTTACAAAGAGTGAGCGATATCACGTGAGCTACAAGCTCGTGGTGTGATATATGTTTGTCATTAAAATCATGCAAATTCAATTAATCAGCTTGAGCTAAAAACATAATTACTAAAAATTAAATTAATTTTTAGTGCAAAAATATATTAAATTATTCATTCGTCTAGTTAATTTACGCATTCTATAAGAATAATGAATTAATTAGCAATTAAATAAGGATCAAAATTAAAAATAAAAGAAAGTGAGATACTGAGAAAACATTCCTACCCTATGTGGCTAGGGACATATCAACGTTAATTCAAACTTTTTTTTTAGGTCAATGTGATAGCTATATTTAAATATGATTGGGTATTTATAATTAGGGTTAGTTTCCTGTCATACGGTCTAACGGATCTAATTCGTTAGACGGATCCAAATATCCAACATGTTAGCCCACCAATAGCCCGCACAAGTACCAATACCACATCCGTTGGCCGCTGCTAATACATTTTAGGAGAGTTGCTAATACATTTTAGGATGACAACTAATACTTTTCGGAGGGAAAACTAATATTTTTAGGGGTGCTACCAAATATTTTTCAGGATGACTACTTATACTTTTTGGGGAAAAAACTAATACTTTTATCGGGAACTACTAATACTTTTAATGAGGAAAACTATTACTTTTCAAGAGGAATACTAAAATACATTTAATCAAAAAACATAATACTTTTAAATAAGACCACTAATACGTTTTAGTAGGAATACTAATACTCTTAATGGAAAAAATGAATATTTTTCAAGAGGATTATTGAAAAAACTGTTCAAGCACATTACTAATGCATTTCATCGTTACCACTAACACTTTTTTGAGGGACTGCTAATACTTTTTGTGAGAAAAAGTTAATTATATTCAAGAGAACTACTTATAAAATATTATCTAGGGAACTACTAATACTTTTTCAAGGAACTACTAATACTTTTTGGATGTACTGTCACAAAATATTACAAATATGCCACCGGTGCATGAAAATACGGAAAAACCCTGGTCGGGTTGGATCTGTCTAACGAAAAAAACCCGTTAAACGGTCTAATATGAGTTTTTGTGTTATAATTATGATATCCAATCTATGTTAGTAAAAACGAATCTAACTTATCCCCACTTTCCCAAACTAGGCCTTTATGCATATGCTTATTTGAAATTTGAACTTCATAAAAAATATACTTTTTTACTAATTTATTTTATCCATTTGGAAATTCATACATAACAAATGATTTGTTATATTATCAAATGTAATAATATAATAAAAAGTTGATAAATCACTAAATAAATCAATAGATAATAACAAAATTAATTTGATCACTTATCTAATTATGAGAACTTGTGGCTATCAATATTGCAGCGATCCACATGAAATAAACAATTCAAGTGGGAGTTGGCTTTGATAATGGGTTTGCTGACCACATTAAAAAAAACTTTTTCAGGCATAATGATTAAAACTGTTTCTTTTTCCCCCGAGAAATGATTATTTTATCACTACCACATTGATAAAATCAACTACCTCATAGATATTTTCCTTAGAGTTAGACCTACATTAATTCCTAAATAATAAGGATTAGCATATGGGGCCATTGACGACGCCCGAGCTGAGCTGACAATAATTTCCTCCCACGTGGCCATCCGGTAAGCGCTTGTGAGGGGCCCATCGGACGGCGCAAACCAAGCCGGTGACGTTATCTGAAGTACCTTGTGACATCATCTGTTAGGCTCGCCAACTACCGAGCCCGATCCCCGAGCCCAAATCTTGGCGGGAAGCGCATGCACGGGAGATTTAGAAGAATAACTATTTGCCCATGCTTAGTGCTCCATTAGCACCGGAAGCCGCCACGTGTCGGAGTGTGATCAAGATGAGTCACCAAGTGGCAAAAACTTGGCTGACATGCACGCTTAGGAAGAGACATGTGTCCTTTTTAAATTAATTTGCTGATTAGTGCAAAGATGACTGTTGAAAACCCACTTACTAGATGGGTATAAAAAGCCTCATTTAAGAAAGAAAAAAGAAAGAGGAAAAAAGAACACTGGTACGCAAAATGTTGTAAAAAAACCGACCAAAAAATTCCGACTCGGCAATATATAAAAAAAATAGAATTAGCCCTTGAATTAAAATTTTTACATTTCCACGTATTTTTTTTACACATCTTGCTTGTTGGCCGAAAAACTCGTCAACAAAATTAAATAAGGAAAGTTGTGGCTATGGTTAATTGATGATGTTTCGATTGTTTTGAGAAAACAAAATTGGGAAAATTATTGATCTTAGGTAGGGTGATCACGGTTTTGGAACGGGAATCGTGAGGCATGGTTCCAATTTCTTTACAGCTCTGGTTCCGATTTAACCGATTTTTTTATATATAATTTTTGTTCTTAAAATTGATTTATCGATTTCAGTTACAAAAAAAAAGGGAAAAAAAGGAAAAGGACTTTGATTTAATATTCACAATAATATTAATTTTAGATTTAATATTAATAATAATATTAAGCTACATATATATCCTTTTAGGGTATAAAATAGAAGAATCAGAGTCTACGTACTTCGCTACCTTTTAGGAGTGACGTTGATCAATTACTCCTATTTTCTCTATCGTTCCGGTTTTAGTTGTCTACGTGTCAAAAAAAAACTGTTGATTTTAACCTTAGAACCGGTCGATTTAATCGGCGGTTCCAAATAACGGTTATACCTAGAAACTAGAACCGGAACCGATCTACACGGTTCCGATATTGGAATTGGGTTCCCGTCAATGGTTCCCGGAACTGTTGACCGCGGTCCAATCCGAAACCCGATTCCGGTTCCATTTGACCAATTTGGTAGGTAGGGAATTTGCAAATACAAGAATAAATGTATATATAATTTATTTTCCACAAAATGTTAGAATCATATTTCGTTTTATTTCTTTAGAGATATTTGTGACTGTGGTTGTCGCATTAAGTTTCTTTTATTTTTTCAATTAAAGTTATTATAATAGGATATAGAATTATATAGTTGAAAATGATTAGTATAATTTTAGGAAACAATATTTTCTATTCTTGTAAATCATAATCACCCTATATATTATTTTTGTTGTCTAGAAAAGGATATTTTGATAGTAACAACGTACGCTAAACATAATGGAAGATTTTTGAATACAAAACTGGGGATTCATCAAACAAGAAAAAGAGCATAAAAAAAGCTTGAATACAAAAATTACCATTGATATTTAGCTTAATTACACCAATTTTTTTTTAAATTACAAATACTCTCTCAATATAATTGTTATTTATTTTTATAATTATTAGGCTTAACTATTATAATATTTTTTAATTTATCCTTAAAAGGATTTTTTAATGCCCTGTTTAAAAGATGGATTTTTAGGGTATATAATATGATACCAGAAGTCAAATTAAACAAAAGGAAAAAACTTACTAGACTGTTGAGCTACCCTCAGAGGAATTTGAATAAGGGCAACTTCAAAATTAATTTTTTTAATTTTTCCTGCGTGACAATAAAGTTGGAAATTAAAGGTGGGGACCCACTTTTTAAATCGACGAGGCCAATGTGTCAATTTGCAATTGAATCCTCAAATTTTAGGTAAATGAAGCCTCCAACCCTAAAAGGACTTCTCCTCCTTTCCATCTTCTGCAGATAAATTTAATTTCTGATGAGTCTATATTTTCATTGAATGCTAATAATTGTGTGTGTGTGTGTGTGTTTTGAATAATAATAATAATAATAATAATAATAATAATAATAATAATAATAATAATAATAATAATAATAATAGTTAGTTCCTCATCTATACTTGCATGAGCCTCAACTCTTTAAATTAGGAAATCTTATTTCACATCTAATTAATTTCAATGGTATTTGTAATTTAATTGGGTCTTGTAATAAGATGACATTAAGTCAATCTTAAATTAGAGGTCAATTTAATGTTAACTTTTTTTTTATAACCAATCTGAACATATGTTGCATTTGGATGGAATGATTTACATCTTCATAGATGCACTTGACATGGACCTCAACAACTCAAAGAAAAAAAAAACTCCAAATATGATATTCTTTTTAAACTACAATGAATTTATTATGTTAAACTTAAAAATTTATAGGAAGGCCTAAAAAAACTTGGAAAAAAACTATTAAGCATGACATGTTATTTTTTTTGACCAGTAAGCATGACATGTTATATATAGAAATATATAACATGTTATAAATGAGAATATGGCTTATGATCGTAAATAATGGCGCATTATGATATGTATAGTCGAATTCACATAGTGAATTAAAGCTTAGTTTGTTGTTGTTGTTGTTAAACTTAAAACTTTATAGTCTTATAATATTAATTAATAAACATCACTGAGATTGCTAAATGCAAGAATATATATTTTATGACATGGCTTTGGACATTTGAACCTTTGTTTCTCCTAGAAATTGTTTTTATTTTTATTTTTAACTTTTTGAACTTAAGATTAATTAGAATTGTCATGTCATAGACAGTAAGACCAATTTTCACTAGAAAATTATCATGTGATATGTTTTTTTACAGACACACCACTCCCAACTCTTTTGACCTCAATAATTGCTGCTTCCCACGTCTCATTTCTCATTATAATGCTAATACTACTCATTATTAGCTGACATGATTTCTTTGACAATAATTATTTCTTTAGGTAGATTTAAGAAAATTTTCCGCACATTCTATAAATTTTTGGTTAAGAGGTCGCAAAATTTTGATTACTGTTCTAAAAACCGCTAATTACTAGTCAGGTGACTTAACCGGAAGAAAATATAGGCGGATAAGGAGAACCTGACACCTAGGCGGAGACTAGAGGGCTAGACTGAGATTTTTAGAATAATGATTTTGATAAAAGTATTTGTGTGGTATATATACATAAAAAAGTACGTCAATTACCTACACTTCCAATTAAGGGTGTCAATCGTGTCGTGTTTCGTGTTCGTAGGTCGTATTCTGACACAAGTATTACAGGTCTGACACGAACACAACACGTTTATGACACGGGTAACCCGACAAGACACGACACAAAAAACCTATATAATTTAAAGTTGACATGAAAAAAAATAAAAAAATGGAGAAAAAACTGAAATTACAAATAAAAAATACATTAAATATTAAAAAATTATTAAAAAATGCATATAATATTTTTTCCATCATCATATAGGGTAATTTAACAAAATGTGGTGTTTGTGAGATTTTTTTGGCAAAATTGTTAAAATTAAGTGTGCCCAAGCTTTTTTTTATTTTTTTTCTTTGTTTTGAGCGCTAGTTTAGTTTTTTTTTATTTTTTTTATTTTTTGATTTAATAATTAATTAATTAATTAATTTATGAAATTTTAGCAAAAAAGAATTAAAATCATTCGATTAAATCTCCAGAACCAAATCATAAAAAAATCTATGTCTCGAACCGTATCGAAAGTTTGGGATGGTTCGGAACGGAATTTCGGTTATGATGGGACGATACGGTATGGTTAGTTTTTTTTGTCTATTTAATAATTAATTAATTTATTTATGAAATTTTAGCAAAAAAAGATTAAAATCATTCGATTAAATCTCCAGAACCGAATCATAAAAAAATCTATGTCTCGAACCGTATCGAAAGTTTGGGATGGTTCGGGATGAAGATTCGGTTATGATGGAACGATGCGGTATGGTTAGTTTATTTTTTTTATTTTTCATTTATTTAATAATTAATTAATTAATTTATGAAATTTTAGTGAAAAAAGATTAAAATCATTCGATTAAATCCCAGAACTAAACCATAAAAAAGTCTATGTCTCGAACTGTATCGAAAGTTTGGGATGGTTCGGAACGGAATTTCGGTTATGATGGGACGATACGGTATGGTTAGTTTTTTTTGTCTATTTAATAATTAATTAATTTATTTATGAAATTTTAGCAAAAAAAGATTAAAATCATTCGATTTAAATCTCCAGAACCGAACCATAAATAAAATCTATGTCTCAAACCGTATCGAAAGTTTGGCTCGAGACATAGATTCTTTTTATGGCTCGGTTCTGGAGATTTAATCGAATGATTTTAATCTTTTTTTTTGCTAAAATTTCATAAATTAATTAATTAATTATTAAATAAATAAAAAATAAAAAAAAAACTAACCATACCATATCGTCCTATTATAACCGAATTTCCGTCCCGAACCATCCCAAACTTTCGATACAGTTCGAGACATAGACTTTTTTATGGTTCAGTTCTGGGATTTAATCGAATGATTTTAATCTTTTTTCACTAAAATTTCATAAATTAATTAATTAATTATTAAATAAATGAAAAATAAAAAAAAATAAACTAACCATACCGCATCGTTCCATCATAACCGAATCTTCATCCCGAACCATCCCAAACTTTCGATACGTTTCGAGACATAGATTTTTTTATGATTCGGTTCTGGAGATTTAATCGAATAATTTTAATCTTTTTTTGCTAAGATTTCATAAATTAATTAATTAATTATTAAATAAATAAAAAATCAAAAAAAAAAAAAAACTAAACTAACTTTGGGCGCTAGTCAAACTAGCGCCCAAAACAAAGAAAAAAAAAAAGCTTCGGCGCTATTAACAATAGCGCCCAATTGTCAGGCGCTATTGCTAATAGCGCCCACACTTAATTTTATCAATATTCCCAAATCCACTACAATTTTGCCAAAAAATCTCACAAACACCACATTTTTTTAAATTACCCTCATATAACCAACTAAAATATCACAAAATATTAAAATAATATGTCAGTATAAAATTAAATGGGTTACATAGGTCAATCGTGTCGACACGCGGGTTGACCTGACCTAACATATTTATTTTTCCGTGTTATCATATCCGGCCCGATTTTGTTAAGTGTTGTACTTGTACCTGCTAAATTCGTGTTAAATTCGTGTCGTGTCACAAATTAACGCTCCTACTTCCAATGATCGTGTTAAAATGATCTTAAGAGTTTAATCTAATTATAAGAAAATATTTTTAAAAATTATAAATAATCTCTTAAGGTTTAGCTTTATACGCAAATATCACATCAATAAGTGTAATTTATAAAATAGAAACAAATGCAAGGACTATTTGTAATTTCAAAAAATCGATCTTTTTTTAACCTAGTGTTCACTTTAACAGAAATGATTGAACATAGTAGCCCCAGTGGCATAACTCACTGGTGAAGTATTTGGGTAATGTATTGTCCGTTTCACTGGCATCCGCGATGTGGAGGTTCGAATGCCCCTGGTAACAGGGTGGAGAAGGATTTTTTGTGTGGTAACTCAGTATAAAGCAACTCAGGACCTTGACTCGTTGAGGCATATCCCTCGTTTCCCCTCCTCTACAAAGTTTTAGGGGCGGAGCATTAGGGTCATCGGTAAACGAGTTTTTTTTTTATTGAACATAGTGAATTTGGTTTTATTAAGTATATCTTGTACAAGTAGGTTAGGTAGGTAGCACAAATTAATATGAAGCTCCTCAATAGTTATCTATCAGAAATGGAGTTTTCTACATATTTCTATATAAAATTTCATTTCAAACTGCCAACACAGCCTACTCTGCATTAAATATCAATACTATTGGACATTGGTTGAACTTTTTCTAAAGTTTCCTACATAGGCTAAAATTGAACTGGTAACTGATAGCAGATATAGTCCAATTATTTATGGCAGAGGATGAGGAAATATAGGTTATTATTAACAATATATGCCTTTGTCTGTAGTTGGCTATATATAAAGTTTGTTCATCATAATTAAAAGGGAGAAATACAAATATTACCTTGAACTCTAGCTTAATTACTAATTAAAACACTCCATTTAACTTTCAAAAAATATATTTGTTTTTATATTACAAATTACACCTCAATGCTGCAACAAACACAAAACTTCAAGATAATCTATAACATTTCAGGAAGATATTTATAATTTTGAAGATAACCGACTTTTTTTATAATTAAGCAAAGTCTGAGGGTAATTTTTATAATTTATCCTAATTAAGAATATTAATGAACTCTTTAATGGAATCACACCAGTGGGGGTGATCAAAGGTAGGTCGGCTAGTGGAGTGGCTAAAGTGCAAAAGTGCCAATCCATCATTATCCAACAACTTCACTCACTAAACCACACAACGGATCAAATGTACATCAAAAGAATGATTTGGTAAGTATTGGGTTTGGTTGGTGATGAATTAGTTACAGTTGTCAAATAGGCCGACTCGTGCTGGCCCAAAGAGAAAAATTAGACCATATCGGGACTAAAATCCATCACGCCAAGCCTGATCCTACCAGACTCATGCCTTGGAATACACACAAAATGACCGGCCAACCGAAATTTCATCGGGCCATAATTTTTGAAGCCCAGCTTGGACCATGCTTTAAAATACATACAAAATCATTGGGTGTTGGCCAAATGGCCCCGGTCCCTTTTGGTTCTATGAAATTACATCCTAGCCTGATTTTTTCACTAGGCCGGTCGGATCAGGCTGGTTTTGACAACTCTAACATTTGCAGGGGTTCTCACTTCTCAATGATCATTCTTGCATAGATGGGAGAATCATTTTCACTCACAAAATGTCTTAGGCACAGTTATTTCCTTTTTGCTCTCAAGGGAGTTGCTACTTATTACAATTTAAAAAGTCAAAATAAAAAGAAGCATAGATTATGGGAAAAGCCCTGGTTTAATCATTTAGGATCATTCTACTTTTTTGAGGATGATGTATCAGTCCACATTGTTTTAAAAAATGATTGGAGCAATGTGAACTGATGGTCTACCCAATTCGAGTAGTCTCTAGAAACTGTTTCTGTGCTTGAACTGGTCAGTACCGAAGAAAATCCTTTTTTTTCCCCCTTTGTATAGAAATTTAAAGCTTTAAATTTGATATTTTGTTATATTTATGTAATTATTTGAATCATGGACCTTGTTAGATATTTTTCTAAATGGTTATTTATATAGTTTTATCTTTTAAATATAAATATATTACATTATTATTTTATGTAATATACAAAAACTATAATTGATTTCTTTTAAAACTAGTTAAACCGGACGGTTGAACACCGATTGAACTAGGATTGATAAGCAAACAGATTTACTCACTGGTTTTTAAAACATTGATACTTTTGTGATTCTATTAATCCTATTTCCAACTGAGAAGAGGATAAAAATCCATTTTGACTAACGAAACGTGTAAAATAGAACAATGGTGTTGGGCCCAAGCCATCGCAGTTCTCTCACGGACCAAATAGACCACTTTGATCCTTTGGCTCAACACCATTGTTCTAATTCTTTTTTCTTTTTTTTTTTTTGATAACCGGGTTCCGAACTTACGCCCGACTAGTCCCGGGATGGCAGTCCGGGCCCCTGCAAACTGCCACCAGATAAATCACGGGATGTGTAGAATGGTTAGAAGTCGAGGCCAGGGCCCAACTATCCTGCAGAGATTGATCGGGACAAGAGCAGATAAATCTGCTCCTACCTGGAATCGAACCCACGCAGCAAGGGAATAGAGCAGATTGCTTATCCTCCCTTCACCATTCGGCTGTGCCCCGGGGGGGCCCATTGTTCTAATTTTAATCTAACTAAAGGAGGCAAAGATAACTACAAATACTACTCTTGAGGTTTCATCATCAAATTACAAAACAATCCAATTATCTTTCAAAATTCTAAATAACCCCTTGAAATATATTTCTGTTTTACAAATTGCACCTATTAAGAGGAGTATTTGTTAAAAAAAAGAAGAGAAAAATACAAAATTAGTCCTGCATCTATAGGGGTGTGCAATATTAGTCCCGTAACTTTTGAAATTGCAATTTTAGTCCTGTATGTTTTGTCTCTTTTGCAATTTTGGTCCAGAAAATTTTAGAATTATGCAAGTCTAGTCCTATAAGTTTAAATTGATGCAAATTTGGTTCTAAGGGCTATTTCAATATTTCAATTATTCCCAAAATGGTCTTGATAGCCAAAATAATCAATATCTCAAATTAAGATCAAGTTTAAAATGGTATCAGAGCATGTTATTTATTTGCTTGACTAGAGTTTATTTATCATTTATACTATATATTGCCTAATGATGGAAGAATTTTAGATTTATGAATCCATGTCAAAGTCCGAGATACCAGTTCTACATGTATTATTTTCTAATTATGGAAATACAAAACACATACAAATATACCAAAATTGGTTATTTTGAATAATAGGATGGAAGTTACTACAACTAAAAAATAAAAGACTAAAATTGCCAAATTCTAAAAATTACATAATTAAAATTGTTATTTTTACTGAGGGCCAAAACTGTCAGAGGACTAAAACTGTAACTTCAAAAGTTACAGGAGTAATTTTGCAACACACCTATAGACCAATTTTGCAAATTTCCCCCCCCAAAAAAAACACAAACCTCAAGGGAGTATTTATAGTTTCAAAAGATAACAAGAATTTTTTGTAATCAAGCTAAACTTTAGGGTAGTTTTGTAATTATCCTAAAACAAAGGCTATATTATTCATCACTGTCTGCAAACAGTTGCCAATTTAATTCATACAAAATCCAATAACAATGTAATGAGCTACAAGTTCAAGAAGAATAAAATCTTACATTTGGAGTATAGCCTGTTGGTATTTCAATAATTTAATTTTCAGTTAACTAAAATGGTAGTACAATATCCAGGCAGATAGTTATGTATCTTAAATGGAGTAATTTTTGTTTACTCACACGACGATTGGGGTTTTTAAAATATTTTACTGCTGCAAGGAGTCGGAGTCGGGCAATTTGCAGGGAGCCATTCGATCTTTGGGCTTGTATTTGCCAAGCATTTCAGCAACAGTTCTGCACCGGCATTGGTTTCCCGGCCTCATAACATCCCCATAGACGGCCATTTCGATAATGTCGAGCTCTCTGTCTGCAATTGAAGAGAACAGTGCAACTCTTTAAGTCGAATCGACCATATATTCTGAACCAAATGAAACTCTACAGAAACATTTTAGCCATAACTAGTTAAAGTAAAATTGAATTAGAGGGTAAATTGCAAAACTACCCTAAAATTTTAGCTTAATTACAAAACATTTCCAGTTATCTTTAAGAATTTCAAATGCCCTGTTAAGGCATTACAAACACCCCTTTGAGGTTTATATTTGCTTATCAAATACCTTATACCACCCTACTGAGGGTGCAATAAGTAAGAAAAATATCACCAGGGTATTTGTAAATTTGAAAGATACCTAGGTTTTTTTTTGTAATTAGACTAAACCTCAAGGGTATTTTTTGTAATTATCCCTAAATTAAGTAATCCCCATCAAGTAAGTCATTCTCTATCAAAGTTTCAAAAGTGAGTTTGTTTCAATTGTAAAATCTTGAGGCATATCCTGTTTCTGCTTCCAAATCCAAATTTGTATTTTTATTTTATCTTGGTATAGTTAAGCAATAAAATCCATATCAGTTTCAGAAAACTATTATGAGGAAGGATACATAAATATCTATTAGCAGGTAAGTCGTTGCTACCCACTTGAGTAGCTACCCAAGTGGGTTCTATACCGTTTGATTAACACACACCCATGTGAATGTATGTGTGTATGTATTGATCCAATGGTATAGAACCCACTTGGGTCACTTGGGTAGCTACCCAAGTGGGTAGCATCGACTAACCTCAGTCAGTAAACAAAATGTTTACGACTGAGCTACATAATGTAGAGTAATGAGCTACATAGAAGCACTTCAGAACTGACTCTAGTCCATGGTGCCACTAGCTGACTTAAGAAGCTCATTTATCACAAGTACCCTTTTTTACAAACAAGATAATCGTGGGAGCAAGAAAGACTTTCTCGAGTAATAGGACCAGGAGGGCAAATAGACGATGCAGGTCAGAAACTGCCTTCAAATCTGCTGATTCGAGATGGAGAATACAGCTAAACCATCACGTAATTATTATTTTTTTAGAATCTTAATCTCTCAGTTATACCAAATCTAGAAGCCACAACAAGAACACTTCTAAAGTTCAGATTTCATTAGTATGACTCTCTTTTTTAAGTATATGTCGAAAGTTATGTGCTTCCTTCATCGTTATATAATAAACATATATATGGCAATTGTTTCAGATACAATGCGCATACTTTTGCCCCTATGGACAAAATTTTTATACTTGTCACTACCTATTGAAGATTTTCTAAGAAGGCGAAAAAGAAGGTTAAGCTTAAATGAAACAATTGTTATTAACTGTAATGTTATTTATCAGTTTTATTTTCAAAAAAATGAAAATTCTTCACAATCATTTCAACTTGTTAGGCATGAGATACCATTATAGCATTCGCTATTAATGATATTAAGGTTCATTCCATGGGAAAAGGATGATGAATTCCGACCTCTATTTGAACTGCAATAGGTCATAGCAATTAGCAAATGAATTCCCTTTTTTTACTTAGAACACTTCAAATCAATTCTCTTATCTTTGGGGCCAAATAAGAAAGTGCCATACTGACATCGCATTAGTCTTTGAAATAATCATATTGTTAAAGGGATACAACATAAAAAAAAAAAATCAAAGAGTGAGCCCTAAAACATAGAGATAACAATATTATACACAACTATTCTAGTTCTATCTTACCCCATTATGTATTCTTATGATGAGTTTAAGTAAATCTCTAGGGGGTCATGTAATATACAGATAGGGAGTCTGGCTAAGACAATGATATCTTAAAACCACATCTTCAAGCTGCTGTTTTCACAAAGTTTACATGTCTATCGGCGGCAATCTATTGAAAGCTTATACTCTATGGACATATCACTTCCAAGAAAACGAAGAAAAACTGTTCGACTAATTTGATACAAGACATGTCTACCACTCACAGCCTAATTCATTAGCCAGTAGATATATTCATCCCAACACAATTCTAGATTGCTGATAAATTTTCATTTGATCTAGGGCAATCCAATTGGCTAAGTCAACCCTTTACCCGGTGTAGTACTTTTACTAGCTCTTGTCAATTGGAAGTTTAGTATCACCAAGGGTCTTATTGATGGATCAGGATATAAAAAATTCAATCTTCCACCATACAATGGGAGAGTTTGCACTTTGGAAAAACTTCTGCTTTTAGAAGATGTGATTTATTGTAGCAGAAGTAAAAGTAGTTGAGAATCAGAAGTTAGTAGTGCTCGCAAATAGAATCAGAAGTTGAGAGCGTTCGATGAAAAAGTTGTAAATATGTTTATTTGTCTGTAAAAGTCAAACCAAAGCAAAATCAGAAATCTAAAACACCCATCGCCCTACTTTTACAATCTGATTAAGTGAAGCAGAAGTTGTCATTTACAAACACTAAAATATGGTATTTTTCCGGCCAAAAGCCAAGAAACACTTTCTTTTAGTGATTGCAAACACTCCCAATATATTCATTAACTCCTAGTGAGACACTATCATTTTAGACCACTTCTGGTTTCTTTTAGCATTCTTACAGTCTAAAACAAAAGTACAGAAAACACAAGAACAAAAGATTGAAAAAGCACAAAGAAGAAGCAAAGCAATGTATACCAGTGAACTTAATGTCACAAGAATAGCCTTTCAACTGGGATCCATCAACCTCCTGTTTATCCGATTTTAACCTGTTTACTCTAGTCTGTAAAATCTGGCAATTCTCTGCCACTGACTCACCACCTGCACAACACCATTAAATCTTCAAGCTCATCTTTTCAACCCATCAAATAATCAAGGCAAAATTGCAAAATTAGTCATGTAACGAAAAAGCAGTTGCGAAAATATCCTATAAAATGCTCGAATAGCAAAATAGTCCTTTAACTATGTACGATTTTACAAAATAGTCCTGAAAATTGCACAGTTTGCAAAGTAGTCCTGTAACTTATACTTGAGTCTCGATTTTAGTCCTAATTTCAGTGGCAATTTGAAATTTCACTGGATTTCGATCACGTGAGCGACACATGTAACTCCCAATTTCTGGCGAAATTAGGACCAAAATTGATATTCAATTACCAAATTACAAGACTATTTTGCAAACCATACATTTTGGGAGACTATTTCGTAAAACCATACATAGTTACAAAACTATTCTGTCAT
Source organism: Rehmannia glutinosa (assembly GCA_016081115.2). Classification (NCBI taxonomy): domain Eukaryota; kingdom Viridiplantae; phylum Streptophyta; class Magnoliopsida; order Lamiales; family Orobanchaceae; genus Rehmannia; species Rehmannia glutinosa. The sequence continues at coordinate 386,028 of JABTTQ020002605.1, forward strand.
TTGAAAATTTTGAAGGACCTTTATGCAACCGACTTTTGGTTACAGGACTAATTTTGTAATTTTGCCAATAAATAATCAATTAACAAACAAATGCTCCCATAGAAAATCCCAAAAAAAATAAAAATAGGAAACCCAATTCCCTAAAAATCCTGCAAGCCCATTTCAGAACTTGTGCAAAAAAACCCCAATCTTTGACAAGAAACCAAGAAAAGATAAACCAAATCATCTTTGTTCAATTTTTGGTTTCTAATTTTCAGCAAAAATATATACAAAGAAGAAAAAAAATAAAAAGAAGGGACCTTTAGAAAAGGGAATGATGTGGTCATACTCAAAGCAGAGGCAGCCTTGGCAGTTGCAGAAACGTTTGCAGACAACGTTGCCGGCGGCGTCCTTGCGCCACCGCTCAGGGTGGCGGCCCGGCACCGTTTCGGCGTTGGACCAGCACATGCTCTTCGCCTTGGTGTCGAAAAATCTCGGCCTTTCCTCCTCCTTCTCCTTCCGAGTTCCCCGCGGTGATGAAGAACCAGAACCAGAGCTCATAATTTCTTTGCTTTTTTAAGCGTTGAGTCGAAGGAGGGGAAAGACCGTGCCTTTGTGCTCTCCTGGGGAGAAATCAAGTTGTCTACTCACTCACTTTGAGGCGTTTTATTGAAATGAAAGTACTTATATGGATATAATTTTTTTCTTTTTTTCATGGACAAATTAAAAGTGAAAAAAATTTTAATATACCCCACTAAATCAAATTTTTTTTTTACTTAACTTCTTGAACTATACGGAAATTTTTACGGTCCCATCTCATCATCCCTACCAGCGAAATATTCCCACCAGAACCACCAATGAGGAGGAAGAGATGCGAAGGTAAAAAAAATTGTGTAGTTCTCAGAGTTAAATTAAAAAAAATATAGTTTGGTGAGTGATGTCAAAACTTGCATATAGTTTGGAAGATTTATTAAAATTTACTCTAGTAATTAAATCAACCTCTATTTTTCATTTAACTGTTTTTTAATTAGTGGATTTACTAGCTTATTAGGTTCTAACTTTCCTTTGTGTGTACCCATCCAATAGTTAATGCATGAATTATGTGTATATGTAAACATGACTATGTGCTTGTGTAATATATTTTACTTCATTGATTTTTTCAGAATGGTGTTTCGGTTTGTTGGGTCTTTGACCTTTCATTACTTGTGCATCGAACAAAAAGGTCAAATAGTGGGAGATTAATGTCATTTGTATACTTGATTGGGTTTTAATGTTTATATATATATTTTTAAGGGATTTATATTTTTTATTTTGTTTGAAAGAAATGGTTGTTTTTAATATCTATATACTTCTTTAGAGTTCAATCATTTATTTTGAAAATCATGCATAATAACCAGTGTTCTAAAAAGCGCAAAACGATCGTCTACTGGGGCCTAGCACCTAGGGAGAAGTTAGGCGAGGACTAATCAGAAGAAAAATTTATTCGGACAAGAGGAGTCTAGCGCCTAGACGGACACCAATCAAGACTAGGCGGAGATTTTAAAACGACAATAGATAGTGAAAATCATAAATTGTGTTATAATTTAATAATTTTATTTGAATAAAAATAAATACTTATAGAAATTTTATTATACCATCCAAACAGTGCGCGAGTTTTGACATCACCCACTAAATTAATTTTGTTCTATTTAACCCCCTGAAATTACACAAAATGTAACAGCGTGTAATCCAATGAGGTATGATGCATAGAGCATTTGGGCTTTACGAGCCTGCGCGTTTGGTCCTAATACACTACATATTATATAGTCCACTATCTTTGTTGACTTATGGACCTCATGAACTTAGCTTATTGGGTCTTATGGACCATGACACATCAATATTCATTCCCCACATAATATAACTCTTATGTGACGAAAAATTTGGATATGAATTGTCTCATTTAGGGAAGAACAAGATACATTTCTCAAAGTATTTCAATCGAAACCCTCAAAATGAAACCAAAACTAGCCCTAGAAGTTTTCCATCTTCAGTCTATCTGTTATATTGAAAAGGGTTGTTTTTGTAATTTAGCCTCTCACGCATCAAGACACATTTGTCCTTGGAAGTGATAAAAAAAATTCACAACAAAATAAAATTTTATACAATTTTTCATAGCAATTGAATATGAAGATAATTAAGTACATTCATCTACATCTTATTATTTATAATAGTTGTTTTTTTATTTTTTTTTCTAATCCAAGCAATGAAAAAGTTTAATTTTTTCTTGTTGGAGTCCAAGACCCAAGGAAGCCACAAACAATCATGAATTGTTTAACAACCAATTTTTGGTGTGAATTCTGATAACTACCGTGGAGGTGGGTCCTAGTGGGGGCAAAATCACAATCGAATGTCGTGTAATGGCGTAGTTAGAGGTCCACCTCGCCCCTTTTAACTTCTCCCTAATATCATTAAAGATTTTTTTATTTTATTTTTTTAAGTTAAAGTTTATATAATTCTTTTTAGTTTTTCATCCAGCTCACCCACTCTTGTGTTCTGCGACGCCATACAAGGAACAATTGCCCATATACTCTATAAGGTTAAGGGTATGCGTTTTTCTAATACCAAATTAATTTTAGGCAAAGTGACACCTAAAATCTAACAAATGGTATCAAAGCCAAAAACTTAGAAAATGTACAAGTGATTCAACCATGACAAAGATTTGAGCCTTTGGTAAATTTCTCAACCATACATTTTTTAGGAATATTACAAAAGTACCCATGAGGTTTCATCTAATTGCCAAAAAACCCAACTAACTTTTAAATTTACAAAAAGTAAAGTTCCCTGAGGTTTGATTCAGTGTTAAAATTAATGGGTAAACTGCAATATTTTTATAAATATGAAGGGAAATTTTGAAATATTTTTTTACTTATGAAGGGTTTAAATTTTAGACAAAATAAAACCTCGAGGATAACTTTTGTAATTTTAAAAGCTAGATAGATTTCTTTTTGTAATTAGGTTAAACATCAAGGATATGTTTTTTTGTAATTAGCCCTTTTTTTGTATAAGTTGGAAATAGTGGTTAGAGGGAAAGTGATAATTTCAATTTCAAAGAAACTGAAAGATACGCGAACACTGGTAAGCGATCCCATCCCCGTCCCCGCGGTCGCGGGGAATCTCCGTCCCCGCAAGACAAACGAGAAAAAATTTCCCCCCATCCCCGTCCCCGCAGGGATCCCCGCTTTAACTTTTTATTTTGCAAAAATTCATTTTTTTTTAATATAATCATTTTTATATTAATAAATTATATAAAAAACTAATAAACCACTCATTAATAAAATAAATTAAATATTTTGTCATTTTTCATATTTAATGTGGATATATTTATATTATATTATATATATTATAAATATTATATTATATATTTAATAAGCGGTTCCACGTGGGAAACGGAGCGGGGAACCCCGCGGGGCGGGGAGTATGATCCCCGTCCCCGCCAACGGGGAGAAAAAATTTCCCCGTCCCATTTCGGGGAATCCCCGCCCCGTTCGGGGTGGATCCCCGCGGGGAACGGGGATTCCCCGCCCCACTGCCATCTCTACTGGGGAACAAAGAAGTGTTCATGATTGATAAACACTTCACAGCACAGATCCAAGTAAATGCAAGAACTAAATTTCCAGTTCAATATCTGACCTTAAATACCACTGATAAAATCTTATGCATATTTATTCATTTTTTCCCAACAAACCAATGAATTTCCATATTCCAAGAATGGACAAATATAAAGAAATATTGACATTTAACATACTGCTATATAATAGATCTTTCATCTCAAAATTCTTCGACCCTGACGCCATCACGGGGCGTTTCATACGCGTCTTTCGACCTAGATTTCTTCACCCCGACCGTGAACCAAACTTTATCGGACTTGTAACTTTCGACATGGATGCTTGTAACCTTGACCCACACCAAGACCTTCGTCTTCATTCCCTCTATTCCCGAGAGCTTTCCCCTCGACAATGTGCATTTGACACGAGTCGAGTATCTTATAAGGGACGAGTCTTTGAAGCATACCTCACAGGGAGAGGACAAGTAGACAATGAGCTTCGATTTTACCTCATCGAATTCGTAGCATGTTATGTTCTGAGGAAAAAGACCTGGAGGAAGATTGTTCTCTCGGAGGAGATCAGGCAAGGATTTCGTCGGCTTGCCTAAAATAATATGAAAATTATGTTTGAAAACAAATATACACTGAAAGTGACAACAAGAAGTTCAAGTAATTCGATATTCGACTAAAGATTGATCATTAACACAACGAACCAATTGAATACAGTTTTGCATTCGATAAGATGTGAAGTTCAGTTCGAAATCGACTCAATTAGTGGTAAAAATATCAAGCTACTTGATTTCGATCAAGTTTCTCGATTCTATTAATAGCAAAATAAAACTCAAAAACAATTTCTAAAGCTCGGTAAAAAATTCAAACAAGCATGAATGCAATATCATGTTCAACTCTATTTGATTCGTTTAGACTCTGCTTCTTGTCAAATCATCCAACATTCTTGGTGCGTATGATTATTACCTCACTTTCTTTAGAGTACCTTTACTGATACTTCAAGAATACTACTACAATGCATATCAATATACAAAGACTGAAACATGTCAATTGACATTGTCGACGCATATCCAAATATATGATTGCATATTTCTGAAAACATTTATAGTGACAACAAGGACAAAGCAAGCTCATTCGGCATATTTTACATACAAAAATGTATAATGAGATGTGGTTAAAAACATAAAAAAGAGAAATGAAAACCAGGTCTGTGTTAGTATGTCTTAGGACATTCATTCCCAACGGTATTAAGCTGAGAACTTCGTATCATGCAATAGAATTTCCCAATACGAGCCACAACTGTATGAATATCGTTTTAACCCTCATCGTTCAATTATTTGTAGCATCAACACCAAATTTACCACATACCTTTGAGCTTGTTGAAAACCCATTTTGCCTTCTCTTCTACCGTGCTCGAAAATGTCTGAAATATGATAGACAACACAAATAAATTTAAACTAAGGATTTGTCTCAATTTGGATGCCAGGAAAAGTCTATTATCGGCGGCAACAAATCACATTAGGATTCATGTGCTTTGAAATAATGTAATTGTGATTTAGAATATTTAGTCTAATTGAACAGGAAAGAAGATAAAAAAAAAATGCTGCTATTGTTTAAGTCAACAAAATAGATCTTGAATAAAATCCTGCAATCAATTTGAAAGAAAAAAAAAAAATATTTTCCCAAAAATGCAAAAACACACAAGATCACCTGATTACATTACACCACAATCCTACTGCAAGCAATAGAAAGTTCATGAAAATTGCAGAAAATTTTTAAAAAAGGAAGTTATATATGTATGTATATACACACACACACACACATATATATATATATATATATATATAGGATTTATCAACATTAATCAGGTTTAATCTCAGCCATTGATATATATATTTCATTCCTAACTAATACTTCCTTTTTCTTTCTTTTTTTGATTTCAACCAAGCAAAATAATAGGCATGAATACATCAGTAGATTGGCATCATAACTCAGTAAGTTATTAAAATTTAATTTAACATATGCATTATTATCTACCATGGCCACATATTAAATCTCAATTCTTCCAGTCCACCCTGAATTCCAAAAAAAAAAAAAAATTAACATTAAAAAAAATAAAAAATCAAGAATGCTAAATCAAAAATTCATTCCTTACCTGTCAATCCTTATTTTTAAAGATTCAAACTTTTACCAAGAATAATCACACAGATCTTTCTACTGATGCACTAAATACACCCAATCCACCACTAACCACAAACAGGGCAAGTCCCAGAAAACCAGCATTATGCACAAAACATGTAAATAGATAAAAAAAAAAAAAACCGACAAGAAAATGTAATTTAAAAAAAAAACGGAAAGAAAGAAATAGAGCATACAGAGAGGTCTTGTGAGATATTGGAGATCTCTTCTTTGGCTTTCTTGGAAACCCAAAATGTACCTGCTTTTAAGCTCCCAACTTTTACCAGGGCTTTCTCCATTTTTCTTGCCTTTTTCTCTCAAACACCCTCTCACTACACTTCAATGGCAGAAAGAATGGGGTTTTGTGTGTGTGTGTGTGTGTGTGGATTATTTCTGAATCTCTCACAGTCACTTGTATCCCTCTCACACAACAGTAGGTGGGTCACAGCTCATATGGGATTGGCAATTTGGCATCACTTGACACTATATAGCAAAGGCAAGTGAAAATAACGGCTCCCCACAAATAGAGACTGAACTAGTCAATATAAAAATCTCTATTATGCAGCCAAATAAAAAAGAAAAAGAAAAAAGATATATGCAAATTAATTAATTTTATTCAAGTTTTAAAATATTTAAAATAAAAAAATGAAAAATGGGGAGGCAAACAAAAAAAAAACCAAACGAATACGATATATTATTATTTTTGAATTTATTTTCACATTTTATACTATTTTAAACTTTGCAACCATAATTGTTTGACCTATTTTTATTAAAGTATTTATTTTTTTAATAAGTTGGGAGTACTGGTTGGAGAAGATGAAATAAATTCCAAAGAAACTGAAAGATACAGGGTTCGAATCATGGTTGACACCCTTATAAAAGATGAGCGTCACTTAACTACAAGCTCTCGTGGTTTTATTTTTTTAAAGTATCTATTTATCTTCTTATTTTCGGTCAAAATAACATTTCAAACTTTATAGTTTAAATTTTTAACTCTATAATGTTCTAGAGCAATTTATGCACTAAGATGGTGCAGATGCACCAAACTTATCCGCCTCCAACACATCTACCTCAAATATTGCATTAAAAAGAATATTCCTTGACTATCACTTCCACCAATGTTTTTAAATCCGGATCAACATCAAACCGAATTAATAATTGGGTTATTGGGTTATTGGGTTACTGAGTTCAACCGGTTAAACCGCTCTAAAAAAAACCGGTTGACCCATATATATATACATATATATGTACAAATGTAAAAGATAAATACAAGTATAACTGTAAAAAATATCAAATAAAAATAAAAATAAAAAATTATAATATCCAAATATATGTATGAATCAAATATAAGGAAAAGTTATATGTAAATTTACCAAATACTCTTCCATCTGTAGTAAAATAAAGAAAATTTTGCTTAAAAAAAATTTTAAACCAGGTTAACCGGGTCACCATTTTTCGGGTTTTTTACCGGGTTTGACCGGGTGGCAACGGTTTTTTAGCCACCAGATTTTAATTTAGAACCGGACCGGACATGTGACCAGTTCCTGGTTAAATAGGTCGAACCGACCGGTTCGGTCCGGGTTTCAAAACATTGACTTCCACAAAATATTTATTGACACTGTAATATAAATATACATTTGGTTAATCAAATATCACATTTTATTATTGAAATATTTCTATCGAATTATTACAAAAGTTTCATAACTAAAGCATTTTATTATTAAAATATTTCTATCGAATTGTTTTAAAATGTGCGTTTTGGGAATTTTGTATTAATGTAATGTAATCCTCGCTTTTATCACAATGTATTTCAGTTATCTTGTATTTAACATAAACTTATTATTAAAAAAGTTTACTAACATAATATTTTATATAAATAACAATATAAATATACATATTGCATTTTGTTTAAAAGTTTTATATAAAAACATAAAGTAAATATGAACGCTTTTATTGAAAATATCAATTAGAATAAAAATAAAATTCACATTTTGTAATGAAAGTCTAAAGGCCAAAGAGTAATCTTTGAAGCCATGAATTAGTCCTTACTCATAGTAGAGTGTAAGGCAGGTTTGGGTATAGTAGGACTTGAACCTGTGACCATTAGGTTATAAAATTGTTAAATCTAGTAAAACAAAGCACTTCCCTCAAATTACTCAAAAGAAACCAAAACATTTCACCATATGTTTGGTTTTGCTTTAGAAAAGAGGATTGTTTCCAACTATTAAAATGAAGATACATGTTTCTTTTCTTGAAAAAAAAGGAAAAGATATTTATGAACACTCAACACCATACATTATCTCAAAACTTGCATTGTATGGTCAAAAGTAGAGCTGTCAATAAAAGCCTGACCCAGTCGGCCTGATGATAGGGTCGGAGCTGTCAACCAAAGCCTGGCCCAGTAATAGAGTCGGACTGGGCTGCGATTTTGCAAGATCAAAAAGAGTCGGGCCTATTTGATCTCGTTAGGCCTGTAACACCGAGCTGGCCTGGTTGGCCTGAAGTAAATCAAATGTATTTTTAATACATGAGCGGAGTTAGACTCATCAAATTAGCGGCCTGAAGAAATTATAGCCCAACCCGATTCCTCCCTAGCCCGACCTGGATAATTTGACAGTTCTAGTCAAAAGTCCACAAATTAAATATGTTGAAAGAATCTTATTTCCTATTTTCTTCCTTAAATAATCTGAATAGAAACTTAATTAGTGTTGCTTGCACAAATAACCAGTGTAATGCTGAAATTTTAGAAGTTCACCAAATATATAAAAGAAGTACAATATAATTAGGCGAAATTATTCATCATTGATGAAGACGACAATACATGTAATATGTTAGTATTACTAACGCATGAATTTTTTTAATATTAATTTTATATTGACGAAGTTAATTACTAAGATGTTAGTTCAAAACTTGAAACTTACTCAATTATAAAATGAAAAAAGCCACAATATATAAACTTAATAATTAAGACATTTACTACCTTTGCTTCAAAATAAAGACATAATATTACCTTTTATTCACACACACACACACACACACACACATATATATATATATATATAATAATTTTATAGTAGGCCCCTCAAAAAAAAATTATAATAGGGCGATGACATTAATTAGACAATTAAATTCTTACCTCATAACATTATAATTCCTATTACTACCAGTTTGTAGTTTAAGTGGTATTACTCATTCTTTATAAAGATGTTGACTAAGTTTCAAACTCTGTATCTTTCAATTTTTTTAAAATTTATCTCATCCTCTTTAACCACTAAGGCACTACTCTCAACTTATTAAAAAAAACATTGTAATTCATGTTGGTTTTGATCTTTTGAATGATATCTTTTACTCTCAAAAAAAGAAAAAAAATCAAGTGGGTTAATTAGAGATTTGGACATTTTGGCCTTCCTGGGCCAAGCCCACTGTCGTTGTCACTAATTGGGTTTACTTTATTTATTCAATCTTGCTCCCAAAAATTGGATTTATGAATGAATACGATAAGATCAGCATCTTTTTATATAGAGAGAGAGATCTCAGAATGAGAAGAAATAAAGTTCACATGCAGTGTCATCTCTAATTATTGCAGAATCATGTGGAATGTTAACTGGAGTCTGGAAATCTCAATTATTGATGCTAAAAATTAATAACTGCATATTTTTAAAAGAAAAAGTATATCTTTTTCCCTGAGTTCCAATCGGATATTCTGGTCTTTTAATAAATAAATATCAGAATATCTAACCAAATAGTAACAAAACAGAACAGCCCATTTTTTTTTTACATTAAACTAATATTTTATTAATTAGAAATATCATCTAGCAACAAATTCACAATACATGGAGGTGGACATATCCACACTGATAGACTAACAAAAGAAAACGATCTTTTAGCTAGCTTTCATGAACAACCTTATTCTCTTCACGATCTTTCAGTTCAAATTCGACATCTAGTGGAGTTCTGTTAAAAACATGTAAATATGATACTGATTTAACACTTATTCTTTGAATTTTCTTTTAAATTGTTAATATGGTTGCAATTGGTTTAATTATTTTGTCTCATATGCAGTTTCATAATGGGTGCTTTTTACAATAAAAAATCCCCAAACACGCTCAGAAGACAAGGGTAAAAGAAATTGGAGTCGACGCGAAGAAGAAATATTGATTGCATCTTTGAAGAAAATTGTGGAAAACGGATGGAAATCTGAGAATGACTTTAAAATTGGTTATTTACAAGCCTTAGAACAAGAAATGGTGAAGGTTCTTCCTGGGACTGGCCTTAAAGGGATCCCCCATATCAATTCCAAGATACACATCCGAAAGAAGGACTATGGAAGCTTGGTTTCCATGCTTTCACGTAGTGGGATAGGCCGGAGTGACAACACTGAAATGATTGAAGCGCATGGGGAGGCTTGGGCTGAATACGTGAAGGCAATTATCCATACAAGCTTTCTACTTTCAGATTTCCAATGGATGTTTGTTCTAATGGCTTTACTTTGTTGTAAATAACTTGGTTCAAATTTGTATATTTGTAAGTCGATGCATATGCTCGTTTCATGAGGTTCAAGACTTGGCCCTTTTCCAATGAATGAGTTAACATTTTCAAAAACGACAGAACAACTGGAGAACATGCAGAAAGCTTTACCGAGGCAGTTAATAATGTGCTTAATGGAATGTCCATACTGCTTGAAGAGCCCACAAAATAATTTTCAAACTTGTTTGAAGAATTTGACGATGAAAATGAAACAAATTACGTGTCTCAACAAGAAAACACTCCTCAAAAATCAGCATTTGCAAAGAAGAGCTCCAGTCATAAACATAAGCAAACTGACACTTCAAATCCGATGGTTAACCTAACGGGCAATTTCTGCCACAACACCGACGCTAGCTGGCCAAAACAACTAAGCGAATCAACTATGAATATGATATTTTTACTGCAAGGAATGAGGTTTTAAGGGCTGTTGGTACGATGCAAGGGCTTTCTCTATAAAGGAAAGTTACTAGTATTGAAACTTTTGGTGAAGAACACTGAAGACCTTGAATTATTCTTCAGCTTGTCAGATGAAGCCAAGATTGAGTTTGCAAAGATGAAGCTGGCGGGAAATCTGTGACGCGCAATGAACTGTTGCTTTTGTCATTTATTTAACTGTTTTGATTTGGTCGCTTTAATGTGGTGACACCAACTTTTTGCAAACTGAACAGATAATCCTTTTTTGTGAGCAAAACATGTTATCTGATGCTATTGTAATGTTAACTAATTTTGAGTTACTTGGTATTGTAATGCTATTTAAGGTGGATAGTTGCATTTCAGTGCAATGTTTATGGTCAATTGGTATGATACAGTTTTATTTTTGTTCAATGAGATGGCTTTTTGAGTAATATTCTTGCTTGTTGAGACAGTTGTAATTCATTTTCGGCTAGCTATAATTCATTTTTGGAGATTATTCTTTTACTTTGTACTGTTACACATTTTCTCTGTATAAGATATTCTTCAATTCTTCATTGCTTATGTAAAACAGTTTTTTATGCGCTAAGAAACTATTTCGAATCAATTCTCACTAAGATGATTGTCCACTATCTGGGATTATGTTAGACTAGCAGTTTATCTTAACTTTTAAGGGAGTGTTTGCAGATATTTGAATGAAAAAGTGATTATAGGAATAAGTGCATAATCAGTTTGCAAATCGGGAGTGTTGGTAGATTTGTGAATGAAAAAGTGATTATAGGAATACGTTCATAATCAGTTTGCGAAAACTCTCATAAAAATATTTGCACTTCATAAACTCAACAATGAAATATGAGTTGATAAACCAGGAGTGTTGGCAGATTTTGAATGAAAAAGTGATTATAGGAATAAGTTCATAAACAATTTGAAAACACTCAAAAACAAGTCCAACATGACCTAACAGAAATATCCGAAAACAAGTCCAACATGACTTAACAGGAGCGTGTAGTCAGATTCATACAAAATATCCAAAAACAAGTCCAACATGACTTAATAGAATCGAAACAAGTAACATAATATAAAAGCATACCAAAAACAAGTCATCAAAGTCGAAATTTAACAGAAACATGGAACTGATGCCAAATATATTCCAGCATACCATAATGCCTCAATTATACGAAACAACAAAACGGGCATGACTCGAATGAAATAACAAACCAACATGTCTCGAATGAAAATAACAAACCAACAATACTCGAACGAAAATGACAAGTCGAAGGGACGCGACAAAGGCAAACCAACATTACGAAATCATGAAAGCTAAATTAAACTCGAATGAAAATGACATGACGACCCAACAATCCAAGACATAAAACATTGACAAACAATCATGGTTTTTTCATAGGCGAGTTGGAAACACTTGAACTGTGTGGTGGATCTTCACTAGGTGGACAACTTGAGCCGAGCCGATCATAATATTTCTGCATCTTGCTCAAAACTTCTTCAATAGTGGACAATGTTGATGGTGGGCTATTTGGATCCGGAACTGATGACTCGCTTCCAGATTGATACCACGTCAACTTATTCCAAAATGAGTTATCCATGTTATCAGAGTTGTGCTCCACTCCAGCCATGCATTGGTTGTCCACTCCAGTCATGGTTTGGTTGTCTTCTGCAACGTCTCTTTCCACCTCGTCACCATGGTCACTTTAATCTCTATTATTTTAAGCTCATTTTTGGCACTTTAAGTATCATCATCCTCGAATAGCCAACGAAGTTCATCGAAGTCATGTTCGCCTTCCAACATATAAGCCATTCTAAGTCTTTCTTCCTATAATGTAATGAAATATACATGGACGTTATTGGGAAGATACATATAATAACAGAAAATTAAGATAGCTTAATAATAATGAAAGAAAATGATCGAATAAGATATACCCTACATATGTAGTCCCATAGGGATTGGTCACAAATGACTTTGTGCGTGATAGGATCGTAGCACACACCGCTCAGTTGGATAATCCATTTAAAAACTTGGTAGTGTTTACGCATTTTTTTAATACGTTGCACACTGTACGAATAGTCAAATTCAGTACCAAATTTCATGTTGACACCTGCCAATGCCGCCAAGATAGCTTCCGTGTTTAGATTTCCAATTTGAAAATTTCCTTCCATGGCCTGTTCGACCAAGAATTTGATAAATTTCTTGTCAATTTCCTTGGTCTATTTCACATTATAGAATACTTTGGACTGAGAAATGACTCATTTAAGTGTGTTTTTTTTGGGTGGCATTGCGAAGATGCTTTCTGTAAGTGGTGGTATGGTAGATTGAACTTGTTTTTTTGTTAGGATTTCAAATGTATAAATAGGTACATGAATACTGCTTAGATTCTGAATCATGCATGACTATTGGTAAATGAACACAACTTTGTCTTGTTTTGTTAAAGATGTCCGTGAATGATAACCTCAAAGTTGCTGGAATTTGAGACCAATACTCCATGGACATTGTGATTCCATGTAAAACTAATAAAATTGATTTGCATAGGTTATCATTTTGTCTTTGTCTTAGGTAGTCACAATCATAAACCATGTCATTTTGTTTTTCACAACCAAAGCACAATATATTACCAATCAGCTGCTTTATTAAATAGAACAGATTCTTATATTCCTACTTGGGTTCATCACTGATGAACTTAACTTTTTGGGGTGTAGTTGCTGCAATTCTAACATTACAAAATAGGGTAAGGAATATATTCATTTTCCTTCATCAAATACGACATGACACATTTTCGTGCAATTTTATGTTATATAATTACATGTAGAACTTCAGCAAGCACTCCCCTGTTTTGACAGATTTTTATTTGTACAATACCCTTTTTTTCTTTGTATCTATACAAAATCAACACCAAAAAAATACATGCCAAAGATGAACAAAAGTAATTAATAAAAAAAAGGCAAGACAAAGATGACTGATTAAAATATTAAAACCAACTCACATTAGTCATCAAGTCATAAGTTGTCGATGGTCACTCCATAATTAGACAACAAAGAGAACATAAATTTACATTACAATTGAAGCAATACATTCCTAACAAATATTGTATTTGTCACGCCCCAAACGGGACGCGACGAACGATCCACAACTTAAATACAAGTAAACCAAACATTCTAGACGAATATCATCAAAACCCAATGGAACATAGTCTAAATAGCAGCGGAAATAAAGAAGCACATTACAACTTACAGTCCATAATATCCATAATCCAAATTACATCCCTGATATGATCTAAAGATAACAACTTAAAAGTCAAAGGGTCCTACGCCCTTCAGTTATAAACCGGAATGAAAAGAAATACAAGAGTCCAACCACAAACACAAGAAAAGAATCCAACAACAACAAGAAGAAGTAGTAAGTCCAACAACAAATAATAGTAACAAGTCCAACGACATCAACAACAAAAGATAGTAAATTCAACAAGCGGAGTACAAGGGCTCAATCTGTAGTCGGTTCAACATCTTCAACGAAGTCCTCATCTAAAGGTTAGAAAACAGGTGGGGATGAGACAGAAATCTTAGTGGATGGGGTGATCGTGTGCAAGTGTGGCGATATATGATACGAGAAAATAGTTATATGAAAAAACGCGTGAGTATGATGCATGAATTCACACACGATCCCACGATCGTCGTGATAAATATATTTAAGTAATATACTTATACGATTCAAGAAAAGCGATTCGTGGTCACAGGCACTATGTGATTGATCGAGCGGGGCAGATGTATAATTGCGCACGGAATGTAACGCCAATCCCATGCAAGACAAATAATGGTTGCGTGACGGATTTGTAGCGCCAACCAATGCAAAACAAGTAAGCGGTTGTGTATGGATTTGTAGCGCCAACCAACGGGTCCGATAACTCGGAATCGTGTGGATCGACAAACGATTCCTTCGTTCTTCCTTGTAACTCCCCGGGTAAGATGGTCTAAGACCTGTCACCTTATCGCTCCAAAGGCAAAGACAAAATCCACAGTGGAGCTTGCAAGGCTCGGATTTGTCATAATCATGATTATACCTCAAGTACTACGACCCGCTTCCATTGGACACTCCATCCCTCAGTTGTGGGATTAGGACGATGGGGCCGGAAGAGTGGAATAGCTGCCGAGCTGCCCGGTTCCATCCCCGATGTATCCATTCCGACTGTGAGCTCGACACACCAAGTTGACTAAGGCAGGAAAGTAAATACAAAGTACGATCAACCGTGCAAATGAGTATTATTGATTGAGGGAAGCAGTTCAGGAAAATTTTTGAAAATTCACGAGTAGCAATATGGCGTTGGTGGAGTTATTTGGATGAAGATGATTATCGGAAGGATAAACAATCTTCGATATCTTGAAAGATTAGGTGGAACATAAGTCCCGTCATAGATTCAAAACCGCAAGACGAGGAAGTCGCCCCGCGATCGGGTATTAATCGGTCGAATCGGTCCGATAAGTCAAGGGTTTTTGAGAAAATAAAATACTTTAATTAAATCTCCAAGTCAGAGGATCCAGGGCTATTTTAGTAAAAGGGAAAATAATTTGAGTTAGGTCCTTTATAAAAGAAAAATTACAATTTAGCCCCATTTTGTAAAAACCAAAACTTTTGGGGTTAAAAATTGAATAAATAAATATCCCGACCTTGAAAAATTATGAGGTCAGTTCCAAAATTCTCCAAATTATCCATAGATTCAGGTTTTTAAAGTTTTGAGGTCTAGGGTTTTATAAAATTCTCACATTGGCCCCAAATTTGTTGAAATTGCCAATTTGGACCTTAAGTTTAAGATAATCGGAACTCACAAACCGGAAGGGCTTTTAATGTGATTCCAGTTGGAAAATGTCACTAAGGTTAGTGGGATATTGGGACAAAAATAGTTTTTAAAAGAAATAAGTTTAGGTCCTTTAACTTTTGAAAATATCATTTTTGTCCCATTTTGAAATAATTGCCTTTAAGGCTTTTAGAGGTCCAATTGTTATGAAATTTGAACCTTGGGTCCAAAATATAATTAAGTTATAGTTAAGTTAGTATTTCCAGGTGCATGGGCTGCATAGGTCCTGGAAATTTCATTTGGGTCCTCAAGTTTAGTCTTTTACACTTTAGTCCCTCAATTTTAGAAATATTACTTTCCAAGCCCTAAACACTTGGATTTTTGGAATACATTTAAAATATGTCATTTACAGTACCTTAAGAGTGAAAATTTAAAATTTTAAAATTAAGGTCTGGTACAATTTCAAAATTTGTAAAGTAGCACTTAAACTTTTAAAATTTTTCAATCTAGTCCTTGGGCTTTTAAAGGTTGATTTTATTTATCTTAAAACTCTTACAACTTTATTAAAATGTCCAAAAGTCATTTTTGAACCTGATTGCAGTCCCAAAATTCGAATTTGCAGAGGGGTCCTTTAACTTTCATTTTCTTGCAATTTAGTCCACCAATTTTCCATTATTGCATTTTAAGTCCAAAATTGAAATTTAATCAATTATGCTCGACTTGTCCAGGTTATAAGTAATCCAAAAACATGGATTTCAAAGATCATACACATGCATGTCCAATTCATACAAGAATTCATCAAATAGAACATTAAATTGTACATGCATGCACCTAAAATTCAATAAATAGCAATTTTGAGGAACTCTTGAGAATTTTCATAATTTGATACATAAAATTGACATGCAATACATAGATTATATATCTCAAGGGCTCATGATCAAAATTCTACATGCATTTTAATAAAAGCACCTAGAAGTTTGAAAGAGTTTTTCCACCCACCTTAAATTTGGAAAATTGTGAAATAAAAAGGATAAATTTCACAACTTTGGATGAGGTCACTTAGGTTAGCCCCTAAGTCAAGAAATATCAAAAATTTGGAGTTATAAAATTGATAGAAAAATTAAGGAGAAAAAGAAGGAGATAAGAAAATTGCAAAGACTACACTTTACCTTGTGTAGTAGATGAAATATATCAATCTCCAAAATAATTAGTGATTTCCTTGATCACTTATAAGTCTCATGATCAGTTAATCTAAATCAAAATCTTAATTCTATAAGGTAAAAGTCTCTAAAATAAATAGTTTCTTAAAATTCTAAGGTGACTAATAAATACAAAAATAGTAATAATGATCAACCAAGTGATCATTAATGAAAAATAGAATTAAATAAGATCATGATCACAAGTAATAAATGAAATGAAATAAAATACAAAGTATATATATTATTAATAATTACCCGTCAAAGTGACGCGGTAAAATAGTCGATCAATACATAGACGTCAAAAGAATCAATTACATGTTCGGAAAGATCGGGGCTTCATAGTATTTATTAATTTAAGACTACTACATTAGACTTCAGATTAAATTAGACTATCAAATCTCCATTACTTGCTAAGTTGCCCTCAACATATCTCAAAACATGGGAAGAGTCAATCTGTGCGGCATTTGCAGTTTTAAAAATATTATACACTAATATAAAGTACTTAAACCCATAAGTCCTGAAATAATGTTGTTCAATGCTTTCTTGCAAAACAAAATTTAATTTTAGTTCAGATTGTAGTTGATAATACATATACAACTCTATGCTGAAAGAATTCATATCAGATAATACTAATGGTGTTGTACCTTCCTAATATGATTGACGTAGTTGTCGTTTATAGACACAACTTTCTCCCCGTGTCAAATTCAACACCTGGAGTGTCAAGGTACTTCAGAAACGCCTCAAATTTGTTTTCTCCAAATTTGAACTTGATTTTTTACCATGCCAACTTGAAACTCCTTAGCAAATTGCCTCGTAATTTCTCAAGTAATTAAACTTAAGAACCTGTTCCACTCGACACATGCAATCGTAAAGCACAAGTGGAATTATTCAGACATCGATATACATAATCTTCTTCTTCCATTCTCCAGTTAATTGATTGGTATTTGTCTCGAATTACTTGATTTATTGTCTAAGGCATGACTAAAAATAAAACATGTTTGTGCATAATAAATTAAACGTAATAAGTGTTAGAAAAATATTTTTATCATGATTTTGATAATTTTGTTTAAATGAATTTTTATACCAAAACAATGTCCCCAAATATTGTCCAAATACTTCAAAATAATTTAAATATTTTTTACTAATCTTTTGGAGTATTTCTTGAACTTTATTTTTGACAAGAATCAGATAATACCTCTGTTTTGAGGCCAACCGGTTGCCCTAGAGGGCAACCCGTGCCTGAAGTCAAAAACTGAAACAGAAACGAACCAGAAGGATTAATGGGGCTGGCCTACCGGTCGACCTTGAGACCGACCGGTGTGGTCGATCGATCGACCACCAGGTCCACCGGCGTCTGAGCATTTGAGTTTCACATATTTAATTCTGTCTTGAAAAAAATTGAGAGGGACCGGTCCAAGGGAAGGGCGATCGGTCGGACCCCTGGTTGACTGGTCTAACCCCCCGAACCGGTTTGACCCCTTGATTAAACATGTCTAATCTCAGATTAATTTTTTAAATATTTGAATTTTTTCAATAGGGCAACCGGTCAACCTATGATTTTTGACAGCAAAATTCTATCCGTTATTGAGCCATTATCAGCAAGATCCACTTTACAATTCTTAACCATTTTTATAGATCTTTTGAACCTTCTTTTGTAGACAAAAGTGATGATGGAGGAACCTATGTTGGAGATCCAATCTTGAAGACTCTCCAATAAATAGATGAAGGATTTGAAGGATCAAATAAAACACAAGTATTCAAAACAACAAGAAAAAAATCAGCAAACTTCTTATTCTTACTTGTCTATATTCTTGTTGTATCTTTAGCTTAAGTTTTATACTTGCACATCATGAGTATCAGACTTCCTTCTTGATTACACTTACACTTCTGAGTTGTAATATTTTCAAACAAAGTGTAATCTTGATTTAATTCTCAAATCATCAAAAACAAGAAATCTTGTTAGTGTTCTTGTGGCAAGAACACACTTGGTTGATTCTAGGTGTTGAAGAGTTTGGTGCTCTTCATTGTTGAAGAAGATTGTGGTAATATTCATAGGTGGTGTTGTAAGAAGAGTGTGGTATTGTTCAAGGTAAAGGTTGTATTTGTTTGGTATCAATAAATTTTTTCCTTTTTCGAAATCCATTCACACATACCGGATGGTAGAGCACGTAGTCTCTAGGTGGGGTGAAACTCTATAAATCATTGTGTGTTGTTAATATTTTTGCACTTTTATTTTTCAATCATCTTCACATTCAAAAAGGAGGGCACAAACCGGAAAATCAGGAAAACTTATTAACTCCCCTCTAGATTTTTGTAGCCACTTGGACTAACAATAAGTACCAACTAAAACTTAATTAATTAGCAGGATATAAAACATTAAAATTACTGTCATCCATGCGTAATACCCGTCATATGATAATACAAAAGGATTATCTTCAGTCAAACTACAAACGAAAGACACGACAACTTAACCATTTGCTAACGGTAATACAAATGGTGTAATTATTGAATAAGATAACAAAATATAAGTTTTTGATGGTTCATTACATTCCTAGGTTACTAACTTAAATCATGGATTGTCACATTGCAAATATTAAGATAACAGCCAACGCGCGCCCAAAAAAATATCACAGTGATGATATATTTTCTTTCCCGATGCTTGAGTTATTTTATGGTATCCTCGTGTGCATTTAATTTTCTTATCAGTCCAGGAATGATTTGAGTTGAACTTCTGCATATCATAGGATCATACCACTCAAAGAATCCACGCTTACGCTCTTGTATTATTTCATAATTGTATTTATACATATTTTATCAAAATAATCCTAAAACTTGGTGATAGAGATTACAAAATATTAAATATGAAAAATTTACATATGTTGTTTAGATTGACCACATACATTACAACTGTGAAATCTACGGCCTGGATTAGTTTGTGCCCATGATGTTTGTAAAAGTGACTCAAAGCCACAGTGAGATACTTCAACCTGTGTTGCTCGTACTATCCGTTTCAGCCGACATACCCGTGTCGACGTGATACGACATCGACACGCGATCTTGGATATGTGTCGGACACTCCAAAAACAACTTAGGACACGGCAAAGATTCAACGTCCTCAAAGTCGCTCGCGAGGAAGTGCTAGACTGCAAGTTTGATGTTCGAACTTCGAAGGTGTTCTTCACGGACTAGTGTAAGTTTGATGATTGAAGAAGAATTCAATCCCCTCCTCCAAGTCATCATCGAGGATAGGCATTTTTGTGAACTGTGAAGA
The DNA here is from genome assembly GCA_016081115.2 of Rehmannia glutinosa. NCBI lineage: Eukaryota > Viridiplantae > Streptophyta > Magnoliopsida > Lamiales > Orobanchaceae > Rehmannia > Rehmannia glutinosa. Next base: position 405,987 of record JABTTQ020002605.1, read on the forward strand.
CTGAAGATATTAGAGGGATTCGGGAGGCCGGAAGCCTAAGTTTTCTCCAACCCTAAATTTTTTTATGCCTACAAAACGTCTCTTCATGCCGTGGATGGAATGTTGTGCCATGGAATGAGAATTTGCGCCGTGGATGGAAAGAATGAGAATTTGGGCCGAATTTGGGAGTATAAATCGGTGGATATTGGGACAGGGAATGACGCATGGAGAATTGAAGAATTTGACTCATATAAGGAAAATCATGATTTGTATGTGACTAATATTAAGTTCAAAAAACGTTTTGTATATAATAGAAAATCCTGTATATTCTACTAAATAGAAACGCTTTGAATTTTCTTTCCTCAAATAAATAGAAAATCTTGTATATTATGCTAATATTAAGTTATATTGTATATAATTTTAATCATATAAATAGAAAATCTCAGAGATTGGCTCCTATTAATTTGACTCGTAATATTTTTTTTCCTCATACAAATCATCCTACTAATTGACCTTGTATATCTAATATTTGTTTCCAAAAATCCTACAGCTAATTTAATACATCTAATCTAATGTTATCTCATTATATATATATATATATATATAAGCATATAAAATATATATTACAGTCTTTGTAATTTAATTTTTATATCTTTTTATACAACTTGGAAGCAAGAAAAAAAATGTAAAACTTAAAAGTTATAAATAGTAATAATTAATTACTCAAAAATAATAATTTAGCTCCAAAACGGAAAATTACTAGTTATAGTGAAATTACTTGACAAAAAATAGAATTACTTAACAACAAAATTAATATTCTCATTTATGAAGTTGACTTCTCTAAACGAATTTTTTGGAGAATTCTCTAAAACTCAAGGTTGCGAGAAATCGCTAGCGCCGATCGGCAAGAGCGGCGCCTAGCGCTAGGGCGCTAGGCGGGCGCTAGGCGCCTAGGCGGCGCCTAGAAAAGCCCAAGTTTTTCTTATTTTTTTATTTTTTTGTATTTTGGCGATTTTTCCGATTTTTGGCGATTTATTCACTGAACCGCTGAGACCGATTTTTCCCGATTTTTTCCGATTTTTTGCGCCTGGCGCCCGCTAAGGTCGCTAGCCCCCTTTAGCGGGCGCAAGCCGATTTTTGCCCCAGGCGATTTTTTTGGCCGATTTTCGGAAAATCGGGTCGGCCTAGGGGCGCCTAGCGCCTAGTCGGCGCCTAAACGAATTGATTATTTATTTTTATTAAACCATTTTCTTTATCAATGTGAGATTATTTATTATAATTATTTATTTTGATTTAATAAATATAAAATATAATATAAACAATTTATAATACAAAAGATTTCATTTAACAAAAGATAAGGTTTGACTTTTGAGAATCAATCTATCCCACTCTTTCGGCTACCCCATAACCACTAGTATCAATTGATGCTAATTCCCAAATCCCACCCAACTTTAATAAAACTTGCTTTCTGCCTTTCTCCCATTTATTTATACCAATAGAAAACTTGCTTTAACAAATAGAAAACTTGTTTTCTCCCAAATTCCCATTGTTTCGGCCGTGAGAGAAGATTTTATATACAAACCAAAAAATCAGAATATTCAACTACAGTATTACACAAAATGAGCAATTCCCAGCAGAATGAACAAATACAAAAATCGCTACTTCGCCCGTCAAATAGTGGTGCTTATGATGACAAGCCTCTTTGGAATCATGTCAAAATTATATCTATTGCACGTGGTGGAGGCGAAAATCAAACCTGGTCATGCAACTATTGTAGTAAAAAAGTCATTGGATCGTATTCTAAGGTCAGGGCTCATCTTCTAAGAATTCCAAACCAAGGTATCGAAGGTTGTAAGGTTTTGGGCAACGATGTATTACAAGCGATCAAGAGAGAACACGAGCAAGCCGAATGGAAAAAATCACAAAACGAGTACAACGAAAGAAAAAAGGCAGAATATGTTTCTTTGTCGGGTGGTTCCGACCTTTTGCAACATAAAAAAAAGAATATAGGTGATTTGGAGAGCAGACTCAATATGGCACAAAGGGATGTGGCAGATAAAGAAGCTGCCCGAATGTTTTATGCAAGTGCTCTACTGTTCAGTTTGGTCAAATCTCCATATTTTAGACAATATTCAAGAACACTAGCCAATAGCAATTTAACTGGCTACATGCCACCGACTTACAACAGATTGCACATGACACTTCTTGCACAAGAAAAGGAGCATATCAATAGATTACTACAACCAACAAGAGATGGATGGAGGAAAAAAGGTGTTTATATTGTTTCTGATGGATGGTCCGACCAACAAAGAAGACCACTTATAAATATCATGGCGGCATCTTCAGGAGGTGCAATGTTTCTAAAATGTATCGATGCAAGTGGAAACATAAAAGACGTAGATTATGTTGCATCGACGTTTGAAAGCGCAATCAAGGAAGTTGGAGAGCAAATTGTTGTTCAAATCATAACTGACAACGCAAGCAATTACAAAGCTGCTGGGTCAATCATTGAAAGTAAGTATCCTCATGTGTTTTGGACTCCATGTGTGGTGCATAGTTTAAATTTGGCTTTAAAAGTATTTGCGATCTTACGAAAAATCACCACAATATGTTCATTGCAAGTGGATTGCTGATTTGGTGAGTGATGTCCAAAATATCCGTAATTTCGTTGTTAACCATAACATGGCATTATTCATATACAACAAATACTCTAAGTGAGCTTGTTGAGGGTGGCTGATACAAGGTTTGCTTCTAGTATTATTATGAGCAAATGATTGAGAGAGGTTAAGTTATCACTTGAACAAATGGTCATGGATTCTGATTGGAAAAATTATAGGGATGGAAACAATGAAGCTAAAGCACAAGAGGTGAAAAAGTGCATTGTAAATGATGTTTGGTGGGATAATTTAGATTATTTCTTGTATTTCACTGAGCCTATTATAAATATGTTGTAGGTCACGACGTCACCGATACTCGGTTTGCATTTAATATATGATAAGTGGGACTCAATGATTGAAAATGTGAAGCAAAATGTTTTCAACCATGAGGGCATAAGTCTTGTTGAAGGCAATTCAGTCTTTTTTGACGCTATTCATCAAATTTTAGAGGCTAGATGGAATAAGAGCAACACCCCTTTACATTGTATGGCACATTCTCTAGTCCCCAAGTATTATTGTGAAGCTTGGCTTCAAGGTGGAACTATTGGAGGAGCTCCACGAGTTTCACCACATGAGGATCATGAAGTTTCTATGAACATAAGTAAATGTTTCAAAAGATTGTTTCAAAATCCAACTGACTTGAGCAAAGCATATGTTGAATATGGAACCTTTTCTAGTGGATCGGAGTTTTTCAATCAAGCCCATGTTATTGATGCTAGAATGTTTGAAGAACCAATATCTTGGTGGGCTAATTATGGTGCTTCTACACCTTTATTGCAAACTTTAGCCTTCAAATTGCTTTCACAGCCAGCATCATCATCTTGTTGCGAGAGAAATTGGAGCACATATTCAATTATTCAAAGCATCAAAAGAAACAAATTGGCAACAAAGAGAGCGAGAAGATCTGGTTTTGTACATTGCAACCTTCGATTGATGTCCGAGAAAGCAAAGAGTACAAAGCGGGCCAACAAAATATTGGGACTTGTGTAAGATTATTGTTTTTTATAACTTATTTTTAATTAAATTTTTCATAAATAATGATAACGTTTTTTTGTTTTTGTTTTTTTAGGTGGTGATAATATGGATTTAGATGGATATTCTATTGAAATTCCGGAGCTATCTCTTGATGAGCCAGAGTTGGAGACAATGACATTAAATGATGAAGAAGAAGACTAAAGAGTACAAGAGTCGAGAGTTGCAACTGAAATTCATATTGTTATAAGTTTTGTTCATTGTCATTGGATATCATTTTTTATATCTTCAGTTAGACTAATCTGATGTCGTTTTGGTTCTTTAATTGATGAATTTTTATTCAAGATAGCTTGTTTTTAGTTTTTCTATCACTTTTTGCAAGTCCAAATTTAATATATTTCTAGTTTTAAGAAGTATAATATATAATATAATAATAAAAATTATGAATTTGTCGTCCGTGTCTCCGTATCCGTGTCCAAATTTTGGATCCTTATTAGCCGTGTTCACGTATCCAAAATTTTAGACAAGCAAAGGTCTGACACTTGGATATGTACCCGTGTCCGAGTCCGAGCAACATAGACTTCAACGATGTCCTTGAATTTCTGTTGTGTATCCACCTCATGTCCGACCGTTGTTTAGTACGATACTCTATGAAGAGCCCCAAATGGTTAGGACTTCCCAAGAAACCCGACTCAGTCCTCCATATCATTCCTACACATGACAATCAGAGGGATTCCGGCGTAAGCACTCCGATGATTAAGCAAATAAAAACTAGAAAAAATGTATATTTGCAAAACTAAAATATAAGAGTGTAACCAGTCCTCAAAATGAGACAATCTAGTCCCTTTTATACCTTTTTGTCATTCCCTTTGGCTGATTGGGAGAAGGCACGTGGCGTCTAGATTGGTGTTAAAATCTACTGCCATCACATCTCTATTGTACTTGATAGTAATTTTTCTGCAGGTCAATCTATCTAGTGTAGCCCTAGAAGATTGTTTGTACTAGTATTCCTTAAATGCTCGTGTCAGGGAATGTCCTTCACATTAAATTCTCTCCGGGTCGACATGCAATTACATCCCTTATGGGCCCATTTGGTTGGACTTTGGTAATGGGCTTGATTAATTCCCACTTTACTTTTTGGCCTTTTTCCAATGGATATTGCAAGGGCTAATAAGTTGTTTGTTTGATGGATTGAGTTCTAGGATTGTGTTGGTTGAAATAATAAGGTGTTTGGTTGGGAGTGAGTTATATTATCCATATAATGCATTTTACACATTTGCCCTTACTTTATTATTTATCTTTCTTCTTTGACCTTCATTTCAAACAACAAAATCGGGATTTCTATGCTAGGGCTGAACAGAAAAAAGTATCAATCCTATCGGTTTCATCCTCTCGGCTATCAAAATGCACCGAACCGGAAATCGCGAACCAAATATCGATTGAAGGTATGTACTTCACATCCTAAGTTGTTATTATTTATCTAAATCGTTTGTTTGAATCGAACCCTAAATCGCGAACCAGAAATCTATGCTAGTGACTGTGTTGTTTGAATCGTTTGTTTTCAACATACCTAATTCCCAAAAATATTTGATATTAGTAATACCTAGATTAACTTTTGTTATTTCAATTAAAGACACTGGACATCTGTTGTGAAATTGTGTTAGTGTTGTACTCTACATCTGCCGTTATTTCAAATTTTGTGATATTAGTAATACATAGACCATTTTTTGTTTTGCTAAAGTGAAGCAATCACAATACAAATAATTGGGTGCTTCAAGTTCGAATACACTGTTGCAAGTAAGGATACTAATTTTAAACTAGCTATTTAGGACGGTTCATAAATTGTTTTGGTATGATTTTGGCTGAGGTGTTGTAGTTTTTATATTCATGTTGCTTTGTTAAATATATCGCTTTTCCATCTTGGATCGTATCAAATTTATCTAATTTTATCATGTTTTCAACAACAAAACAGTTTGTTTAATTACAGGGAGTTGTTGAACTGTATCCTTCTAAAATTTTGTAAACATCTATTACTACAATAAGCATTGTCAGGATTCTTGTGCTTATTATGTGGTGTCACCAAGCCACTCAAACTCTACTGGCCGTTCATACGGACAATCTCCTCCAGATGCCAAGTTTTGTGATTATGGCATTGAAGTACCATTATAAACATCATGGACAAACAAAAATCTTCAAGATTAATTATAAAAATTCAATCATGATATATAATGTTTTAAGTAATAGTATAATTTGAAAATAACTAAACAAATGCAGGACCGTAGATGTGGACTCTTTGAGTGGTATAATCCTATGATGTGCAGACGATCAATTCAAATCATCCCAGGATTGTTAAGGACAATTAATACACAACGAGACACCATAAATCTGTAAGTCCAAGCGGCTACGATAATCTAGAGGGGGGGTGAATAGATTATCTCCATCTTTTCGATTTTGCCCTTTTTTTATAAACGAATGCTCAAACACAATGATAAAAGTGCGGAATGTAAACAACACACGTCGATTTAAAGAGGTTCAACCCACCTAGGGCCTAATCCTCTACCACCCCAAAGTATATCTGGGATGGATTTCAAAAAGAAAAAGAATTTTATTAATTACCAAAATTAATACAAATTCAACTTACAACACCTTGAAGAGCACCACACTCTTCTTCAACACCACCTTTGGAGATTACCACAATCTCCCTTTGAAGATTACCACAATCTTCCTTCAACGCACCTTGTGAAGATTACCACAATCTTCAACCTTGAAGAATACCAAATTCTTCAACACCTCAATAAGAAGATCACCACAATCTTCTTCACCTATCACCTAGATCATCCAAGTGTGTTCTTACCACAAGAACACTCACAAGGATATCTTGTGTTTGAATGATAACCAAAAATCAAGATTACAACTCAATAATGAATAATACAATTTGAGTGCAAGGTGTAATCAAGAATAGCCTAGACCTCAAGGATGTGAAAGTGATAAGCTAGGCAAATTTACAACAAGAATAATAACAATGAAAGACCAAGTATTTGCTTGAAGTGTATCTTGTTGTGTTGTATCTCAATTGTTGTATTGGTTGCTCCAAAACTTCCTCTATTCATAGGAGATGATTGATCAAGCATAGGCTCTCTTGGGGATTGAAAATCTACAGAAAAATACAATTAAAATCAAGAATATAGTGTTAGAAATCAATCCCACAATTTAAGGAAATGTGTCTGTCAAACGGTCATATTTTCTTTGTCAATACAGGCGGCCGGTCGCACGAGAAATAAGAGAAATGAGAACACTTTGAAAAATTCAACAGGGCTACCGGTCAACATAGGCTTCGACCGGTCGACCCCTGTCTCAACCGGTCCCCTAACATAAAAAACGAAGAGGTTTTGTCTTTGTTTCAAAGCGAAACATGCAGTGCGGCCGACATTCGGGCGCCGGTCGACGCCTCAGAGCGGCGTCGGCGACGCCCGAGCGGCCGGTCGACACTGTTTTTACCTCCGTCTCATTTTTTGTTTCTAAAAATATCTTGAGTGCGGGTTGCCCTATAGGGCGGCCGTCGACCACGAGACAGTAAATGTTGTCCAATTTTTGTCGAAAATAAAACTCAAGAAATACTCCAAAAATTCAAGTAAAAACATTTTAAACCAATCGGGAGTATTTAGACAACATTTAGAAATCTTGTTTAGGAGTAAAAAAATCCATTGATATAAAATCATTAAAAGTGTTGTCCATTATTATCAAAAATAAACTTGAGGAAATACTCCGGAAAATATTAAAACCATTTTAAATCATTTAGGAGTATTTGGACAACCTTTAAAAAATATTGTTTTGGTGATAAAATAAAATCATCAAAATTAAGATAAAAACATGTATCAAACAAAATCAACTGAAGCACCATGAACGAAAATATCACATTGTTGTGATCATCTCTTGGGTTGTGATGGTTGTTGTCATATTCTTTGCTATTTTAATTTGACTCCATTAAAAACTAAATGGTTGTTGCACTTTATTTTTATGGCTAAACTTTTAGCTTCAGTATTGTAATAAGACCTTATTGTTGTAATTATTTAGATTTTGGACTGATTTTTGTATGAAACTTTTGATAAGTTGTGGCCTGAACTTTATGAATGTTTTTAGTATTTTCTTGTTGTTGCACTTAATTTTTATGTTTTGAAGAGTACATAATTGTTTAACTTTATGAATGTTTTGAGTATATAATTGTTGAAATATTCAGATCGTTAACAATATATGGATAATGTTTATGTTAATAGTTATGCCTCAATCAAGTAATTGGAAACCCGAAGAAGAAGATTATCTTTACCAAATGTTGAAAAGTTCTAATCGTTGTCTCCGATTGCATGATCCCTTTGAGTGAAATATGTTCCTACGTTGTGTCGCGCAAGAACTTGGAAGACAATTTAGAAAGGAGCTCAGACTTGGTAAACTAAAGAGTCAAATTCTATTATTCCGAAACAAATTTGAGTCTTTTGTTGAGTACAATGACACTACTGATGCTATTTTTGATGCTGAACGAAACGTCGTAACTATGGACGGCAAATACTGGGAACATATTGGCAAGGTTAGGACACTAAACAATCAAGTTCTATTATTTTGTTCAACATGTTATTTTACTTAACATGGTGTCATATTATTTGCGGGAAAATACCAATCAACGATATTTTAGGACTAACGGTTTTCAATACTAAGAGACTGCTTACAACTTATTCAAAACTGGGAATGCTCCCCCGCTTGACTTCACCGATTTTCCTGGATGTCATCAAGACAACCCACTGATGGTCGACGAGGATGATGAGTCAAGTGGGAATGATCAAGCAGGTGATGAAGTTGTTAGAGATAATAGTGGTTCTGCTAGTGAACCTTCTATCAATAGTTGATAGGGATGGCAATGGGGCAGGTTTAACTATGCTCAGGACCCATCCCGCCAAGAAACATTGGGACCCAGGACCCGCCCCGCCCCGCTTCGAGACCCGAGACCCGGTGGGTAAACCCGATAGACCCGCCAGATGCAAATAGGGATGGCAACGGGACGGGTTTGGCTAAACCCGGGACCCACCCCGCCAAGGAAAACCAAGACCGGGACTTGCCCCACTCCTTAATAGACCCGGGACTCGGCGGGTTGGACCCGCCAGAATAAAAATTATGTCTGAAACTATACTTCTCAACCCAAATTATTAGGATCTACTGTCTTTGTTACATTCTCCCATGTAGGTGCTAATACAAGGTGGAGCTGAGTAAATGTAGTCAACTAGTGATATTGCATTTGTAAATTTGAACAAATAAGTCTTAATATATTAAAGGAATAATTACAAAAAGTACCCTAGAGGTTTGACCTAATTACAAAAAGACCCAGCTAACTTTAAAACTTACAAAAAATACCCCTGAGGTTTGATTTAGTGTTAAAATTAAGGGTTAATCTACAATGATTTTACAAATATGAAGGGGGATTTTGAAATATATTTCGAACCTCAGTGGTACTTTTTGTAAGTTTTAAAGTTAGCTGGATTTTTTTGTAATTAGGTCAAACCTCAGGGGTACTTTTTGTAATTATCCCTATATTAAAATAAAAAAAAACAAGTTCCACTAAAATGGAGTTTGTGAACAATCTGTTGCATATTCTAGGCTCTAGAAGGATAATATCCTTTATTATTTTCAATTTACTTGAGTAAAAGTCTAATACAATGATAATATATTTTATAATATTATTAAAAATTAATATTATTATTTTAAATTTATGCGGGGTGGGTGTAGCTGGACCCGGGACCCGCCTCAGATTCGGCCGGGTTCAAACCCGCCCCCAACGGAGCGGGTTCATTATGGGGTCGGGTTTAAACCCGCCCCATTGCCATTGCTAGATGCAGATTTTTTGAGAATTTCCAATAATTAACTGTTGCACATTCTATTTTTCGTTTCAATTAATAAATTCTCAAGAATTTGATGGACAACTTGGAAACATGTTATTAAATAATGTCATAGAACCAATTTGAAAAAGATTTAAACATGGCAGTGTTTCTTTTATTTTTAATAATTGAGATTTCCATAATGTAGTCACAATAGTACTACTATAGTGACAACCTTTAATAATTAGAACCATCCATTAGCTAAAATAGTCCAGATATCATAAGGCAATCAACCATATCCTAGCTAAAATAGTCCAGAAACACATTCAATAACAAAGTACACATTAATACAACCAATAATAACAAAGCACACTACAAGCACGATAAAATTATTTAGGTTCCTCGGTAATACATTCTTCTTGATCATCTTTTTCCTCATTAAGCATTGTAGGACAAAAAAATAAACCACTTGTCTACGAATAAGCACCTACAATTAAACAGTCGAATTATTAACCTTACAACAATCACGTAAGTGGAATTTTAAAAAAAATTGAGAAATTTATTTACCTTTCACATCATTCCACAACCAACAACGAGAACACATCAATGCTTCCAAAGTAGCTGAATGAAGCCTACTACGATGGAGACTAATCAATCTTCCACTACTACTAAAGGTAGATCCTGATGCAATAGTTGAAACTGGAATAGCTATACCGTCCCTTGCTATCTTTTGTAAAGTATGATATCTAACTCCATTTGCTTTCCACCAACTAAGAATATCAAAGTTAGGAGTTCTTGGCAAGACACTTTCTTCTAAATACAAATCCAACTCCGAAGTTAGGGACACTGAAGTAGTAGAATTTGAACTTGATGCTACAAATTGGTCATACATCTCTAAAGCATCACTCTCAAATGAATCAAGATGATCAGAAGCACAAGATAATGGTATCTTTCCCAAAGTTCCTATACTACTAGCAACCAAGCTATTCTCCTTTGAAATTGAGGCCCCTTGATTGGTAATCAACCAACAAATCATAACAATTTTGTCGAATCTCACCTACCTTGATTTGTGATCTTTCACCATAAATTCGTAAAAAATAAAATTCAACAAGTTTCATTTTGTACCTAGGATCTAAAACAATAGCAACCCCCATCATAATATGGCAAACAAACCAGTATTTCTCATACTTTGCCAATATTTTTTCAGCCATGCATTGAATCATCATATTTGGACTCTTCACCCACTCAACTAATTTTAATTTTGATGTCACAAATCTTTGGAAAATAAAAATTAGAAGTGGGATAAAGTGTGCCAGAAAACATCTCTGTCACTTGATAAAATATTCTTAACTTCCCACAAATTTCAATTGCATTCTCCCAATCCTCATCAGTTGGTATATCTTTGTAGTTTATCTCTCGACATTTAACTCGTGTAAACACCTCTCTATATATTATTTCAGTTTCTAGCATCAAATAGGTTGAGTTCCAACGAGTTTTACAATCGAGAAACAACTTCTTAGTACAATTAATATGCAAGCGACATGCGAAACTTTCCTCAAATTTTTTTCTCAGAAGCGGTGAAGCGAGTCGATATAACACTATCACATATCTCCTCAATTGCACCACTAATTATTTCCAGACCATCTTTCACGATTAAATTCAAAATATGAGCACAACATCGCCTATGAAGTACCTTTCTATTTAATGGCAAATCTCTCCTTGAGAGCTTGTCCAAAAAAAGATTAATCATGGCATCATTGGTCGTGCAATTGTCTACTGTGATTGTTGACACTTTACGATCAATATTCCAATTCATAAAAGATTCGACAAGTACATCTGATAACACCTCAGCAGTATGTGGAGTAGGAACATATACAAATCTATATCAAATAAATTAATATCATAAATATATTTTTCTAAATGCGACAAATATTGATAAATTAAAACTAAATATACCTCAAAATGCAATTCTGAAGAATCCATGAATCATCAATAAAGTGTCCAGTAACTGCCATGAAACCATTTTTGGTATTGTTTGTTGTCCACATATCAGTTGTAATAACAATCCTACACTTAAGCTTGTCGAACAACTTGTAACTCTTATCCTTCTCATCATTGTAAATCTTCAGAATGTCGTTTTTAAGAGTGTTTCTAGAGACCATCTTAAAACAAGGTTGGAGACTGGAAGAATAACTTCGAAACCCAATATGATCAACCATGTTATGAGGATAATCATGTAAGATGACCATCTTCGCAAGCTTATCCTTTGAATCATCTTGGTTGAAAATATGTGTTGTCAACTCTTTGGCCGCTAGTTTTCCTATTTGCCATCATTAGACTTTGCGAATATCTATTTTTCTTGGTTGTTTTTTACAAGCTCTCTCATAATGCTTTTTCAAATGTGTAGTTCCATGGAGCTTTGAGATGGGTTTTGCAATAGTTACGCTCGGCGAACTGAGTTTTATCAACTATCACCCTTGTAAAGTAGTTCCACGCCTCCGATGTGTGTTTTCTCTTCCCACTATTTTCAGAAATATTTTCATCTTCCAAGTCATCACCTTCCTTATTATCCTCAGAGGTGATTTCTATTGCGGCATTGTTTTCTCCAATAAATATTTTCATCTTCCAAGTCATCACCTTCCATATTATCCTCAGAGGTGATTTCTACTGCGGTAATATTTTTTCCAATATTAATTGATGGTTGAGAATTATCTCCTTCTTCAGACTCCATCTATTAATATTGTCATTGTTATAATAATGCATCACTTTATAAATTTCCAAAAAAGCAACAAGAAAATTTAGAGAAGAAAACACAACAAACTGCACAACAAATAATATGATAACTAATCATGGCAATTTGACTTACTTAATTTTCCAAGTTAAGTTCAGATTTTCAGTTAATATATTAATATATTAAAAGAATTACAAAATATTTCTTGAGCCTCCAGTCAACTATTACGCATTAAACCAGAACATCACAAAATTGAAGCTTTTAATTAACTTAAAATAACTATTCAGTAAATTAAAAAAATTCCTAAAAGATTTAAATAAAATGTTTACAATTAGGTGGATTTCCCCTATTTCTAAAATACTAATTTCTAAAAGTGTTTCAAAAATTAGCAAAAAATTACTAAGGTTTACAAAAAATTTAGAAAATTTAACTCAAACATGTGTTTAAATTTCTAAAAGAATTCCTGAAAGCTTTATCAATAGTAGTCTCAATAAGATTTAGGCTTACCTAGAGTCGACCGCGGACGAGGACGGAAAGCTTCAAAGAACCAGCCGGAAGTTGGCGCCGCTCCACTGCCGAGATGTCCTTGCGGTACTTTGGAGAGAAACGAAACCCTAAGACCTCTTTGTAAATGACGTTACTTAATATGAGAAGAGTGTCCAGAGAGTTTTAAGTTTTTTACTCTTTGTTTAGTTGCACAAATTTAACAAAAAGAATTAAAAAAATAAATAAGTAAAATGTACCGGGGTGGGTCCGGCTGGACTCGCTACCCACCCCATACCTGGGAGGGTCTCCGAAATTTTACCCGTGACCCGCCCCATGACCCGCTTGACTGGGTCAAGACCCACCCCAAACGGGGCGGGTTTGATGCATGGTCGGATTTTAACCCACTCCATTACCATCCCTAATAGTTGAAAATGTCATTCGGATGTATCTATGTATTGAATGTAGCCAATTTCTGGACAATAGTTCTAGTTTTTTGGTATCCAATAGTTGAAACTTTGTATGACTACTTCTCCGTGACTTGAAAATGCTTATTTTATTTATCTATTGGATGAAAATATTATATTGAGCATGTGTGTTTGAATCTTGTTGTGTTGTGTTGTTTGTTATTTTGTTTATCTGTTGGATGGAAATTTTATTTATCTTTTCAGAATTTGGAAACAGGAGGCAATTTTCTAATTATTGAAAAATATGGCCAACAATTGGATGTGTTCTATAGAGTCAAGTATTGTGTTTTTGTTGATAGGACATAAGTGCCAATGTTGGAAATAGTGGCAATTTTCGTAATATTAAAAATAATGTTAAAGGATAGTAAATGGTTCGTAATTTGGATATAGGGGGAAATTTTTGAATTATTGAAAAATATGGCCAACAATTGGATGTGTTCTATAAAGTCAAGTATTGTGTTGTTTGTTGACAGGACATGAGTGCCAATGTTGGAAATAGTGGCAATTTTCGTAATAGTAAAAATAATGTTAAAGGATAGTAAATGATTGGTAATTTGGAAACACGGGGCAATTTTCAAATTATTTAAAAATATGGCCAACAATTGGAAGTAGTCTATAGAGTCAAGTGTGTCTTGTAAAACTAATATTCTGAATGCAGATGTCAAATTAGAAGTATTCTAAAGAATCTACTCACATGCAAAATATATCAATGAGTTGTAAAAATCATATAAAAAGAAGATAGAATCAAATCACTTTTTTCACATGCGAAACTAAAAAACAAAATCCTGCTTGGAAGCAAGCAACAAACCTTTTCAAACTGCACCAAATGAATCCTTTTGACTAGTCATCCAATTACCAAAAGATTTGATTTGAGGGAATCAAAATCTCCCATCCCAAAAACCAGATACAAGAGCGGCAAAGGGAATCATTTACTTTTGTTGGATGGGTTTATCAAAGTTCTACTTCCATGCAATACATGAAGTGTACTTGATGAATCTCAAAGAAGTTGGACTGAATGGTAGAGGCCATAGCTGCAAATTTCACAGTAGAAATGGCAAGAAATGAAATTGCTCGTGAATGATGAGTCTACACCATATACATCACTTAGAGAGAATGAGTGTCTATTTATACCATGCACTTTTCAAGTTGGAGTAAATCATAGATCAAAACCTTGAATAAGATGCCTCCAAAAAAAATGATCCGAAAGGTGCCATCTTTCAGGCCAAAGTATTCTACAATGCAACGTGGACTAAAAAAAATTGACAGAAAGTTCATCCAGTTATTGGTGGAGCAAACAACCGAAGAAAACTTCAAGTCAGATGGTCGAAACACACTCGGTATTCTGAATGCAATGAAGAATGTGAACAAACAGTTTGGGGCCGACTTTGACTACCCTTATTGCGTTCAAAGGACCAAAAAGTTGCGAAAGCGCTACCAAGTTTTCAATTGGATCATTCATTTGAGCGGTGTCGTTTACAATCCTTTCACTAACAAAGTCGATTGTGATCAAAAGGTATGGGACTACATCATCAGGGTAAATGTGATAGTACTTATATTTCTAATAATTTATAATTTCGGACTAATATATTCCAAAATTGTTTTAATGTAGGAAGAAAAACTTGGGATGACATACATGATTGAAGGAGAAGCCGACTTCGACGGACTCGTGTAATTTTCTAGAAAGGTAATGACTCCGAAAGTACCAATATTGAAGGTGACAATGTTTGAGATACCAACTTTGAGCAACTTCGAAGAGAAATTATTGAAATATCAAGCGACCATGAGGATCGAGAGAAAGAAGAAGACGATGATTACCGTCAATGGATTGTTGGACTTGAAAGTCAATCTGACAACACAAACAATTCATTTTGGGATGAGTTGGCTTGGTATCAATCCGGATCCGAACAACCCCCATCAACGTTGTCTTCTACTGAAGCGATTCTAAGCAAATTG
Organism: Rehmannia glutinosa; assembly: GCA_016081115.2. Lineage (NCBI taxonomy): Eukaryota > Viridiplantae > Streptophyta > Magnoliopsida > Lamiales > Orobanchaceae > Rehmannia > Rehmannia glutinosa. Next base: position 421,090 of record JABTTQ020002605.1, read on the forward strand.
AAGAAACATTGGGATAAAACCTCTTCGAGCTCTCATCCACCACCCTCGCCTAAAGGGGTTAGCTCAAGTACTTCAAATTCTCCAATGAAGAAGCCATGATCTCCTAACAAACAATTGCTATGAAATGAAGTTATTCCATGAGCATTCTATCATCTTGTCCTTTTTTTTTATTATTCCATTGAAGTCATGTCAGTTTATTGCTATCCTCGTCGGGGCATTTATTGTTGTGTTGTTTTAATTTATCTAGAACGGGTCTTTCTGTGTTGCTTGTTATGGTCGTGTCAGTTCTATGGTTGTGTCAATTGTTGTTTTTCGTGTCAATTGTTATGTTGTTCAATTATTGTGTTGGTTTCAACCTGTTTTGTTATGAGTATTGTTCCCAGAATTTTCAATCGACCATATTAGATTATAAGCAACAAGTGAACAATCTGTTTGGGGAAACAATTCTAACCAGAAACATGTTATATAACGCAAGTGAGACCCGACCAACATAATGAATAGCCATGCTCAAAACACCTGTGAACATAATGACTAGACATTCACAAAACACCTGTTAGTGTGCCAAGACATAATGAAGGCTCAAGCCAACGGTAATAATACCTATTTTCAAATAAATTGAACAGGCAATAAAATCTGTTTGAAATCAAATGAACAACCTGTTTCAAATTAAATGAACAGACAAACTCATGTTTCAAGATCAAATGAACAGACAAATGAACAATTTTCAACCCAATTACAATAATTTAATTCCTCCCAATTACGATGAACCACAAATGTTATACTCCTGGTCTCATCACAAAAATGAAAAAAATAACCTTATAATTGATTAAGAAGATTACAGATTCCCTGCTAGCTTCATTCTTGCAAACTCTGTTTTGGCTTCAATCGGCAAACTGAAGAACAACTCGAGATCCTCTGTATTCTTCACCAAAAGCTTAGACACCAATAATTTTTCTTGTAAACTCAGGCCTTGTATAGTGCCGACAATCCCATAAACCTCCTTCCTTGCCATAGAGATGTCATATTCATAATTTCATACCCAATGTGTTTGGCTATATCGCCCAACCAGGTATCAGTGTTCCGACAAAATGTACCCATGAGCTCCACTAGTGGGTCTTCATTTTCAGACGATTTTCTCTTACGCCCGGCTGACTTTTTTGTGGAAGCAGAATTTCCAGAGGTTATTTCAGGTTGACAAACAGACATCGTCTCAGTTTCATCATTGAACTCCTCAAATAAGTTGTGAAACTGGTCCAGGGGTTCTTAATCAGGAGTTGACATACCATTTAGCACGTTGTTAACCGCCTCAGCGAAGTCTTCCGCATATTCTCCCGTTGCCTTATATTTCCCAAAAATATTAACCCAGTTGTTGTAAAATGGCCAAGACTTGAATCTCATAAGACGAGCATTTGCATCAACCTAGCTACAATATTGCAAAAAACAACACCATTCAGTTTAAAAACAGGAAATAATATAAACAGATAAGTTGCATCGGACTATTTATTAACATGCAACAACCTAAAGCGTTACCTTAACATAGTCAGCAAATGCCTCGTCATGCGCCTGAATCATTTTGGTGGTATCGTTCCAGCCTATACCACTACATGATAATAAGGAAACGAGGCTGCCATAGTCCTTCTTTCACACATGGATTTTGGAGTTGATGTGCGGGATACCTTTAAAATCCGTATCGGGTAGTGCCTTTGTCGTTTCTTGTTCCAAAGCTTGTAAATATCCAATTTTAAACCCATTTTCAGACTTCCACCCGATAGTGACAATCTCTTTCAAAACTGCAATCAAGACCTCTTCTTCACGACGACTCCAACTCCTCCTACCTTTATCATTCCTTTTACGTGCACCTTTAGAATCTTTGCAATTAGCAGTCTCCACAAAGTCTCTGTAATTTCAAGAAACAACCTGTTTCATTCAAGCAACCTTAAAATGTAAACAAGCAAATGACTATTATATGAAGATCTTGGTGAAATTGCAGAATGACAAAGGACGTACAAATAACAACCAACCATCGATTTCATATAAAAGTTCATACAAAATTCAATCGCCTGATCTACACAAATTTCAAACAGAAATCGATATTCATATAATGCAACCAAGTTCATTGAAGTACAAAGTTCAAACAGATTGATAATTGTTACAATATGAAATAAGGCAAGGACAACATATGTCAAATACAGGAAATTTCTTGTTCTGAACTAACGATTAGCAAATTCCTCTCCACTCATTGTACATGGAATGGGCCAAATTATCTCTCCAATTATTCCATGCTTGTGATGACTCTACAGTGTCAATGAATTCCAATATCATCTTCGTTGTCATCATCCGAATCATCACTCAACTCATCCTCCAATGGATCATTAGGCAACTCCAATCGGATAAACTTTTAGAGAAGAGCGCATGCCATTATCATCGGTTTTGGATCTTTATATCATAAAATTAGGACTGTGCACGAGATTTGGAGATCACTGGAACCGAACCGATATCCAAACCGAAAAATATTCGAACCGAAAATATCCATTGACTTTTTGACTTTCTCCGAACCGAACCATCCCGAAAAATTTTCTGGTACGGTTCTGGAGATTTTTAAATATCCGTACCGAGAACCGTACCGAACCGTACCATTCCGTACCGAACCGAAGATAGAACCGAATTTTAAGAATTTTTTAATACATACATATATATTATTTTTATCTTATTTATATAATGATATTGTGACACCCCATATTTAATTAACCTAGAAAATTATCTGATATGATTAATTAATTATTAAATTAAGTTTCTGAGAATTTATATCATTTAACTAGCCTTTTGCCCGTGCAATGCATGGGACGTGTTCCATCAAGGTATTGCGTGCATATAAGAGCTACACTATTAATAAATATAAAAATGTAAAATACAACTTCTAACAAATCAAGTTAACTACGTACATTTCAAAATTATAACTTTTGGAATATTTCTTTATACACAACATTATTCGTCTGTTTGATTTTATTTTGCCATCGTCACAAACTAATATGTTCAAACTCTTACGATACGTGACTCGTGAAACAACACCATATAATTGACCATGACTGAAAATTGAGTTCTTTATAGGAGAATTAATGAAAATAATTAAGGAGATTAATTATTCTCATTATTTGCTACATTTTAATAAAGCATAACATCAACATGTATATTAAATTTCCTTATTGTCGATACTTATATGTTATACTTTTAAAAGTTTTGTACATCCGAAATACAATAATTACACATCAATGATCCATAGTAAATTAAAAAACCATCAGCTTTAGAATATAAAAAATTAGATCAGAAATCTACCATAATAAAATACTTGTCCAACAACTGCAATTAAAGATTAATATATTAAGAAAATTACTTTGACTGAGAGCCTTTAAGTGTTGGTGTGACTTTATGGTTGTAATTTATTTTGAGATTGTGTTGCCCTTTATGGTTGTAGCATTTATTCTAAGATTGCACTAAAAAAAGGAATGGACTATAATTATTTGGTGAATTTTACATTCATTTTTTATTTTTTTTTCTTATTTTGTGTGTTTTACTTTTGATTAATCTCGTTTTCCGTCCCAAACCGCATCGTCCCGTTAGAATTTGAGATCCCCGTGCACGAAAATTCGATGACGGAGATTTTTTTCTACGGTTGATTCGGAGATTGATTTTTAAAATTTCGAACCGGGATGGTTTCGAGATTTATGAATCTCCGAACCGTCCCAGACCGTGCACACCCCTACATAAAATGTTTGACTTCGAAGAATGACCCATCTCTTTTTCGAAAGTCCAAACGTCCGTTCAATGACATTTCTATCATCAGCTGATTTATCTCCGTCTCGAGTAAACTTATATAAGCCCTATTTAATAAATAGTATAAATTACAAAATGCATATTAAATAGGGTTATAATAGTAAAAGAATGGAAAAAATATTATGAAATATGGAAAGTGGACTATATATTTGGGACATCCTAAAAAGGAATATTGGACTATATAATTGGGACGGAAAGAGTACTAAAAATATCACTCGTCGCACCATGCGACTGTTTTACACAAGTTTTGCCCATAGTGTTTTCTGTTGTTCAGATTTTAAACTATCAAATAAAATGGCCAAGACTTGAATCTCATAAGACGAGCATTTTCATCAACCTACAATATTGCAAAAAACAACACCATTCAATTTAAAAACATGAAATAATATAAACATATAAGCTGCATTGGACTATTTATTAACATGCAACAACCTAAAGCGTTACCTTAACATAGTCAGCTCATGCCTCGTCATGCGCCTCAATCATTTTGGTAGTGTAATTCCTGCCTATACCACTACGTGATAATATGGAGACGAGGTTGCCACAGTCCTTCCACACATGGATTTTGGAGTTGATGTGCGGGATACCTTTAAGATTTGTACCTAGTAGTGCCTTTGCCATTTCTTATTCCAAAACTTGTAAATATCCAATTTTAAACCCATTTTCAGACTTCCACCCGATAGTGACAATCTCCTTCAAAGCTGCAATCAAGACCTCTTCTTCACGATGACTCAATCCTTCTTTACTTTGTCATTCCTTTTACGTGCACCTTTAGAATCTTTGCAATTGCTTAGAGTCTCCATAAAGCTCCAGAACTTCAAGAAACAACTTTGTTTCATTCAAGCAACCTTAAAATGTAAACCACAAATGACTACTATATGAAGATCTTCGTGAAATTGCAAAATGACAAAGGACGTACAAATAACAACCAACCATCGATTTCATACAAAATTCAATAGTCGGATCTACACAAATTTCAAACAGAAATCGATATTCATACAATGCAACCAAGTTCATTGAAGTACAAAGTTCAAACAGATTGGTAATTGTTACAATATGAAATAAGGCAAGGACAAAATATGTCAAATACAGGAAAATTCTTTTTCTGAACTAACGACTACCAAATGCCTCTCCAGTCATTGTACATGGAATGGGCCAAATTATCTCTCCAATTATTCCATGTTGTGATGACTCTACAGTGTCAATGAATTCCATGTCAATATCATCTTCGTTGTCATCATCCGAATCATCACACAACTCATCCTCCAATGGATCAATATGCAACTCCAATCGAATAAAGTTATGAAGAAGAGCGCATGCCATTATCATCCAATTTTGGATCTTTATATCATAAAATATTTGACTTCGAAGAATGGCCCATCTTTTTTTCAAAAGTCCAAATGTCCATTCGATGATATTTCGAGCTTTTGAATGGTTCATATTGAAAAAAATTCACGGGAATTTTGAGGAATTTGAGTACCCTCCCCCTAGTCATTCAAGTGGTACCTAACTCTTTTGTATCGAGTTAAAAAACCTTCTCCGTTCGTGTACCCATTGTCACATAGATAATAGTTACATGTCATCAATATGTGTAACAAAATTTTATTGAATGTAAATTAAACTAATGAAGGCTCAAACCAACTACATACACCAATTATAACTCGAAAAATTATATTATTTACATACAATACCTTAGGGACTTTCAAACCATTTGACCTAGTGTCTGCATCCCGTAATATTCTACAATCTGTAGCGGAACCTTCCCAACCACTTAAAACATAAATGAAATTCATGTTTATATCACAGACACCCAATACATTTACAGTTACATCGTCTTTTCTTGTTCTATATCTCGCCTTATCTGATTCAAATATCATGACTTTGATGTAAGTACCATCTAAAGCTCCTAGACAACCCTATACGATCAATAAATTCAGTCATACTTAACAGTTACAATAATTTTAGTCATATTTTAAAATTAGTAATAAATAACCATGACATTTACCTTAAACCATTTCTATCTTGGATTGGTGCAGTTGTCCTCAATTGGCTTGGAACTTACTAGGAGTAGACTATGCAGCCTCAAAACAGAGTTTAAAACATCATGGAAGTGCCTACTCAATATTTGACCAGATCTCTTGAAATCAAAATGCAACACCCGATTTTTCTTATGGTGGGCAAGAACAGAAATAAATAACACTACTTTTTCTGTAATGGATACATATCTAGAATCTACTAACCCCCCAACATGTTTTAACAAATAACACAATCTGGCAAATGCACCACGGTCATTCTTAAGTTGTCTAGACAGTCTACATCATTCATTGCAATCAAGTCATTCAAGTGTTCGACATGTTTAGGAATCCTATCTAGCATGTGATATCTAGTTCCTACAGGGCGATTTGATAGTCGCTTCTGAGACCGTTGTCCTCATAAACATATTCATTATAAAAAAACTTTCAATCATTATTTCCTCAATTATTAGAAAAACTTCAGCTCTTCTCCTCGAAATTTCAGCCATCTTTCACAAATCCGCTGCAATATGAATTGATATTATTGCATAAACTGATCAATGATGAATATAGATACAAAAAATATTGAGACTGTGATATGAAACTGTTAACCCAGAATATAAGTAAAATATTAAACTACCAACCCACAAATAATAGATATATGAAATGACTAACCCACAAATCAGTAAAATTTGAAATGGCACACCCACATATCAAATATTGAAAGTATGGAAGTTCTAACCCACATATCAGCTATTGTAAACAAACAAAACACGGAAATATGAAACACACAATCCAAATCTTGTAAACAAGCAAATCACTGAAATATAAACATATAAATCAAATATTGTAACAAACAATCGGAGAAATGAAAAAATTCTAAGCTCGGAATGAGTTTCACCTTTTTGAAGTATAAACCACAATGAACTGCAAAAATGGAGGAAAACACATGGACACAGTGTCGAAGGCAAGAAGAAAAACAAAATAATCAAACACCAGACGTTTAGCACTAAAAAAGATAAACCCGCCGGAGTTGTGAACGAAAAGAGACTTACCGTTCGGCGCGCTAGGGTTCCTGTTCTTGGCTCGCACAACTGATGTTGTTCTGTTGTGTGAAATAAGGATGCCTCTTGTTAGACGAAATGAAGATGGGATATGGCCGACGTGTGTGCAAGGACAAAAATTGAGGGCATTTGAGTAAAAACAAAATGAAGGATACAAGGAGGTATTGTGCATCCCACTTTAGGTTGAGATGTGGTATCATGTTGGGTGGTGGATAGCTGATCGGGCTTACTCACTTTCAAGAGCTATCTCATTTTTAACCAAACAAATTAAAAGGTGGGAATTAATATTAATTGGTGAGATATCAAGCCCATTAAGGGCAACCAAACGGGCTGTAAATACCCACAAGTCAATCCTCATAGTTCGGCCCCCAAAATAGGACAGTCGACCTACAACATCTTTTATGTCTTATCATGTGTTATCTAGTCATGTTTATTGTACAAGGAGCTAGAATACATCATGTCTATTTTGGTCCGGATCACTCTATGCTAATTGCTAACATCTTAGTGGTAAGCGTTTGATCTAATCCTCACGAATTCCAGGCCCACGAGCTGAACACAAGTGTGGATAAATCCGAAACCAAACAACAAGAAAAAAAAAATAATACGTTTTGCTATTGGAAAGTACGACAAGCCAAGAAAAAAAAATGACGCCGGTTATCCAAGAACCTTAAACTTTGTTGTACTTGACTCCAACAAAATATAGTGTCCTTCCTGGGGCGAATTTCACAAAGGATTTTTGTATAGTCTATGAATGCATGGATTTTTGCATGTTGACAAAATTTGGTACCTCGATTTATCCAATAATATTAGACTAAATTTCACAAAGAACCCATATTTAAAATCACTTAATTTTCCTCCAACCATATGCAGAGATATTCTTTTCTCCCTTCAACCATTTTGACAGTTGATTTTCCATCAAGTAAGTTCAATTCCTTTATCTTTTTTAGTCGTAATATGTTAAATTGGTCAATTCTGTTTTGTGAAAATACAAAATAGTCGAGTGTTTTTAAAAACATATTGTATTCTCTGCTTAGATACTTAGTCATTTCAAAAAAAATTAATGTTGTACATAATTCCGTACCGAGTTATATAATTTGGTATCGAGTTATATGTCTTGATACCGAGTCATGTAAGTTGTTATTGCACTGAGTTATGTACCGGTCCCCAAAAATGAAATAAAGGGTAAAGTGGATATTTGAACTCAAAAATAGCTCAATGATATATTTTTCACAAATGGCTAAAAAATATTTTTGTGACCAAAAGTCCGACGGACTCTTTTTGTTATCTGTGAATTAATTTTCTTGTATCTTAATACTTCCATTATATTGTCTCTTGCGTTGTAGTTGAAATTTGAAAAAAATCGAGGAATTATATATGATTTTTTGCAAGTGGTGCAGACTATATTTTTGAGTTTGAGGAGTAACTATGGGAGAGATTGATACAAAACCAATCGAATCAGTACAAACTGCACTTTCTTTCTTTGGCCAGAGAAATGAGCAGAGGAAAAATAGTCCCACCAAAGACGAGGTAAATTCTGATTTATTGTATTTTTTTCTGATTTTAGATATACACTAAATCAAATATATATTGTTTCCTTAGTTTTGGAAACAATACTATGAAGTTTGTGTATTTCTTTGTTTTTGTGTGTGATTTATGTAAAGACGGATCCACACTCCCACCTATGAAGCCTGTGCCCTCATATATTTATATATATATATGTATATTTTTTGCTTTTAGCTTTTTCCCCTTTTTTTAATAGTTTATTTTTTTTCATTTTTTATTATTTCATATTTATTTTAAAAATTATACATTAATTAGGTTAAAAGAAAGCAAAATGTGCCCCCAATTTAATTATTTTTGATGCATGTAGTTTATTATCCTATTTATTTTTTGTGCCCCTCGTAGAAAATTTTTGGATCTATCCATGGCCTTATGCTTTGAGTTAATTTTTCATAAATCATTGAATAATTACAAAAAAAAAAAACACTGAGGTTTGAGAAATTTTAGAATTATAGAGATACCCTAGCAGTTTGATTTCATCTTACATTCTAGCCTCTTCATAAGCAAAAAAAATCCAAACACCACCTTACATTTATAGAAAACAATATAATTAATATAAGACAACGGAATCAAACTTCAAGTGAGTTTCTGTAATTTTGAAACTTCTCTGTTTTTTTTTTAAATACTACAAACCTTAGGGTTTTCTTGTAATTATTCCAAAATCATTTTCATACATTCAAAATCACCACTTACATGGATGATCTATTGATTTCTCAAACAACTCTCATATTTAAATTCTTCAGCATGGTAGACTAACCTGTTTTATATATGCTGCATTTTTTTGGGTTAATTACAAAAAGTACATTGAGGTTTAACCTAATTACAAAAAAGAACAATTAATTTTTAAAATTATAAAAAATACCCATGAGGTTTATTTTATCTAATATTTACCCCCTTTATAAGCAAAAAATATTTCAAAATCCTCCCTCATATTTATAAAAATGTTACAGTCAGGGACGGACACAAAAATTTATTCTTAGGGGGCAAAATTCAGGGGCGACCTTGGGCTGCACAGATAGTGTCGCCGCACAGGAGGCCCTGCGGCGAGGGCCCCCGAAGTTTTTTTTAATATATGTATATGCACAATTAATGGCGGAGACAGGGACCAATCCACCACCCCCCCCCCCCCCCCCAAAAAAAAATTTACTAGGTAAAAGTTTAAAAAAAAAAATTAGTTAATGTTTATTTGTATTTTTTTTTAAGAAAAAGAGGGTGTCGGCCGTCGGGGTCCGGGTTGGCCTCCTCCTATCTCCGCGGTTATATATATATTATTTTTGGCTCTAGGCTCTTCGAAACCTTGGACCGACTCTAGCAAAATCAAATCTAATATAAATAAAAACAAAACATACAAGTTTTTATAACTAAATTACATGGAAATTGGGGGAGGGGGGCAAGATATTTTGGGTTATATTTATATATACTATATTAATTTATTAAATAATATATTATAGGGGTCAATTCCAAGATGAGGGGGGCAGTTGCCACTACCAGTCCCCCTATGTCCGTCCTGATACTTACAGTTTATCCCTTAATTTTAACACTGAATCAAGCCTCAGGGGTGCTTTTTGTAATTTTGAAAGTTAACTGGTTTTTTTTGTAATTACGTCAAACCTGAGGGGTACTTTTTGTGATGATCCTTTTTTCTTTTTTTCAATCTTTTTAACAGCAGGAAGTAGAAAAATCAAGAGAAATAGAAACCTTAGAGAAAGATTTAGCAAACACCAAACTCCAACTAGAGGCAAAAGACTCAGCCTACAAGCAAGCCCTTCTCAAAATAGACCACCATCACAAAACATCAGATCAACTCACAACTTTACTAAAGAACTCTGATCTCCAAAAACAATTCTACATCCACGAATCCCGCGAAGCCAATCTACGCATAAACGAACTCGAATCAACAATCGAGCGAATGGCCAACCAACTATCCGAATCCGCAACAGCTCAAGAACAACTCTCACGTGTTACGAGCGAGTTAGCATCGACAAAAGGCCTAATGCTAAGCATGGAAACGGAAATCGCGGTTTTAAGAGAGGCGAAAACGGAGTCGTTGTCTAAAGCGCGGGAAATTGAAAGAGCATTGAGTGAGGAAAGGTTTAAAAACGAAGATCTTTCGAGGAACGTTTTTGAAACGAACGAAAGTATTACGCGTTTGAGAACGAAAATCGATGAAATCGAACGAGAAAAGGCCGATACTCTGACAGCAACCGAAGCAGAGTTACAATTTGCAGCAAAAGTGGCATCAGAAGCACAAGATCAAGTGGAAAATCTGATTATACAATTACATAACAAGCAGGATTTGGAAAATCAGCTTATCGAAAAATCGGCCTATATCGATAAATTACTGGTAGAACTCAAGCAAGCAAATGAGCATCGACTCTCTTCTGAGAAAATCGCTTCCGAATTAAAAGAAGAGATCGAATCGAACGAGAAGAAGAATTCGGATCGATCGTCTTATATAAGTTTACTCGAGACGGAGATAAATCAGCTGAGGATAGAAAACGACAGCGCAGAGACAGAGGCGCGTCGTCTGAATGAGTTAGCTGATAAGATGAAAAAAGAGTTGGAGAGTACTAAAGAAAAAGAAAACGATGCTTACGTCGAGATAGCATTGCTAAAATTCGAACTGCACAAAGGCAGGTCGAAATTAGCTGCGGCCGAAGCTGCTGAGACAAGGGCACAGGGTGAAAAATCCGCGCTATACAACGCGCTCCAGCAGATGGGACTAGAAGCTGAAGAAACGAAAAGTGAAATCCGAGCGCTGAAAATGAAATCGACCGACGAAAGTAACCAAAACGACGATTTATCGAAAACAGAATACGAGGCTGGAGAAATTTGTGGGGACGTGACTAAGAAGTTTGAAAGTTGTGAGGAGATGGAGAGATTGAGGAAAGAGTTGGGATTCACGATGTCGAAAATTGGAGAGCTTAGGACGCGAGCTGAGCAGGCGATCAGTCGGGCCGAGGCGGCCGAGAAGGCGAGAGGTGTGTTGGAAGAGCAGATGAGGAGGAGAAAAGAGAAGAAAGAAAGGAGAAAAGCGGCGTTATTAGCGTTACGCGAAGAGTCGATTTCGAGAGATTTTGGTAGTGATGAAAGTGTGAAAAATGAGAGTTCTGTTAAGAGTTATCAGCCTCTTGGCAAGGTTCTTAATATGAAGTTCTGAGTTTTGAGATTTTTGTCTATGATTGTTGTATTTTTTTGGCTTTGGAGATGTTTTGTTTTGCTTTAGTTGTAATGGTTAATGTTTGTTGCATGTTTGTTGTGGAATATTGAACCATATAATGTAGCTTTCTTTTTTTTTGATCGGTACCATATAATGTAGCTTTCTTGTTATTATGGGAGGATGGGAGAATGGATTTCTCATTACTGTTTTATTTGTTATCTTGTTTAGTTCTTATTTTGTCTAGGAGTTTTTGTCTCCCATTAATAAGTGGAAAGCTTCCGTCTCTGTAATAAGTGATAGTGTTTGAGCATATCTTTTGTAAGATGATCCTACGATACGACGGATTGCCATTTTTATTTTTAGTGTAAAAATGATACTTTTTGTGCAAAAAATAATACTTTATTTGAATACACTAAATTTTAGTGTATTCAGACAAGGTATCATTTATTACACTAAAAATGTAACTTATTACACTAAAAGTATCACCCGTCGCACCGTGTGACCATCTTACACAAATTTTTGCTATATTATTTTATGTTGTTCAGATTTTCCCTTATCAAATAAATTGTCCTCGATGTGGGCGTTTTGTGCAGAAGATTCAAATGTTCTATTACTGGTTGATTAGTGACAGATATAGGTATATGAATGGGCTACTGCGATTTTCTGATTAATTAGGTCTGTATAAGTTTAAAATATGCTTTATGTTATAGATTTGTACAAGTATATGATTTCATTGGTTATATTGATCTTTGTAATCAATTATGAGATTCTTCTACTGAAAGAATTTGATTGATTTAAAAAAATAGAATAGACTTATAATTTTTTTTTTTTTTAGCAACAGGCATAAGCCTGGAAACTATGGAAACTAAATTAAAAAAAAAAAACAATTGCAATTTAGCCGATTTGGAAACCACACAATGATGACACATTTCCACCTATAAATCTTGGTCCAAACAGTTTATTTAGTGGACCGAGCCGACCAAAATCATGGGCTTTCATATGCCTCAAGTACACGGTCTATTTGGTCGGGTAAAATAGTTGATCTAATGTGTTGGCCCAAAATAAACGAGGCCCTAATATATGTAACATATAAATATATGTAACCTTTTTTTTAAAATATATATATATATATGTAACATCCCGTTTTCATAATAAAATTCGACTTATAAAGTAATAATGCGATTTATAATAAACGTGAATTTTCCAAAGATCATTACCATTTAAAGCGATAATATAAAAAATACTGTTAGATAAAAATTTCAAGAACTATTCCATAGATAAATTTTAAATACCTAACATTAGAAATATCCATAAAAAAAAATTAAGTTTATTGTTCTAATTTTATTATTTGGGTCCCCGCCTCCACGTGTCCCGCCAACTCCATCATTCATCTGAAATAGAAATATATTTGGGGTGAGCATTCAACGGCTCAGTAGGGGCGAATTTGTCCAAGCTAAATACACAATACACATTACAAAATAACATGCTCAACATTTAAAATGTAACTATAGCTATGGCATTGAAACATGGCTCGCGACTCACTCGGGGTTTTCAGGAGGGAATTTTATGCCAGGACCTCTGTATGGTCCCACACGACTATAGACATTTAAAATATGGCTCAGACTAGCTTAGGGATTTCACCGGGAGGAACTTTTATGCCGGACCTCTGTGTGGTCCCACACGACTATAGACATTTAAAATATGGCTCGCCTTTCTAGGGATTTCAGGAGGAACTTTTATGCCGGACCTCTGTATGGTCCCACACGACTATATACACGTAGCATGTAAAAGCAATATTATCAATCAACATATAAAAGAGCATTTAACATGGACAAATAAAAGCAGAAAAACCCCTACCTCGAAAAGTAGCGTAGAGTAGAGTGTGTTGAAGAGTGTAAATTTCTATGCCCGAAAATTCTTATTGCCTACAAATTAAATTTAAACTAGTATCAATTTTTTTTATATGTATATTATGTATATATATATATATATATATATATAAATAAATTTGATATAATATAATTAATTGGGTAAAAAGTTGGCTTGCTAGATAAAATATAGGGATCCTAAAAATAAATTTCTATTTCTCCTTTTCTTTTCTTTTCTTCTTTTCTTTTCTTTTCTTTTTCTCCCATTTTTATTCTCTTTCCTGCAAACCCATTTGCAAAAGAAAATATCTCTCTACCCATACCCCATACCCCCTACCCCAACGCCCCCTTACCCCTACTTTCTTCCCGATTCCCTTTTTCCCGTAAACCACCCTTTCTAGGGATGGCAATGGGTAGGATTCGGGTAGGATTCTACATCCTCCATCCCCATACCCATTTATTATATTCATACTCATACCCATACCCATACCCATCGGGTATTCAGTTTTCATACCCATCCCCATACCCATTGGAGGATCGGGTATTCATACCCTACCCATACCCTCTTACCACTTACAATTGTATTTTTTCAAATTTTAGTTATTTTTTTTTTAAAGAGAAAATTGAGTTATTTAAATAAAAATATAGATATTTACTAAATTCTAAAGGAAACAATAAGGAAAAAGAATACTGAGATAAGAATTAGCGAACTATATATTATAAAAATATAGCAAAATATTAAAAGGATTAAACAAAAAGTGTTAGTGGGTTAGTACATTTTGGTTGAGACTTGGGAAAAATCATTTTCTTTAAATATAAATAAATAGAGTTGTATAAATAAAAAATATATGTAAAATATTATAAATAAATATATATAGATATATTATATATATAATATTATTATTTAATCGGGTATCGGGTAGGGTATGGGTAGGATGTACCTAGACCCACCTCCATACCCATAAGAAAATACTCATACCCACGTCCATTTATTTAATCGGAGATAAAACTACCCTCCATCTCCTCCTAAAGTTAGGGTCGGGTATCGGATCTCCGTCGGGTTCGGAGGAAATTGCCATCCCTAACCCTTTCCCTTTTTCCCTTTCCCAATACCAAATCATTTCTTCTCTCTTTATTCTTTTTTTCTTCTTTTTCTTTTTCTTAACCCATTTGCTATTTTTCATTTCCCCATTCCCAATCCCCCTAACCACACGCCCCCCCCATTTCTCATCTTTTTCTTCTTTCAGTAACCCCTTATCTTCCCATCTCTCTCTATCTCTTTTTTTTTCATTCTAAATCTTTCTCCCATCCACACACACCACACAGTGGCAACGGGCTGGCGGTGCGGCGGCGGCGCGACGGTGTGGGCAACGACATCGACAATATTTGTGAAGGAGTGAACCGAGGCCTGCCTTTTCTTCTCTTTCTCTATCTATTTTTCTTTTTCTTCTTTTTTTTTATGCTGATCGGATGGTGGTGGTGGTAGTGAGGGTGACTGTGATGAGTGTTTGCAGTGAAATGAAAAGGGAGAAGAAGTTATGTCTTATCTTTGTAGCTCGGTAAAATGGTTGTATTTTAGAATGATATTAACTGGTGTTTTTGTACTGTATGATTGATGTTCTAAATTAAGTAAAGATAATATTTAGGAATTGTTTTTTAACAATAATTACAGCTGAATATCAGTGCACATTTTAGCAAAAATTTCGTCTGAAATTTTTATGGTAATAGAGCTTAAATTGCTCAATGTACCTGGACTGGGTTTTGGTATAAATTTGTAGGATGTTAAACTGATGACTAAAAGAATGGAAGGTATCATCAATTGCTAATTAATTTTATAATAAAATTGATTAGCTGAAATTAGTTAAAATTAAAATTAAAATTTAAAATATTGACTTTTATTAATTGAAGATTATTAGGATAATTGGTATCTTTTTGGTGTTACCTTATTTGAATAGGGATTATAGGTTTGGGCTTGGTAATAGGCTTAAGGTTATTTTTAATGGGTCAAGATATAAAATAAAGTCTATAAAATTAATTTGTTAAGCCCAAATGTAATATAATTTTCAGAAATTCCCAAATTTTGAAATCCCTAATTATCAAATAATCGAGCCCTAATTTCTATTTTTTCCCCAAATTTTTCGGATATTACATCTTACTCCCCTAAAAAAAATAATTTCGTCCTCAAAATTTGAATACTTACCATTTAAGAAAATTCAGGTACTTAGCTCGAACATCTTCCTCTTTCTATCCGCGTAAGATTTTTGTCTGCTTTGCTACTTCATTCTATCCCGAACCTTTTCTATTTCCTCCATTGTTTGCTCAACCAATTCTGGTCCCAAAATTTTCTTCTCATGCATTCACTATAAATAAGTGTGATCTACACTTTCTTCTGTATAATGCTTGCCATTTTAATGGTTGTTTGATAAGTATTATTGCAAGCGAACCCTACCAACGGTAAAATTGACTCATAACTTTCACCTGAGTCGAGCATTGATGCTCATAATATGTCTTCTAAAGTTTGAATCATTTTCTTTTTACTGCCCATCTATCTAATGGTGATACATTGTACTAAAGCTTAACTTCGCTCATCAGGTTGATTGTAGACTTTTCCAAAATTTCAAAGTGAAACGTATGTCTCTATTTGACACTATTATCACAAAGGGTCCATGTAGTCTTACAACTTCTTAATGTAAATCTATGTATGCTATTCCATTTTGAGTGTCATTTTTACTGGTAGAAAGTGGGCCGATTTAGTTACTTGGTCATATATCATTATTCTTCTTTTTTTTTTTACCAATAATGACAACTAGACTACAATCTATTGTTCTATGTTCTCATTTCCATTCTGAAATCTCAAGAAGCCTTAGTAAAGTCAACGGCCTTTGGTGTTCGACTTTGACTTGCTGACACATCAAATACCTTGTTATAAATAATCCAATGTCCCTTTTCATGCTTTTCTACAAAAAGACATCTCTTTAAATCTCGGTACATCTTTGTAGCTCAAGGGTGAGCGGTGTATGATGTACAATGTGTTTATTCAATGATCTTAATTCTTAGTTCTTCATCCTTAGGAATACTCAATCTTCGTTCATAGATTAATGCACACTTAGTAGCTATAGCAAATCATTTGATGTCTTTGGTCCAGAGCATGGTTTCTCATATTTGTATAATTACTTATATGTCATTGGTATCTCTCTAATTCTATCTCTAATTACAGGTCGCACAATCATTGTTGCAATAATCGAATATTCTTATCCACTACCCTTTAGAAGGTCTTTATGACCTCGATTCTCAAGTTAGCAAACTCATTCATCAAGTGTTCTATTTTATAGGGTAGCCAGCGACTCTTCTTTAAGTTATTGGAAACTTCATCACATTTCTCCATCTATTGAGACTTCCATATTTTCTGGTCAATATAGTCACTCGTGTTGAACTTTTCGAAAAACTTTTTATAAACCTTTTGTAATATCTAAAGAGACCCAGAAAACTGCAAACTTAATTCACAAGCGTTGTTGCATGTCATTCATTAACAACCGACTTTACTCAAAGGTCAACTTCTATTTCCCAAATAGTAACATCATGATCATGAAATACTACATAGTCTAACAATAAATTAATTAAACTTGTTGAACTTTAGTTGGTGATATCCGGACTAATATATGTCTTTGAGAAGACACTAGCTCCTTTATGTAATTAAATAAATCATGTCTTCTCAAAGACATATATTAGTCGGATATCACCAACTAAAGTTCAACAAGTTTAATTAATTTATTGTTAGACTATGTAGTATTTCTTGATCATGATGTTACTATTTGGGAAATAGAAGTTGACTTTGAGTAAAGTCGAAGTTGTTAATGAATGACATGCACCAACGCGTTTGTGAATTAAGTTTGCGCGGTCTCTTTAGATATTACAAAAGGTTTATAAAAAGTTTTTCAAGAGTTCAAACGAGTGACTATATTGTTTAAAATATGGAAGTCTCAATAGATGGAGAAATGTGATGAAGTTTCAATAACTTAAAGAAGAGTCGGCTAATCTACCATAAAATAGGAACACTTGATGAATGAGTTTGCTAACTTGAGAATCGAGGTCATAAGCAGACCTTCTAAAGTGGTAGTGGATAAGAATATTCGATTATTGCAACAATGATTGTGCGACTGTAATTAGAGATAAATTAGAGAGATACCAATGACATATAAGTAATTATACAAATATGAGAAACCATGCTCTGATACCACCTGTAACGCCCTAGAATTTCTTTAATAAAATAAACAAGCATAATCCTAATTTTTACAATGAAAAGGAACATGGATAATTTAAAAAATAAAATTTAATTGAGTCAATTGTAGCGGAAGCAAAATATTTTATAAATAAAAATCTAACCATCGTTTGATTCTATCCATTTCAAATAAACTGGAATAAAACTAACAACTTAAAAGAAGTAAATAGTTCGACATTTTTTTTTAATAAAATAAACTAAACATTCATAAATAAATCTTTAGGCATTGTCATATCCAATTCTATGATCTCATAATTAACAACATGACTTGGATCTGGCATGCATCTCCGTAACATAGATACGTGAAAAACATTGTGTATTCCTGACATTGCTGGTGGCAAGGCCAATCTATACGCTACTCTCCCAACTCGCTCCAAAATCTCGTACGGTCCAACATATCTCGGATTGAGCTTCCCTCTCTTACCAAATCTGAAAATTCCCTTCGTCGGTGATACTCTTAGAAAAACTTTCTCGCCTACCACAAACTGTAACTCTTTCTTTTTGGATCGGCATAAGACTTCTGTCGATCCTGCGCCACCTTGATTCTTTCTCTTATCTTCTCTATGGCTTCGACTGTTCTTTTAACAATGTCCGGACCCAACACTTTCTTCTCTCCAACTTCATCCCAGTGAATTGGTGATCTACACTTCCTCCCGTATAACGCCTCATATGGTGCCATCCCAATAGTTGATTGATAACTATTATTATAAGCAAATTCAATTAGTGGCAAGTGTCGTTCCCAACCTCCTCCGAAATCCAACATGCAAGCTCACGAGCATGTCCTCCAGCGTCTGTATCATCCTCTCAGATTGTCCATCCGTTTGGGGATGAAATGTCGTACTGAATTGTAATCTCGTCCCCATTGCTCTTTGCAATCCCTTCCAGAAATTTAAAGTAAATCGTGCGTTTCTGTCAGACACAATCGAAACTGGCACCCCGTGTATCCTCACGATCTCCTCAATGTATAATTGAGCTAAATTCCATCTTTGAAAGTCATCTTAAGCGGCAAAAAGTGTGCAATCTTCGTCGATCTGTCACGATAACCCATATAGCCGTTCCCTCTGTTCGACCTCATTAAAACGGTCACAAAATCCATTGTAACATGTTCCACTTCCACTCCGAGCAACCCCGATGGTCGTTGGTGTTCAACTTTGATTTGTTGACAAGTCAAACATCTCTCCACGAACGATGCAATAGAGCCCTTCATGTTTCTCCACCGAGAAAGTGTTTCTCAAATCACGATACATCTTTGTACCTCCGGATGTACCGTGTAGGGTGTCAATGAGACTCTTCTAAGATTTCCCTTCTTAGGTTCTCGTCTTTTGGTACCTGAGACTCTCCCTTCATAAGTAAGTGTGCCGTCACGGTGCTTCAAATGAAACCTCTAATGTTTCGGCTAAAGCTCGCTCCCTCATTTGCACAAAAACTTATCCTTCATTTGTGCATCCTTGATCCGATTTCTCAAAGTCGGCTTTGCCATCATAGCAGATATGATAGCTTTGGTGTTGGTTGGGGGTACTACCACATCAATTCTCAAGTTGGCGAGATCCTTGGCCAACTGCTCTTGCTCCGTGATCATGCTAGTTAATTCACCATTGTTCTTCCGACTCAAGGCATCAGCAACCACGTTGGCCTTGCCTGGGTGATAGTGGATAACACAGTCATAATCTTTGACTAACTCCAACCATCTTCGTTGTCTCATGTTCAATTCTTTCTGTGTGAAGAAGTACTTGAGACTCTTGTGATCCGTATAGATATCACATTTTCCTCCGTACAAGTAATGACGCCATATCTTCAGAGCGTGTACTACGGCCGCTAACTCCAAGTCATGCGTGGGATAGTTAAGCTCGTGTTGCTTCAATTGTCCAGAGGTATAAGCTATCACCTTCCCCTGTTGCATGAGTACACATCCGAGACCTTGTTTTGACGCATCACTATAAATAACGAACCCTTCCGATCCATTAGGTATCATCAAAACCGGTGCGGTAACCAATCTGTTTCAACTCTTGAAAGGCGGTTTCGCATTTCTCAATCCACTTGGAATTTCTCTCCTTTCTCGTCGGTCGGGTCATTGGTCGAAATCTTGGCAAAACCATCAATGAACCGTGCAGTAATATCAGCAAGTCTAAGAAAAGCTGCGTACCTCACTCACTGTCGATGGCGCTTTCCATTCATTTATAGCCTCCACTTTGGTGGATCCACTTCAACACCTCGGCGGTGACTACATGACCCAAGAACACCACTCGCTCCGGCCAAAACTCACATTTCTTGAACTTCGCATAAAGCTTCTCCTTGCGAAGTGTCTCAAACATGATCCTCAAATGCTCTTCGTGTTGTTGTTTATCCTTTGAATAGATCAAGATATCATCGATGAACACAATGACAAATTGATCTAAGTAAGGATGAAACACTCTATTCATTAAGTCCATAAAGACCATTTGGTGCGTTGCTTAACCCAAATGGCATCGCGAAAGAACTCGTCATGTCCATAACGGGTTCTAAACGCTGTTTTGGGTATATCCGTTTCCTTGATCTTCAGCTGGTGATACCCTGATCTTAGATCAATCTTTGAGAAAACTCCAGCTCCTCTAAATTGATCAAATAGATCCTCAATGTGGGGTAAGGGGTATTTGTTCTTGATGGTGAGGTTGTTCAACTCTCGATAGTTGATACACATCCTTATCGTACCATCCTTCTTCTTAACAAACAACACAGGAGCTCCCCATGGAGACACGCTCGGTCTCACATAACCCTTATCCAAAGAACTCTTGTAATTGCACCTTTAGTTCTTGCAACTCCTTAGGTGCCATTCGTAAGGTGCCTTTGGCGTTGGTCTGCTTCGGTGCGGATCAATCGTGAACTCTTCGAAAAAAATTTTATAAACCTTTTGTAATATCTAAATAGACCCAGAAAATATGGAAGTCTCAATAGATGGAGAAATGTGATGAAGTTTCCAATAACTTAAAGAAGAGTCGGCTAGTCTACCTATAAAATAGGAACACTTGATGAATGAGTTTGCTAACTTGAGAATCGAGGTCATAGCACCTTCTAGTGGTAGTGGATAAGAATATTCGATTATTGCAACAATGATTGTGCGACCTGTAATTAGAGATAGAATTAGAGAGATACCAATGACATATAAGTAATTATACAAATATGAGAAACCATGCTCTGGACCAAAGACATCAAAGGATTTGCTATAGCTACTAAGTGTGCATTAATCTATGAACGAAGATTGAGTATTCCTAAGGATGAAGAACTAAGAATTAAGATCATTGAATAAACACATTGTACATCATACACCGCTCACCCTTGAGCTACAAAGATGTACCGAGATTTAAAGAGATGTCTTTTTGTATAAAAGCATGAAAAGGGACATTGGATTATTTATAACAAGGTATTTGATGTGTCAGCAAATCAAAGTCGAACACCAAAGGCCGTTGACTTTACTAAGGCTTCTTGAGATTCCAGAATGGAAATGAGAACATAGAACAATAGATTGTAGTCTAGTTGTCATTATTGGTAAAAAAAAAAAAGAAGAGGAATAATGATATATGACCAAGTAACTAAATCGGCCCACTTTCTACCAGTAAAAATGACACTCAAAATGGAATAGCATACATAGATTTACATTAAGAAGTTGTAAGACTACATGGACCCTTTATGATAATAGTGTCAAATAGAGACATACGTTTCACTTTGAAATTTTGGAAAAGTCTACAATCAACCTGATGAGCGAAGTTAAGCTTTAGTACAATGTATCACCATTAGATAGATGGGCAGTAAAAAGAAAATGATTCAAACTTTAGAAGACATATTATGAGCATCAATGCTTGACTCAGGTGAAAGTTATGAGTCAATTTTACCGTTGGTAGGGTTCGCTTGCAATAATACTTATCAAACAACCATTAAAATGGCAAGCATTATACAGAAGAAAGTGTAGATCACACTTATTTATAGTGAATGCATGAGAAGAAATTTTTGGGACCAGAATTGGTTGAGCAAACAATGGAGGAAATAGAAAAGGTTCGGGATAGAATGAAGTAGCAAAGCAGACAGAAATCTTACGCGGATAGAAAGAGGAAGATGTTCGAGCTAAGTACCTGAATTTTCTTAAATAGTAAGTATTCGAATTTCGAGGACGAAATTATTTTTTTTAGTGGAGTAAGATGTAATATCCGAAAAATTTGGGGAAAAAATAGAAATTAGGGCTCAATTATTTGATAATTAGGGATTTCAAAATTTGGGAATTTCTGAAAATTATATTACATTTGGGCTTAACAAATTAATTTCATAGACTTTATTTTATATCTTGACCCATTAAAAATAACCTTAAGCCTATTACCAAGCCCAAACCTATAATCCCTATTCAAATAAGGTAACACCAAAAAGATACCAATTATCCTAATAATCTTCAATTAATAAAAGTCAATATTTTAAATTTTAATTTTAATTTTAACTAATTTCAGCTAATCAATTTTATTATAAAATTAATTAGCAATTGATGATACCTTCCATTCTTTTAGTCATCAGTTTAACATCCTACAAATTTATACCAAAACCCAGTCCAGGTACATTGAGCAATTTAAGCTCTATTACCATAAAAATTTCAGACGAAATTTTTGCTAAAATGTGCACTGATATTCAGCTGTAATTATTGTTAAAAAAAAAAAATCCTAAATATTATCTTTACTTAATTTAGAACATCAATCATACAGTACAAAAACACCAGTTAATATCATTCTAAAATACAACCATTTTACCGAGCTACAAAGATAAGACATAACTTCTTCTCCCTTTTCATTTCACTGCAAACACTCATCACAGTCACCCTCACTACCACCACCACCATCCGATCAACATAAAAAAAAAGAAGAAAAAGAAAAATAGATAGAGAAAGAGAAGAAAAGGCAGGCCTCGGTTCACTCCTTCACAAATATTGTCGATGTCGTTGCCCACACCGTCGCGCCGCCGCCGCACCGCCAGCCCGTTGCCACTGTGTGGTGTGTGTGGATGGGAGAAAGATTTAGAAAGAAAAAAAAAGAGATAGAGAGAGATGGGAAGATAAGGGGTTACTGAAAGAAGAAGAAGATGAGAAATGGGGGGGGGGGGTGTGGTTAGGGGGGATTGGGAATGGGAAAATGAAAAATAGCAAATGGGTTAAGAAAAAGAAAAAGAAGAAAAAAAGAATAAAGAGAGAAGAAATGATGTTGGTATTGGGAAAGGGAAAAAGGGAAAGGGTGGTTTACGGGAAAAAGGGAATGGGGAAGAAAGTAGGGGGTAAGGGGGGCGTTGGGGTAGGGGGTATGGGGTATGGGTAGAGAGATATTTTCTTTTGCAAATGGGTTTGCAGGAAAGAGAATAAAAATGGGAGAAAAAGAAAAGAAAAGAAAAGAAGAAAAGAAAAGAAAAGGAGAAATATAAATTTATTTTTAGGAACCCTATATTTTATCTAGCAAGCCAACTTTTTACCCAATTAATTATATTATATCAAATTTATTTATATATATATACATAATATACATATAAAAAAAATTGATACTAGTTTAAATTTAATTTGTAGGCAACAAGAATTTTCGGGCATAGAAATTTACACTCTTCAACACACTCTACTCTACGCTACTTTTCGAGGTAGGGGTTTTTCTGCTTTTATTTGTCCATGTTAAATGCTCTTCATATGTTGCTTGATAATATTGCTTTTACATGCTACGTGTATATAGTCGCGTGGGACCATACAGAGGTCAGGGGCATAAAAGTTCCCTCCGGTGAAATCCGTGGTCTGAGCCATATTTTAAATGTCTATAGTCGTGTGGGACCATAGAGGTCAGGGCATAAAAGTTCCCTCTGGTGAAATCCCGCCGATCTGAGCCATATTTTAAATGTCTATAGTCGTGGGGACCATACGAGTGCAGGTAATAAAAGTTCCTCCAGGTGAAACCCCGGATCTGAGCCATGTTTCAATGCCATAGCTACAATTACATTTTAAATGTTGAGCATGTTATTTTGTAATCTGTATTGTGTATTTAGCTTGGACAAATTCGCCTCTCTTGAGTAGTTGAATGCTCACCCCAAATATATTTCTATTTCGGATGAATGATGGAGTTGGCGGGACACGTGGAGCGGTGACCCAAATAATAAAATTAGAACAATAAACTTAATTTTTTTTATGGATATTTCTAATGTTAGGTATTTAAAATTTATCTATGGAATAGTTCTTGAAATTTTTATCTAATGAGTTTTTTTTTTTTATATTATCGCTTTAAATGGTAATGATCTTTGGAAAATTCACGTTTATTATAAATCGCATTATTACTTTATAAGTCGTATTTTATTATGAAAACGGGATGTTACATATATGTTACCTTATATTTCAGAAATAAATAAGTATTAACTATTTAGTATTATTAGCTTATTTCATAAATAAATATGCACCTTATTTATAGAAATAATACCGATAAGGAATTTTTTTCTCTCGCTACTTCGAGAGCTTTTGTTTCTTTTCTCTCATTCCTTCGAGAGTTTTGATTGCATTCTGCGTCATATTGTCTATTTCACAATTGTCTATTCGTATCATGGAAACCAACTTAGCAGATTTATCTCTGCATGAGGAAGAAGATGAAGGTTTTGTCTTGGATGAAGGAAGAGATGAGGGGCTGGTTAACTCAGAATTCAATCTCTGCCTTCTAGGGCGTTTTCTCACTGATAAAAATATCAATGTGCATGTTATGAAGAATCGGATGGCGAGTGTCTGGCGGCCTATGAAAGGAATAAATATTAAAGAGGTTGGATCTCAACGTTTTTTGTTTCGTTTTTACCATGATGTTGATGTGAACAGAGTTTGGAATGGTGGTCCGTGGTTTTTTGATAATCATCTCTTGGTGCTACACAGAGTTGTGACAGGTGATGTTCTATCGTTTGTCCCCTTGTTCTTTGCTCCTTTTTGGATTCAAATCCATGAATTGCCCATTGGGTATATGAGAGAAAGTGTGGGAAAACAATTGGGGGATTTTTGTGGGTAAGTATATTGAGTATGATTCAAAAAATAATTCAGCGATTTGGCGTTCATATATGCGGGTTAAGGTCTTGATCGATGTGAGGGTGCCGTTGAAAAGATTCAAAAAAATTAAAACACAAACTGGGAACTGGTCAATTGTTAAGTTCAAATATGAAAGATTGGGAATTTTTTGCTATATTTGCGGTTTAATGGGACATGGAGAACGTTACTGTGCGAAGAGGATGGGCCTGCGACAATGGGATATTGAGATGATTGAAGAATTGTTTAATGAGAGGGATCGTAATCAAATTGTTCAAATACCTCTGAACAATTTTGCAAGTGATGATAGGAGGATGTGGCACTTTTCAAAAAATGGCCAATATATGGTTAAAAGTGTGTATAAGGTTGCTGTTGCTGAGAGTAATGTTGGTAGGGGGATCAATCTTTGATGTGGAAAAAATTATGGAAGTTAAAAATACCCCCAAAGGTGAAGCATTTTATATGGAGGGTATGTTCAGATTGCCTACCGACTTACATCAATCTGTCAAGAAGACATATTGTTGTTGAGTGTAATTGTGTATTGTGCAATGGTGATTATGAAACAGGGTGGCATACATTCATTGAATGTAAGTTCAGCCGGGATGTTTGGAGGTATGTTGGTATGGAAGAGGTGGTGCATGAATGGAGCATTGATGCTGATTCCATGAAGGAATTTGTGGAACATGTTGTAATATGGCTCAATTCCATTGGTAGCCCATATAACATTTGTCCTGGCCCATTGAGAAGAAGCCCAAAGCAACCAGCCCCATTTGTTTGACCCGGACGGTTTGACCTGGCTGAGACCCGTGGACCCTTAATTTTGAATCTAACCGTTGGATTGAGGGATTTAATCTCAACCATCCAACACCCTCTTATTACCCTTACCTGTTGGAACCCTAGGGGACAACGAGAATGATCTAATCTCTCTCTCTTTTTCTTTGCCAGCTCTCATTGACCTCTCTCTCGCCAAAAATCTCGATCTCTCTCTTCTCGATTCTTTGTGAATCCTTTGTGAGTGACCTGTGAGATTTCTGATAGAGCTCCGATCATCTTCTTGATTCGGTTCTTGTGAGTTTCTTCAGTGGATTTACGAAAGGGTTTGGGTATTTGAGGTTCGACCTTCGTGGTCTTCCTCCGGTGGCTGTCCGTTCGTGTTTCTCTTCCGGTGGTTGTCTCCTTCGTGGTTTCTCTGGGAAAAACTTGGGCGTTGGAAGGCTATAGGGCTTCGGGTCTCTTTGTGGCCAACTTTGGGTGCGTCCGGTTTCGTAGTCGACGGTGAAGGGACCGCTACACACAACACGAGCCTAAGTCGATTCGACCACTAAGCTTCGTGCTTCAAACCGGTGATACCCTTCATTTACCTTGATTTCAGTTTTAGTTCTATTTCAGAGCTTTCATTGATTTCTGTTTTTGACCTTTTTTGTTGCAGCGGTTCGGGCCGGTTATAGGCAGCCCGGTGTTCAGTCCGATCGGAGTTGCTGTTTGGTAGTTTGTTTTCAGTTTCTGTAGGCTTTTATTTTCAGCTCTCATTTTTGCTTTCTTTTCTTTGGCTTGAATGGGAAAGTGCCTTCCCTTGTGCGTGTGCATCGCACGACTTTATTTTCTGGTTTATTGCAATATTAGAAAGAGGCCTGTAATTCCTAATCCCTACCCCGTAGGATTATTTTGTAATAGTTAAGTTCGTCGGACTATTGTTGAAATGGCTATGGCGTTCGGACACGACAGCGGGGTCGATACCTAACAGTGGTATCGAGCATCCCCCATGTGGCGATGCGAAACCCTTACCCTAGGGTTTCGCTCGGTAAAGAGGCTTGAACTCTCCTTTTACTACTTTTAGTAGTGTAAATACCGCTTGCCGCGGTTTATTTCTTAGTCTTTATTTTTGGGATTACGTGTGATCCCTTATTTGCTCTACGTGGTTGATCGTCATTACGTGGTTGATCGTCTTTACGGTTTTCTTATTTAGTATTAAAGGAACTCCAGCGTAAAAGCCGCTTGACCCTACATCGCGAGTGTAGTAGAATCTGTGGTGCGAGGGGTTTCTATCTGTGGCCCTTATTTGTCTTCTTGTATTCGATTTTTTACGTGTGTTTTGTTGTTTGTTCTGTGATTATAACTTGCTTTGTGTGCCTTGTGTTTTAAAAAAGCTGTTGTGTTTTTGTGAAAATGGATGTGCCTAGTTATAATCTTGAACCGTTTAATGGAAAAACTGATTTTTGATTTGGCAATGAGAAAATGAAAGGAATTTTAATTCACAAAAAAGTTTATAAGGCTATTAGTGGTGTTTATGGTGAAAAAGATCGCATTTGAAAAGAAAAGTGAAATTGATGAGTATGCATATTCTTCTATCATTTTGAATCTTTCGACTCGTGCTTAGGAAGGTTGGTAAACTTGATTCGCAAAAGCTTTGTGGGAAAAATTGCAAGAATTGTATATCTTGAAACTTCTTTGCACTAGTAAATTTGTTTTTGCTTGAAAAATTCTTGATTTAAACTTGATTTAAACTTGATTTAAACAAAGAGATTGATGAAAATTTGGATGTGTTTACCAAATTAATTCAAGATATTAAAGCGGATTTGGTGATAAGAATATTGATGATTATACTCTATTGTGCTTTTAAATGCAATTCTGAATCTTACGGTGATGTTAAATCGCTTATTAAGTATGGTAGAGATTCTATTACTCTAGACATGTTGTGAATGGCTTAAAAAGCAAGGAACTTGATTTAAAAGTCAATAAGGGGGTAGCGAGAATTAGGGAGGTTATGCATGTTCGGGGGTAGGTCCCTGACATAGGTTTGGTAACCACCAAAAATCGATAATCATCAAAATCGGAATTTTCACAAGAAAAAGGGTAAAAGCAAGTCTAGATCCAAGTCAGGCCTAAAGGAAGAAAATCTATAAATGTGGTGAGGTAGGTCATTACATTAAGGAGTGCCCTAATAAGAAAGGAAACGAGAATTTTAAAAATGATCAAGCAAATATGGCTTCTAGTAGTGAAAATGTTGGTGAAATTTTTATGGTGTCGATTTATGTGAAAAGCATCTTTGTTAATTTTGTGAAATCAAACTCTGTGATTGATAATGAATGGCTTATTGATTCGCCTGCACTTTTCACATGTCACCATTTAAAAATCATTTTCAAGCTCTGATGAAGTGAAAAGCTGTCATGTTTCTATGGCAAATAAGAAAAAATGTGAAGTTCTTGGAATTGGTGATATTTGCTTGAAATTTGAATCGGTTATGCTTACACTTTGAAAAATGTTAGACATGTACGATTTGTGCAATAATTTGATATCTTGTCTTTGCGTTAGAAAATGATGGATTAGAAGGGAGATTTGGAAATGGTGTTATGAAAATTTTGAAAGGTTCTTTAGTGATTTTCAAAGCTGTCAAAAGGAATAACTTGTATGTTTGTTTTTCTGAGACTATGCCTGTTGCTGTGAATGTTGTGAATGTTGTCAATGTTGATAAAACTGATTTATGGCATAAAAGGCTAGGTCACATGAGTGGTAAAGGTCTTGAAATTCTGAAAAAGGCTGGTTGTTTGGTAGTGATGTTCTATCATGTTTGCCCTTTTGTGACTCATGTGTGTTAGGAAAACAACATAAAGTAAAATTTCCTGTTTCTCCTTTTCCTAATCAATCTGTTTGCACTGATATACTTGAGTATTTGCATGCTGATGTTTGGGGTCCGTTTAGTGAACCCACTCAAGGTGGAAATAGGTATTTCCTGTCTATAATTGATGATTTTTCCAGAAAAGTGTAGGTTTTCTTAATGAAAATTAAATCTGATGTGTTTGAAAAATTCAAGAATTGGAAAACATTGATTGAGAATCAAACCGGTAAAAGGATTAAAACCCTTATGATGAGATAATGGTCTTGAATTACGCAATAACTTGTTTGACAACTTATGTCTTGAATATGGTATTAAAAGGCATAAAATTGTGCCTTATATGCCGCAGCAAAATGGTGTTGCCGAGCGTATGAATAGAACCTTACTTGAAAGGGTTAGGAGCATGATTGCTTCCTCGGATCTTTCAAAAAGGTTTTGGGGTGAAGTTGTTCAAACGGTTTGCGTATTTGATTAATAGATCTCCATACGTGCCTTTGAAAGGAAAATGTCACGAATTTGTGTTTTACGGTAAACAAATTGATTTTTCAAACTTGAAAGTATTTGGTTGTCTTTGCATTTGTTCATCAAAAAGGTGATAAACTTGAACCAAGATCTAAAAAATGTGTTTTTTTAGGATATCTGAAGGTGTGAAAGGTATAGGTTGTGGCTTAGGGTGAACCTGGTTTTAAAATTTTAATTAGTAGAGATGTCATTTTTAATGAATCCGAATTTCCATGTTTGACTCCATCTTTGCCTTTGTGTGAATCGAGGGCTGCTCCAAATAAGGTGGAGCAAATACATTTCAAGTAATTTTGATCGTCGAAAATGTACATCTTTGAAATTGAAAATGTGCTGAACATATTCCGAAAATGTGCACGATTTTGTGCATATGCACGAAAATGTTGATGTTTTTGATTTGAATGATAAATTGGCTGATTTGGATGATAATGAACATCATGAACTTGGTAACTATCAACTTGCTAGGGATAGAACTCGAAGTAATATTAAGCTGCAACCTTCGTTTTGATGATTTTCACTTGACTTCGTATGTGTTTTGTTTTTGAGTCAATTGATAATTGTGAACCTAAAACTTACCAAGAAGCTTTAAATTCGAACATTCTCAAGATTGGTTAAATCTATGCATGAAGAAATGAAATCTTTACATGTTAACAACACTTGGGTACTTGTACCTAAACCACGAAAAATTATTTACGTGGTTGATTGTGAGTGGTTGTTTAAAGTAAAGAATGAGAATGATTAATGCGTTTTAAAGCTAGACTTGTGGATAAAGGTTTTACTCAAAAGGAAGGTGTTGATTATCTTGAAATATTTGCTCTGTTGTGAAATTTACAACCGTGCGAATTATGCTTGCCTTATTTGCTTTCGAGTTTAATTGGGAATTAAAGCGGTAAGATGTGAAAACCGCCTTTTTGCATGGTGATTTAAGCTGAAAAAATCTATATGCAAATGACTGAAGGTTTTGTGGATAATAAGAAATCGATTTTGTTTGTTTGTTGAAAAAATCCTTATATGGCTTGAAACAATCTCCTAGATGTTGGAACAAGAAATTTGACGAATGCATGTTGCCTTTGAATTTTAATAGAAGTAATTACGATCATCTGTCTTTATTTCAAAGAAAATGCAAAAGTGCTGTTTTCTTGTTGATTTATGTTGATGATATCTTTGTTGATTAGTCCATGTGTGAAAACTATTGAGCATGTTAAAAGCTGTCTAAGTCTAAGTTTGACATGAAATATTTAGGAGATGCTAAAAGGATTTTAGGAATGAACATCTTTAGAGATAGGAAAAAGTGTGATTTTTGAATCAAATTTCTTATGGGCGAGAAAATTTTGTCTAAATTTTCTATGAGTGATTCCAAACTTTGTTAATGTACCTTTTTTGCCCATTTCTTGTTAAGTAAAGAACAGTGTCCTAAAACTGAGCATGATATTAATTCTATGAAGAATGTGCCATATTCCAATGCTATAGGTTCTGTTATGTATCTTATGGTTAGCACTAGACCGGATATTGCTTATTCTGTGAGTTGCTTGAGTAGATACATGTCTAATCCTGGAATTATACATTGGAATGCTCTTAAATGGCTTTTGCGTTATTTGAAACATTCTTTGAATTACGGTTTGAAATTTGCTAAGTGCAAAGATGGGGTTAAATTGAATGGTTATGTGGATTCTAATTATGCAAATGATAAGGATAACAGAAAATCAACAACATCTTATGTGTTCACTTTGTGTGGTTCATGTGTTAGTTGGAAATCACGATTCTGACACATTGTTGCATTGTCTACAATCGAATACGAGTATATAGTCATTTAATTGAAGCATTTAAAGAAGCACTTTGGCTTAAGGGCTTGATTTACGAACTTGGTTTTCTTGATGGTAATGTTGTTGTTTTTAAATGACCAACGGTATTCAATTGTGTAAGAATCTGTTTTCATAATAGAACTAAGCATATCGATGTGAGGTTTCATTATATTCGTGATATTGTTGCTAAAGGCTTAGTTAATCTTGAAAAAATACCTTCGAATTTAATCCTTTGATATGGGAACTAAATGCACTGCTTTGTTAGTAAATTTCTAACATGTTTAAAAATTTGAATTTTGATACGAGGTGATTAAGCGGAAGCGTACTTGTTGGTTTTTGTTTATAACATCTTTATGTGCTTGTTATAAATCGCTGTTTTGTGGCTTTGTGTGTGCAATAAATGAAAAATGAAAAAAAGATGATGATGATTATGTGTATGTGTCGAAGTCGTAGGAGGAAGGAATTGTGCAAGGTGGAGAATGTTGTAATATGGCCCGATTCCATTGGTAGCCCATATAACATTTATCCTGGCCCATTGAGAAGAAGCCCAAAGCAACCAGCCCCATTTGTTTGACCCGGACGGTTTGACCCGGCTGAGACCCGCGGACCCTTAATTTTGAATCTAACCGTTGGATTGAGGGATTTAATCTCAACCATCCAACACCCTTTTATTACCCTTACCTCTTGGAACCACAGGGACAACGATATGATCTAATCTCTCTCTCTTTGCTGGGCCGCTCGCTGACCTCTCTCTCTGCCAAAAATCTCGATCTCTCTCTTCTCGATTCTTTGTGAATCCTTTGTGAGTGACCTGTGAGATTTCTGATAGAGCTCCGATCATCTTCTTGATTCGGTTCTTGTGAGTTTCTTCAGTGGGTTTCCGAAAGGGTTTGGGTATTTGAGGTTCGACCTTTGTGGTCTTCTCTCCGGTGGCTGTCCGTTCGTGTTTCTCTTCCGGTGGTCGTCTCCTTCGTGGTTTCTCCGGGAAAAACTTGGGCGTTGGAAGGCTATAGGGCTTCGGGTCTCTTTGTGGCCAACTTTGGGTGCGTCGGTTTCGTAGTCGACGGTGAAGGGACCGCTACACACAACCACGAGCCTAAGTCCCGATTCGACCACTAAGCCGTGCTTCAAACCGGTGATACCCTTCCTTTACCTTGATTTGAGTTTTTGACCTTTTTTGTTGCGGTTCGGTAGGTTATAGGCAGCCCGATGTTCAGTCCGATCGGAGTTGCTGTTTGGTAGTTTGTTTTCAGTTTCTGTAGGCTTTTATTTTCAGCTCTCATTTTTGCTTTCTTTTCTTTGGCTTGAATGGGAAAGTGCCTTCCCTTGTGCGTGTGCATCGCACGACTTTATTTTCTGGTTTATTGTAATATTAGAAAGAGGCCTGTAATTCCTAATCCCTACCCCGTAGGATTATTTTGTAATAGTTAAGTTCGTCGGACTATTGTTGAAATGGCTATGGCGTTCGGACACGACAGCGGGGTCGATACCTAACAGAACAAGTGATCAGCTATCATGAGATATGAATTGTGTCAAAATGCTTGCTGATAATGTGGAGTATCTGGAAGGAAAGAAATGAGGCTTTATGGAACAAAAGTCATAAAAATGCAGCTGGAACTGTGCGTACGGCTTTGGCTGTATTGAATGAATGGTGCTCGATACATAACGTCAGATTTGTGGAAGTTGGAGATGAAGGCCATGATCAGCAGCAGACCAAGTGGATTAAACCATATCCTCCCTATTTTAAGTGTAATGTTGATGCATCTTTGTCAAACACACAAGGGATGACAAGTGTTGCTATGGTAATAAGAGATGATAGAGGGGAGTTTGTGGTGGCTAGATCTGTGCTATTCCCGGGATTCTACCAAGTTCGTGAGGCCGAAGCAATTGGGGTTCGAGAAGCTTTATCTTGGACAAAAAATTTAGGATTAAAATATTTGATCCTCGAGACGGATGTGAAATACGTTGTGGATGGCCTAACTAATATAGAGAAAGGGATGTCAGAATATGATATTTTGTTGAAAGAATGTCAGTTGCTACTTCAAAGTAAACCTGCCTTTTCGGTAACGTTTGTTAGAAGAAATGGCAATATGGTTGCTCATGCACTAGCAAAGGAAGCTTTTTCTTTTGATAGTCCATCAGTGTGGAGTTCTCCACCTCTTTGTATCATGAACTATATTTTGGATGATTTGAGATATCAATAAAATGCTTTAATTTTACCTCAAAAAAAAGTACTATTAGCTTATTCATACCTAATTATATATTTATATATATTATATATATATAAATAATGTAGATATTTACCAACTATTTTAAATTTTTATTATTAAATGTATATCTACAATTATTTTACCTATAATTTTACAAATATCTTAATACTTACATATAGATTTTTCTGTAGGTTAATTGATTTTTTCTTACATTGATATATATCAAAGTTAGTAAGATTTTCTTTAATGGAAATCTCTTTGAAATTGAAATTCATCCGTACATATGTTTCATAGCAATGGAATCACACTTTTCTTTTCTTATTTATTTTTTTTAATTTTTTAATTTTTTAATAGTATAATATACCCATATGAGTCACAGTCTCCGTTGGCTTTCTAGAAAGTGATTAAATTCCCTTTTTCTTCATAACCAAATGCCAACTTTTTCAAATAATGTACAAAGGAAAAAGAAAGGGTAATTATAGTATTTTCTCTTCTTTTCTTTCCATTTTGGGATGATGCTCGAATGCCCCTATATCACAGTCAAAGCCTTTTTTTTAAAAGTTTTTTATTTATTAGTATTTTCAATATTCACAAATTATGAATTAGGTTCAAATTCTCAATTTCAAGTGTTTTGTTTTTCTATGAGCTTCTTTTTTTTTATATGATACTTTTGATGACAAATAAAAAAAAACTTATGTTCCTACAATATATATATATATATATATAAATATATATTATAAACATTAATGAGCAGTGGCGGACGCAGTATTTCGGCTTTGAGGGAGCGAAAAACGGACCGAGTTTATAAATTTAAGCTATGCGATTTTTTTTCATATGTTAACCATAATTAATGGCTTTATATATTGTAAAAGACCATTATTTGCCGTTTTTATCAAATTTTTGGGGGAAATTGTAAATTAATTCATTTATTTTACCTATTAAAAAATAATTTGGAAAACTTTTGGGGGAAATATTTTTGGAAAATTTTTGGGGGCAATTATAAATTAATTCATTTATTTTACCTTTTAAAAAATAATTTGTAAAACTTTTGGAGGTGAAAAAAAAATTTGGAAAATTTTGGGGGGCAGTGGCCCCCCTTGTGTCCGCCGGTGTTAATGAGGACAATTTGTAACGACAAATATCATCTTTAATAAAATGTTTTGTTATCGTCAAAAATAAAAATAAAAATAAAAAATGAAGACAATTTCATTTCTGGTCCTTCAATTTTGCCACTAATTCAATTTGGTATCTCAAGTATAGTGTTCATTAGAAATAGTCCATATATAACATCTTAAATATTGTTCGATAAATCTAACCATATCTGTTAAATTTCTCCTTTTTGTAATGAGTTGAGAAGAGCGGATAGAAAGGTTGTATTCTAAAGAAACCGCAAGACCAAGTCTGAACCCATAATCAACACTCTTTTGACCTTTGTAAGGGTGACACTGATCGATACCGGCCACTTAAGAACTACAAATCTCGTGGTATTTTTTAAATTTCTCTCTCTCTCTCTCTCTTTTATTTTTTTTTTTGATTATTAGTAGAGTTGCACGTGTATGAGGGACTAACATTATAAAAATAATAAAAGTCTCCAATTTAAGGGGACCAAATAAAAATGTAATAGTTTCAATGCTCACGCGTATTCAGTTGCATGGGTGCCAGAACTATTTCTATTCTACAATGAGAATGTTGAGGGCCATGCAGAAAAACTGAAATTAAACTAATGACATAAAAGAAAAATTCAAAATTATGATTTTCTGAGATGTGAAAATAAGTTAATTGTAGTTTGTGCAATAAAAGAATTAATTCATTGGTGGAAGTAATTAGTCTGAACCAATGGTGTACATTCATCATTTCATCTTAATGATTATTTCATTGATTGTATTTTATTTTGTGGTTGGATGGTCGCCCACTAGGGATGTCAATTTTGGCCCGACTCACGGGTACTCGCTCCGCCCTGCCCTTGACCCGCGGCTGGGCAGGGTGGGGTGTGTATTACTTCCACTCCGCGCCGCATGGTAAATTTACTCTTTTTAATATATTTATTATACATTTTGCAAATACAATATAATTTTTAGCATTTATAAATTGATAATAACAACTTTAGTAAAATATATATATATATATATATATATATATATTTCATTTTTTCGTATTTAATTTTATTTAAATTGGGTCATGACAAGTCGACCTGTCCCACAACGTAGCCACGATGGGTCTCCCTAGAATGGAGCGAGTCTAGGTCTTTATATACTCAACCCGGTCCATTATCGTCTCTAACCAATGAAGAATATTGAGAATAAAACATGTGTACGTTTTGATTGATGGATTGTACGTAAAAATAAATTTATTTTGATACTTCATGGTGGATTTAAGTTTTTAGAACTTTTATTTTAAATTAGTTTTTTATACACATAATCACGGGTTGTCATAGGGTGCTTCGCTCCCTTCCATAACCCAAATTGTACTAGTCCACAAAGAAAATTAAAGAAAAAAAAGCTATATGTTTTGGCTAAGGAAAAAAAAATTGAAATAGGGATAATTCGACGTATTGGCTAGGTAACCTGACATACATAATATAGAGTCATTTTGCATGTTTCCCCAAATCATTCCACCAACACGAATCCTTAAATCCAAACTCAATGAAAGAAAATTATGATGTATTTAACTTATAATTAAATGAAAAAAGTTAATTTTGATAGAATTAACCTTTGATGTTGAAAAGGTCTCCGGTGGCGAGATCTTCTCAAGAATCCAACTCGATTCTCAGCTAGCCTGCAAAAGACTAACCGGAGAGAACTCCGGCGTAAGCACTCCGACGATCAAGTTAGTAAAAGGGAAGAAGAGTAAAGAAAAGTGTATAAAATATAAAAGCTGAATAAAAATGCCAAGATCCCTTCATCTCTCACATTCTTCCTCCTTTTATACCCAACTCATTTTGTCCTTGATGTCCACGTGTCCAATCTGGATTAGGAGTCAAAACAAGGTAAGAAAATGTGTCAGGTCGACAAAAAGAACGATCCACATCCGCCGTTGGCCTGCGGGAATAGTTACTTCTGTCGAATCACCTTCTTAGGATATTAATTACTTGTCAGGTCTTCCTCGCGGGATATTTAATGCTCGCAGGTAGGACCTGACACTTAATAAATTCATGTCATGTCATTCCCATCTTTTAGTAACTTCTTGTCAAGTCGATCGAAGCTTTGGCATTTCCAGTCAAGTCAACCGTATCATTTAGTAATCGGCTACCGTAGTATCTCCTAGTAACTCCCCGTCCGGCTGATCATTGTATCTCCTAGTTACTCTCTGTCGGTTCGGCCGTATCTCCTAGTTACTCTCTGTCAGCTCGGCCGTATCTCCTAGTTACTCTCTGTCGGCTCGGCCGCACCTTCTAGTTACTCTCTGTCCCGCCTCGGCCGTATCTTCTAGTTACTCTCTCTGTCATTTCGTCGTCAAAACTCTTAGAACTCTATCGTGTCGTCAAAGCTCTTATTATTCTATAAGGTCGTCCAAAGCTCTTAGAACTCTATCAGGTCGGCCGTATCTATAGTAGACCTCATTAGTAGACCCCATGTCAGCTAACTCCTAAACAACCATTAGATCGGCTAATTTCTATGTGATTAGTTAGGTCGGCCAAGACGTTCTCGATCTAGGCCACCTCTTGTATTTCTAGTTCAGCTCGGTCGTGTTCCTGTACTTGTAACAAGATCGCTTCTTTTGTATGTTTTTAGACATGCCGAATCAACTAGTCCCCCTACTCTCCTAGTTTGAGCGTAGATCTAAACTAGGTGAGTATAAAGTACCAGATCTCCTATGAGTGTACCGAATCAACTAATCCCCCTACTCTCCTAGTTTGAGCGTAGATCTAAACTGGGTGAGTATAAAGTATTAGGTCTCCTATGAGTGTACCGAATCAACTAGTCCCCCTACTCTCCTAGTTCGGTCGCAGATCTTAGCTAGGGGAGTAAAAAATATATTAGTTTTTCCAGCTCTGCTTCATGATGTATCGGGGCGACCAGCTCTGAACTGTGAGAGTGTACACTAAGCCTCAGCAGCTAGGTTGTCGAGTAATGATTTTGAAT
The DNA here is from genome assembly GCA_016081115.2 of Rehmannia glutinosa. Taxonomy (NCBI): domain Eukaryota; kingdom Viridiplantae; phylum Streptophyta; class Magnoliopsida; order Lamiales; family Orobanchaceae; genus Rehmannia; species Rehmannia glutinosa. The sequence goes on from JABTTQ020002605.1 coordinate 458,123, forward strand.
TTCAAAAGTCTTCTTTGATTCCCGCGTCTGACACGCATTTAATTATTTCATTTCAAACGTCCCTTCCCTCTCTCTCTTCCCCCCAGCCGTTGATCTGCCTATCATTCAGCGGTTCCTATCCATCCTCCCTTCATCTTCCTTGAGACTCCTCTATAAATACCCCTATTCCCCTTCCTCACTCCATTTTCACCATTTTCGCCCCTTTCAAGCTCCCTGCAACTTTGTTTTTTTTTTTCCAAAAAAAAATCGAGAAAAATTCGTCTCTCCCTTTCATCTTCCTTGAAGTTTCCATGGCCAGCAGATCAAGTAAGTTTTAATTCTTACTTCCTCTATTCTTCTTCTTTTATTTCTTCCTCTCCCCTTTTTTTTTATAAAAAAAATTTGCTTTTCTTGTATATATATATATATATATATATATATATACGTATACGCCTAAATCCATTTGCATGCTTCCCTTTTCCCTCCCGTGCACTTTTCGCCCTTCTCATTCGGATCGTGATCTTTTAATCGAGTTTTCTACCCATTTCCTTCCTTCTATAAAAATGGCTTCTTCTAGTAACAATCCAGCTCGGCCAAACATTTATAGTACCTTATCGCAAGAGTCGCTAAATAACCTCCGCATCAATGCGGGCATACCCGATGCTTACGAGCTACGCCTTCCCGGACCCACCGATGTACCATACAGCCCTCCCTCGGGGTTTGCTTGTTTTTTTGTGGAGCAACTCGAGGCAGGGCTCCGCTTTCCTGTTCTTGACCTGATCTGTCGAATCTCTCGGAGCTTTGGTATCCCCCTAACCCAACTGGTCCCCAACTCCATTAGGTTATTAGTTAGCTTCTCCATGATACTTCAACACTCACAAGAAGTGCCCACACCCCAGCTCTGGCTCACTTTATACCAGGCTAAAACTTTTAGCTCCCGGCTTTTTTTACTTTACTAGCAGGGGTTTAGCCAAGTTCATTGATGGCACTCCCTCTTCTAACGGGTACTGGAAGAAGAGGTTCTTTTACATTTCTTCTCCTGAGTCGTGGCCCTTTGCCACTCGCTGGATCGATGACCTTCCCCATCAAGGCAGGGGTGCTAAACCTACTCCGACCACCTTGGATCTAGCCCGGCGCTTAAACAGTGACCCTTATCATGCCCAGCTCTTGGTTGAGTCCTGGCCTTTACTGTATTATTTCCATTTGAGTCCCAAAGCGGTAGATCTACCTGTAGACCTAGGTATACTTGAGCAATTTTTGTTACTTTTTCTTGCATTTAAACGTATTCTAATCCCTTCTTTTTACAGAACAATCGATGCAAGAGAGGCTAGCTCGGGCGGCCGATGCGAGGAAATCTTCAGGCCAGCCCATACACCCTGAAGGGGAGGGGCATATCCCTTTGACGAGCACTCCCCGGGAGCAGGTCCCTCCTGCTCCCCATACTCTAGCTGCCTCGACTCAGAGTCCTCGGAGGCAAGCCTCTCGCAGCCCTTCTCCTCCTGCCGCCGACCTGATCTGTCATAGGAAAAGGTCCCATGCGACATCTAGCTTGGGGACATTTCACCCCTTAAGGCCCCGACTTAATTTGGCCGATCTCCCAACTGGAGAGGGGGATTCCCCTCTCAATATCATGGTTCCAGAGCTCAATGCTACCTGGGTGGAAAACCTGGTCACTCCGGTCCATCAGCGAGCTTTAGGGAATGCGGACATCCAAGTCCGTATTCGAGACATGGCCCATCACGTATCTCGGGCAATAATTTACAAAGTTTTAAATAGTATTTTTATTCGCTTCAGCTTGCTTACTCATTTCTTGCTTTCCAGATGATTCTTACCATGGGATCAATAGTTCGGGATGCCCGTGTAGGTCTGACTGATGCTACCGAGCTGAGGCGGGCAAACAAGATCATGCAGCATCGATTCGATCAGGTGCAATCCAGATCTACTACCCTGGATACCGAGCTGCAGAAGGCCTCTTCGGAGATTCAAGCGTTAAAGGCCCAACTCACTACTTCGGAGGACAAGGTTAAGGCCTTGGAGGTGGAGTTGACAACGGCTCGAGGGGACATTATCCGAGCTAGGGAAGAGGGAAGATCTGTTGGGTATGAGGCTGGCCAAGCCGAGTGGCAACAGGAGAAGGAGAAATACCCGGCTTCTGACGAATACCTGGACCAGGTAGCTGACGTTGCTCTTCCCTACCTTGAGCAAGGCATGCTCATCATGGCCAAAAGGGCTCAAGCCAAGGGACTCACGCTCGAGGTTCCTGACCTGAAGGAGACGATCAAGGAGTTGTCCGATGCCTCTGAGCCAGCAGCTAATCCTTCAGGGGGTGCTCTATCCAGCTCGGCTTCAGCTCTTGCGCAGCCTTCTCCTCTGTAAGTTCAACCCTTAACTACTCATCCCTCTCTCGAAACACTAAGTAGCGATAGTGAGGGGACTCCCGATCCTAGTGATGCCGATGTGCAAGGCAATGTAGTGCCCTAAATGCTTCAGGGCCTTTGTAATTATATTTTGTTAATGAACCTATGTACTTAAAAGTCTTTGTTAATTACTCCTTTGATTTGTAATATTTGATGCATATTTTCTCTATTCAGTTCGACCTGTCATTTTTGTATATATTTCAATAGTTGGTCTACCCTACTTGAGATGACTCGAGCTGAGCTCGACCTCTAGGGGATTTGAGAAAAGCCCCCGTACGGTTAGAATTTTCCCCAAGGGACTTGAAGAGATACGAGCTGAGCTCGGCTTCCAAAGGGTTCGAACCCCTTGGAGAATCTCCCGAGGGACTGAGATGAGATGAGTGAGCTCGATCACTCAGGGGTTTGAGCTTGTTTATCCCTCGGAGATAGAATTTCCCCAAGGGACCTGAGATGGTACGAGCTGAGCTCGGCCACTCAGGGGTTTGAGCTTGTTTAACCCTCGGAGATTGAATTTCCCCAAGGGACCTGAGATGGTACGAGTTGAGCTCGATCACTCAGGGGTTTGAGCTTGTTTAACCCTCGGAGATAGAATTTCCCCAAGGGACCTGAGATGGTACGAGCTGATCTCGGCCACTTAGGGGTTTGGGCTTGTTTAACCTCGAGAGATAGAATTTCCCAAGGGACTGAGATGGTGCAGTGAGCTCGAGCGCCATTCAGGGGTTTGAGCTTGTTTAACCCTGGAGATAGAATTTTCCCAAGGGACCTGAGATGGTACGAGCTGAGCTCGGCCACTCAGGGGTTTGAGCGAGACCTAGAAAACACATTATATAGTCGCAAAATATCGATTGCATTCATACTAGTAAATCATACATAGAATTTCCTTAGATGACATACATTCCATGGCCTAGGAATTTTAGTGCCCTTCATATCTTCCAATTCATAGGCTCCCTTAGCAATTACTTTAGTGACCTTGTAAGGCCCTTCCTAGTTCGCCTCTAGCTTTCCTACTGGCTTCAGAGCGTCCGCTTGTCTCAAGATCAGATCTCCCACTTTGAAACTCCTCTTTCTTACTCTCCTGTCATACGTGGCTTTTAACAAACTTTTGCTAGCTTCCATCTTCAAATATGCTTGCTCTCTCCTCTCTTCCACTTGGTCTAATGCCTCCCTTAATAGTTCTGTATTGAGTTTTTCCTCGAAGTTCTGGACGCGGTGACTTTCCATGCCGATCTCTACAGGTATGATAGCTTCAGTTCCTTATACCAAGCTGAACGGAGTTTCTCCCGTTGCCTCCTTGGGAGTGGTGCGATGAGACCATAGTACTGAGTGCAGCTCGTCCACCCATCCTCCTCCAGCTCTTTCCAGCCTTGCCTTGATTCATTTGACAATAGAGTGATTCGTGACCTCTACCTGCCCATTTGTTTGAGGGTGGGCTACGGAAGTAAAATGCTGCTTGACTTTCATCTCTGCTAACCATTTCCTGATCTTCCTGCCCTGAAATTGAGTTCCGTTATCCGATATCAGATCTCTCGGCCATCCATACCTGCTAACTAAATTTTTCTAGATAAAACTTCTAATTTGCGACTCGGATATTCTGGCCACGGGTTCTGCCTCCACCCATTTGCTGAAGTAATCCACTGCCACGATTAAAAAATTTCTCTGTCCTATTGCCCTTGGGAAAGGTCCCACAATATCTATCCCCCACTTCGTGAAAGGGCACGGCGAGCTCATAACCCCTAACCCCGCTGGCCGATGATGTATCGAGCTATGTCTTTGGCAACTCTCACATTTCCTTACCATTTCCTCAGACGCCTTCTTCCATTTTGGCCAAAAATATCCAGCTCGGACCACCTTCTTGGCTAAAGCCCTTCCTCCGATGTGCGCCGCATGCGCCCTCATGTATCTCCCTCAGCACATAATCACCCTCCTCTTCTGATAAGCATCTCAGATATGGCAAGGAGAACGCCTTTTTGTACAACATCCCTCCAATTAACCGAAATCGCACAGCTCTTGCTTTTAATCGCTCTGCCTTTCTCTTATCCTCAGGTAGGTCGTTCGAGCTTAAATACTTGTGAAGCTCAGCTCTCCAGTCATCCCCCTCTCCTATTTCCGTGATCTTGGCTCCGATGCTGGGCAGGCTATCCGTTAAAACCGTTATGCTTCGTGACTCACTTTCCTGAGCTGAGCTAGCCACTTTCGAAAGATGGTCTGCCTTCGTGTTCTCTCCCCTTGGTACTTGTAGCAACTCAAATTTATCAAACTTTTTTACCAGCTCTGCCACCACTCTTACGTACCTCCTCATTCTATCTTCTTTGATATCGAAGTTCCCCCCGACCTGATTTGTTGCCAACATTGAATCGAAATATGCTATTACATCCCTGACGCCCAGGTCTAATGCCATTTTGAGTCCTCTTACTAAAGCTTCATATTCAGCCTCGTTATTTGAGGCTTTGAACCCAAACTTAATAGCAAACTCCAGGTCTTCCCCCGCTGGATTGGCCAGGACAATCCCGGCACCGCTTTCCCCAATTGAAGCAGAACCGTCCACGTGCAATAACTAGACTTGCATTGATGTGCTCGGCTCTGCTGCCATTTTTTGTAAAAAAATCCGCCAGAGCTTGCGCTTTGATGGCCACTCTAGGCCTATATTCCAAGTCGAACTCCCCCACTTCTATGACCCACTTTATCATGCGACCTGACACTTCCGGTTTCCCCATAATGTGCCCTAAAGGCATGTTAGTAAGCACCACCACCTTGTGAGATAAGAAGTATGGCCTTAATTTACGAGTAGCCGTCACCAGAGCCAGCCCTCCTTTTTCTATTTCTGAATATCTTGTTTCCGCCCCTTGCAAGACCTTACTAACATAATAAATCGGCATTTTCTTATTTCCCTCCGACCTTAATAACACAGAGCTGACCGCCCCCATTCCTATGGAAAGGTACAGATACAATTCCTCACCTCGGCTCGGTTTGGTAAGCAACGGTAGTGCTACTAAACAAGCTTTCAATTCCCTAAAGGCTTGTTCGCACTCCGGTGTCCATTCGAAATTTTTAGCCTTTCTTAACACCTTGAAGAAAAGAAGACTCCGCTCTGCTGACCTAGAGATGAAACGGTTGATCCGCTTTATACGCCCGTGAGTCGTTTGTACCTTGCCGATGCTTGTGGGTGATTCCATTTCTACTACAACCCTTAATTTCTCAGGATTTACCTCGATGACCTTTTCTGTAACCATGAAACCGAGGAACTTTCCAGATTTGACACCGAACGAGCACTTAGCAGGGTTTAACTTCATTCCAAACCTCCTCAATGCTACGAATGTCTCTCCCAAATCTGCTATATGGTCCTTCTCCTTCCTATTTTTTACCAGCATGTCGTCAACATAGACCTCCATGTTGCGGCCCAACTGGTGTTTGAACACCCTTTCCATCAACCTTTGATAGGTAGCCCCGACATTTTTCAGCCCGAATGGCATGACTACGTAACAATAAGTCCCCGAGGAAGTGATGAAACTCACCCTTTTCTGGTCTCCTCCGCCAACCTGATCTGATGATAACCTTGATATGCATCCATCATGCTTAACAGTTCATATCCCGCATTTGAATCCACCAATTGATCAATCCGGGGTAACGGGTAATGATCTTTGGGACAAGCCTTATTGAGGTCTCTGAAGTCAATACACATCCTGAACTTTTCACCTTTTGGAACCAGCACCGCGTTAGAGACCCATTTCGGGAATTGGATCTCCCTTATATGTCCAACTTTTAGCAATTTCTCCACTTCTTCTTGAATGATCTGATCTTTCTCATACCCGAACGGCCTCTTCCTCTGTTTGACAGGTCTCACTAAAGAGTCCAGGTTCAAATGATGCTCTACCAAGCTAGGGTCAACCCCTTGTAGATCTCCTGATGACCAGGCGAAGACATCTCTGTTCTCTCTTAGGAAACCCACGATTCCTTTAGTTAGCTCGGATCCTAGTTTAGTCCCTATCTTGACCACTTTCGACGGATCTTTAGGGGTTAGCTCTGCCATCATCAACTCTTCCTCAGGCCTGACACTGAGCAGGTCTGGATCTTTTTTCTTTTCTTTTTTTCCTATTTTAATGGGCTTGGTTTCCTTGTCCATTTCTACCACCTTTCTTTTGGATTTCTTCTGCTCTCCCTTCCTTACTGCCTCAACGTAATATTTTCTCGCCACCTGTGCATTTCCTAATACTTCACCTATCCCATCCCCTACCACAAACTTAAGCTTCATGGGGAATGTAGATACAATAGCTTGAAAGGAATTAAGGGCAGGTCTACCAATTATAACATTGTAAGTGGAGTAAGAGTCCACAACAAGAAAAGTTACCATCCGCGTTTTTTGCATGGGGAGATCTCCCAGAGACATAGGCAAGGTGACCTGTCCGAGCGGCTCCACCATTCCTCCTCCAAAGCCGAATAGGGCGGTCTCCACCGGCTTGATCTCTATTTCCAGCTCCATCCTTAAGTAGGCTTCATGAAATAATACATTGACTGAGCTTCTGGTATCCACCATAGCCCTGGCTACCTCGTAATTTGCTATGGTGGTTGTGATCACCATAGCGTCGTTATGTGCAATGGACACCTGTTCATTTTTTGGCCCGAAGGATATTTCCGGGCCTTCCTTTTTTCCCCCGATACTGAGCACCTCTCCCAAACTTCTGGCGTACGCCTTTCGCGCTCGATTTGAGTCCCCATCCGTAGGTCCTCCTATGATCATATGAATTGTTCCTCTGGATGGAGCCGGCTTTGCCGATGAGCGTCCATGTTTGCCCTCGGCAGGCCTGTCTTTTCTATTAGGACTTCTATCTGACCCTGGTCGTAGCTCGTGCTCCTGTTTAACCCAGTTCTGCAACCATTCTTTTCTCACCATGCGCTCGATCTCATTCCTTAAGTGCCTGCATTCCTCAGTGGTGTGTCCATACTCATTATGAAAATCACAGAAAAAATTGGAATGAGGCCTAACGGGAACAGTGGAGTAGTTCCCCGGCCATTTCAACTCCCTATGCCCTACTGTTGCCATTAACACCTGTGCTCGTGGGGCGATCAAAGGTGTGTACTTTGTTAGGTCGGGTGCCCGATTTAACAGGCCAGGTCTCTCTTCCGGCTCACGAAATCGCTTAGGTCCTACTGGCGGCATCTCTACCCTGTCCTTCCTCTTTTCCCTGTTTTCGTCCTTCTTCCCCTTGCGCTTCCTCCAAGTTCACATACTTTTCAGCCTTGGCCAATAGATCGTCGGATTTTTTGGCGGGTCGCTTAGCTATTGACTTGAAGAAATCACTTTCCTGCAATCCCTGAGACAGGGCACTGGATAGCACCTCTTGCGTGGCAGAAGGTACATCCAGTATTGCCGAGTTGAATCTCTTTACATACCCCCTAAGGGGCTCGTGCTCTCCTCGCTTTATACCGAAGAGAGTTAGAGCGGTCTTCGATGTTTCCGCGAGTTTGGCGATTGGTGCAAAAAGGCCGAAATGAACTCATCAAAAGAACGATAATAGTGTCGTTAGGGGGAGCCGACTAAACCATTGTTGAGCCGCCTTAGCCAGGGTAGTCGAAAAACCCGACACTTTACTCCATCCGTATCTATGCGGCAGGTTGAATTCTCGAATCGACACAAGTGCTCCCAAGGATCCGTAGTCCCATCATAGTCATAGCTCAACGCCCTAAAGTTTACGGGGAGGTCGTCCGCCATGACGACTTCTTTGAACGGGATCCCTCTTTTTACCACATCCTGTCCAGACATCCGCTTCTTCATCTCTCTCACCTCCGCTTGCAACTTCTCCAACTCTGACATTGGTTCCTCCTCCCTCCTTGGCACTACCCTATTCTCCGTTCGCCCTGCTTCTACTACAGCGGCGGCCTCCTTCCTTGCCCACAAAACATTGACTGCATTTTGCACTATGAACGACAACTGGTCCCCGGTTACCTGGACTGACTCCACCGCGAATAAGGCCTCCAAGTTTGCCACCGGCGTTCTCATCGTAACGGGTGTGGGAGGCACCCCTGATATACTCACTCCATCCCCACCGCTAGGTGGGGTCGCCTCCACCCCTGGTATAGTGACTCCATCTACTCCGCCGGACGGGGTCACTCCCACCCCATCGGAAGATCCTCCCGCAAAATAGAACCTAAAAGGTATTTTTTCGATGCGAACATTTAACAATTACTGATGTTCTTCCCATCTAAGAATTAAGATCATATATGATTAGTCAGACACAATTAACTATAGTTATTTATTTACCCGCCACTTAGACCCTGACATAATTAACCAGAGTTACATGTCGAACTAACCCAACAACGTGGGGCCCATTGCCCTAATTAATCAAACCTTAGACGGTCAAAACTTAGGATTGGCAAGACTAATTAATCAAGGTTTAAACACAATTTTGGGTCAACAACTCAACACGCGTGCATAGAATATTGATTGTTAACCATTACGACTAAGAATATTTGATTTTTTTTTTGACGGAATATTTGAATATTTCTAGAGTATGAAATTAAACTTGATTTACATGTGGAGAAGATTACCACGGAGTTCACAACTTTGAAGTTCATCATAATTTTTTTATTTTTCTTTTTCTTTATTCTGATAAATTTAAAAGTTAGGTGTCGAAGTTCCGTCCAATAAATACTGACAAAGTACTATTTTCCCGAATCCTTCGAGTAATTTCAGATGTGGTCACAATTTATCACACTGAGGGCATTCACAATGGTGGTTGCAAGTTCAAGTTTTTTTGCGGCCCCTACAGTGCCAAATAGATAACACTTGAACTTGAACTACGCCAGCTTCTATCATCCACAATGGTAAGTTTAAGTTCATGGTTCAAATAGGTCCCACTGTCAATGTTTTTGTAATATAAATTTATTGTTATTTTTGTTTATATTTTTTAATAAAATCATTAATAAAATAATATATATATATATATATATATATATATATATATAAGCGATTTATTTTTCATAATTATATTAGAATAAAAGAATATTAGACTAATAAAATTTAATTAAAAAGATCGGGTATACAATTTTAATTAAAAAATTTATCAACAAAAATGGATCACGACATAAAGTTCAAATAATTACAAAAAAGGCTATTAAGTGACAAATTAATACATATATATCATAATTTATTAGAATAATAAAGAATATTAAACTAATAAAATTTAACTAAAAAGATCAATTTCACAATATTCATTAAAAATCTGTCAACAAAAATGGGTAGCAACATAAAGTTCAAATAATTACAAAAAAAATGTTATTAAGTGACAAATTAATACAAAAAGAAATAAATTATATATCTACACGTATATATACACATACATACATAGAGAGAGAGAGAGAGAGAGAGAGAGAGAGAGAGAGAGAGAGAGACGAACTTGGTTCAATATTTTGAACAAAAAAGTTGAACTTGAACTTTGAACCATTACACAATGGTACAAAAAAAGTTCAAGTTCAAGATTTTGAACTTGAACCACCCCATTGTGGGTGGCCTGAGTGTGTATTTGGGATCCGACCACCACATGAGAATTCTGTCTTTTAGAATGATCACATCTTCCAAAACTCTACAAGAAGGCCTTATCTTTCAAAATAAATCATGTCTTCTAGTTCCAGATTCCATGAGGAAATAATAATATTTGAACCATTATATAAAGGAAAGGACATTATGGTACTTTTTAAGATTAGTGATTGATTTGGGAATTTACATGCTTTGTAAAAATTTCAAGATAGTTACAATTTTTAATCATTAGTTTTTGTTTATAATTTAGTTGCAGGTCCTCTAGCTTCAACGATACCATTATTAGAGCACTCTCTTGGAAAATGTTTTATTTTTAAATTGGAGCAAAAATTTCCTCCAGCAGTGCGCTAAAGTCAGCGTCATTCGGAAGATAGGAAGAAATTTACGCTAGAAAATGGTGCAACACTATAGTTGTGCTTAAAGTTGTCCTTTTTTGGTCTTAAATTAATGGTTTTAGTGTATTAAAATATGCAATAAAATGGAATATAATGAAATATTTATTTTAATGCAAAATTTAGTGCTAATTACTGAAGATAGAGGACAGAATCCGCACTAAAATGGTGCAAACTGCTGGAGATTGTATTAGTACCTAAGTTTCATTTTTTGACAAAATAATTATTGTCATTAACTCTCCGGTAATGGCTAGTGGAGTTGCACATGAAGAGGACTAAAATTGTAACTCCAAACTTAAGGACCAAAATTAGAAAATTTCAAATTAAAGGGACTAAAATTATAATATTTTAATGCTCATGCTCTGTGTGGGAGTGGTTATATTAGGACTCAACAGAGATCAAATGGCTGAGAGAAATTCCACTAAAAAATAATAATAATATGAGAGACTAATAAGTATGATGATTGATGAGGGTTGAAATTGAATTAGTGAAAAAGATGAATAACCAAAACATATAATTATGGCTAACTAATCTTCGGATAAGGAAAGGAGGCCTTATCCAATCTTTCTCTGGTATTAGAATTTAGAAATTATACTGTTACGTAAGGGTTTTTTTTTTCTTTCGTTTTTTGTTTTTGTATGAATCATATATAAAACCCTACTCTATAAATCAACTCTTGGAACCTCTCTTCCTAACTCATTATTATTATTGTTATTGTTATTATTATTGTTATTATTATTATTATTATTATTAGTATTATTATTATTAGAGTATGTTGTTGCAAAATTAGAGCAAAAGACAATTTATAATATAAGAATTGATATAAGCGAAATTACAATTTGCAAACAAAACTTGAAAATTATTATTGAAACCAATTTTAATTTGACAAAAACAGAGAAAATGGCCCGAATCGTGTGTTTGACACACTATCCTTAAAAGCATTCGCCCCTATTCTCGACGTCATTTCCCAGGATAAGACGAGATAAGCAGGACTACCTTTCTATCCGCGAATCAAGAAACGCCTGGAAAATATCACCAAAAATGCGGGAGGCCAAAGGGATTTTTTGAACAATATGCAAGAAAGTATATGAAGTGCGGATGGAGATTTTTACGTGTTTAGATTCTTTGGAAAAAAACATTACTTATATTTGAAAATTGACACGACCATTAAAGCTTCATAGTTGTTACACAACAATAAAATTTCTTTATTCTGATTTAAATTGAAATTTAAATACGATGTTTCTGATTTTAATTGAAAATTAAACCGAGGAATTAATATTCTTTATTACAAATAAATTTAAATTGAATTAAAAATCTATTATTATGGATTTTAAAATTCGAAAATAAATAAAATCGAAAAACATAGGCTAGACTATGTGGCTCGATTTGGTCCGACATTCGTGTACGCAGTCGCGCCGCACACAAGTCGTGGTTCGGAACTCGAACCGGACCGTGATTTGCACCCCCTGCGGCGCGCGTGTAGAGAGAGCCTCTATGCAATATAAACTTACACCTTACTAAAAGGTGGCATTATATATACTAGTCTAAAATGCCTTTGTTTTTCCATGTGGGACAAACCCACATGGTTTCTTCTTTTAAATTAATTCCAATACATCATCTTTAAGCTTTAATTTTTCCTTCATCCAAACACCATTTTGGACAAACAAATATTCGATTTTAATGTTCTCACGAAGTAGAACAAGAATCGACTTTTACTTTTATCATTAGACAATCGAGGTCCCAAGAAAATCGCACCCCAAAAGTGCAATTTCCTTCACAACTATTCCAACAATTCCAACAATCCCCCACATGAAGGAAATTACGAGGATACAAAGATTTGGTGATAAAGTCCAACAGTTGAACCCTGCATAGGATAGGTAGGTGTTACCCTTTGAACCTTCCCTTGTGAAAATATATTTACTTTACTAGCCGATCAAGAGCGTGATGTCTTTGAACTGTTCTGCCTTTTGTGTAAAAGATGATATACCTCACACAGGATTCTTCCTAACATATTTCAGTTCTCATTGTTATGTTCATTCATAGCCCTGAACATACGCCTGGTTTTGCAAGAGGTTCTAAGAATTGAGCCTCACACAATTTTCTTCGAAGCGGCCCCACTTCTCTCTCACATAGGTGATTCTTCTTTAAGAGTAGCCCGCACTACCCAACTCGGCTTACCGACGCACAAGAATCATTAAAAGCCAAATGTTTATCCTCTTCTTTTCACGGGCTTCACTGTTAAGGAATGGACAAGGGAAAATCCCCCACAGTGATCCTAGAGTGTTTTTACAATTAGGTTGTCCCTTTGAACCTAGATCTTGGGATCTCCAGACAACTAGGTTGGGTTCCATTGTATCAACTCATTTTTCCGAGAGGCTTAAGTCCCATTCCTCTTGATGATTTTGCAACTAACTCTCGATTTAACCCTTTGGTTAATCGGATCCGCTATATTATCCTTTGACTTCACATAGTCAATAGAGATAACACCAGTTGAGAGTAATTGTCTAATGGTATTGTGTCTATGACGAATGTGTCAGACTTACCATTATACATATTGCTCGTGTGCCCGCCAATCGCCGATTGACTATCACAATGTATACAAATTGCACAAAGGCTTTGGCCATTTTGAAATATCTTCTAAGAAGTTAGGAGCCGTTCAAACCTTCTTTCTCCACACTTATCTAAGGCTATAAACTCAGGCTCCATTGTGGATCTATCTATAACTATGCTTAGAAGATTTCCACGATATGGTTGCACCTCCTAAAGTGAATACAAATCCACTTGTAGACTAGAGTCTTTAATATCGGATATCTAATTAGCATCACTTTGTATCCTTCAACAACGCAGGATATCTTGTATAGTGCGATCCAAAATCACGAGTGTATCTTAAATACCTAAGTATTCTCACTATACCTTTCGGTGTTCATGTCTTTGGATTACTCGTGTATCTGCTCAATTTACTCACTGCATAAGCAATGTCTGGTCTTGTACAACTCATTAAGTACATCAGACTTCCTATGACTCGTGAGTATTCCAATTGAGACACAACCTCACCTCTATTCTTTGATAGATGTTGACTCGTGTCTATAGGAGTTCTAGCTAACGACGTGTCATCCTTACTAAATTTTTCTAGAATCTTATCCACATAATGTGACTGATCAAGTGTCAGTCCATTTGAAGTTCTAGAAATCTTTATTCCGAGGATCACGTCAGCTAAACCCATATCTTTCATGTCAAACCTCGAGTTCAACATATCTTTAGTGGATTTAATTATTTTTTCATTACTTCCAATGATAAGCATATCGTCTACATAAAGACACAAAATGACATAGCCATTTTCAGTGTCTTTAACATAAACACATTTATCACATTCATTTATTTTAAATCCACACTCCTTCATGGCATTATCAAATTTTTCATGCCATTGTTTTGGTGCCTGTTTCAAGCCATATAATGTTTGACTAGTTTACAAACCTTGTTCTCTTGCCCAGGTGCAGAGAACCCTTCAGGTTGTTCCATGTAAATCTCCTCTTCTAAATCTCCGTTTAGAAAAGCATTTTTTACATCCATTTGATGTACTTCAAGATTTCGCAATGCGGCAATTGCAAGTACCAATCTAATGTAGGTTATTCTCGTAACTGGAGAATACGTATCAAAGTAATCAAGGCCTTCTTTTTGTCTGTAACCTTTAATTACAAGTCTAGCCTTGTACTTATCAATTGTTCCATCCGCCTTCATTTTCTTCTTGAAAATCCATTTATAACCTAGTGGTTTACTTCCTCGGGAAGATCCACTAGTTCCCATGTATGGTTTTGCAAGATGGAATCAATTTCACTTTTTATGGCCTCTTTCCATAATGGTCCTGAGGAAAAGTTATAGCTTCTCTCAGAACTTTGAGGTTCACTTTCCGGATGTAGGTTAGAAAATCGGGCCAAAAGATTTTTCTATCTTAGCTCGTTTGCTGCGTCTAATTTCTACCTCTTCTTCTTGCTCTTGTTTTGTTGAATCATGTATCCGTTTAGAAGAGCTTGCTTCTTCTCTCGATCTACACGGAAATACATTTTCAAAGAACGAGGCATTTCTCGATTCAATTATCGTGTTCTTGTGTATATCTTAAACTTTAGAATCATGCACAAGAAACCGATAAACAACACTGTTATGTGCATATCCAATAAATATGCAATCAACAATTTTGACCTTCTTTGGTGTAGGTATAGCAACCTTAGCAAGACACCCCCACACTCGTAAGTATTTGTAGGATGACATTCTTCCATGCCATAGCTCGTAAGGATTTTTGTCTAATTTCTTTACGGTACCTTATTTAAAAGGTAATTAGCCGCCAAGACAGTTTCCCCACATGTTTCGAGGCAAGTTTAACTTAATAACATGGCATTCATCATTTCTTTAAGTGTACGGTTTTCCGCTCGCAATGCCATTCGCATTGAGGTGAATAAGGTGATGTAGTTTCGTGTCTAATTCCGAGTTGGGCATGTGAGACCATTGAAAAGGTGATTCATATTCACCTCCACGATCACTTCTTAACACCTTAATTTTCTTATTGAGTTGATTCTCAACTTCATTTTTATAGAGAATAAATTTCTCTATAGCTTCATCTTTACTTTTAAGAAGATACATGTAACAAAACTTTGTGTTATCATCTATAAAAGTAATGAAATACTTGCTACCACCACGTGTTTGTGTCGATTTTAAATCACATACATCGGTGTGAATTAAATCAAGTGGTTCATTATTTCTTTCAATATTTTTAAATGATGTCCTTGTTAACTTTGCCTCTACACAAGTTTCACACTTGTGTTTGGAATCAATATGGAATGTTGGTATACAATTTAAGTTAATTAATCTACGTAAAGTATCATAATTAACATATCCTAGTCTACCATGCCACAATTTGGAAGACTCAAGCAAGTAAACAGAAGCATTCTTCATTTTATTAGCTTTTGATTTAACAACCATTACATTAAGCTTAAACAACCCATCAGTAGCATAACCCTTGCCTACAAACATCCCATTTTTTTAACAAAGTAACAACCCCTGACTCGAAAACAATGCGAAAACCATGCTTATCTAAAAGCGAACAGGACACCAAATTCTTACGAATGTCCGGTACAAATAACACATTATTTAGAGTCGTTCCTTCCTGACGTCATCTTGAGAACCACTTTGCCTTTTCCTTGACCTCGTAAGAGAATTTCCCATGTACAACTTCTCGCCGTCTTCAGCTGGCTCAAAGGAACTAAACATTTCTCTGACAGAACACACGTGCCTAGTCGCACCAGAATCAATCCACCAGGCACCATTGTTTCGGGTTTGATCCTACGAAGTTCACCTCGGAGATCACCGCAGCCAGGTTCATATCTGACACTTCTTGAGAAATGTGATCAACCATGTTTGCCTCCCGATTCTTCTTCGGTTTCTTGCAATCAGATGTCTTGTGACCCTTGCCGCCACAATTGAAGCATTTCCCTTCGAACTTCTTTTTGGAGATGCCTCCTTTCGGTCCCAAATTATTGAACCCTTTACCAGTTTTCCCGGTTTTTTTTTCCATTTGGAGCTTTCGCCATGCTCCACAACATTGGCTTTAGCAGCCACAAGATTGAACATTTTCCTTTCAGATCCTTTGTTATCTTCTTCAATCCGAAGCCTAAGAATCGGATCTTCAACGTTCATCTCCTTTCGTTTGTGCTTCAGATAGTTCTTGAAATCTTTCCAAGCAGGTGGCAATTTTTCAATTATTGCAGCCACTTGGAAAGTTTTATTCAAAAACATCACTTCAACAAGAATATCATGTATAATCATTTGAAGTTCTTGCACTGACTTATTACGGACTTGGAATCAATCATTTTAAAGTCTAGAAACGCCAACTATAAATTTTTTAGCCCCTGCATCCTCAGACTTATACTTGTCGTCTAATGACTCCCACAATTATTTAGCAGTTCGTTTAGAGCTATAAACATTATACAACGGATCTGCTAAACCATTCATTACATAATTTCTACAAAGAAAATATGCATGATTCCAAGCATCAACCGCGTGAGCAATTTTTGAACATCTGTTTCATCCTCACTCAACTTCGGAGGATCTTGATTAAAAACCTTACAGTTCAACGTCGTCAAGTAAAACAACATTTTTTGCGCCAACGTTTGAAATCCAAACCGTCAATTTTTCCGGTTTCAAGATGATTCACCTAAGCACATTAACGGTGGGGTTAGCCACTACCCAAGGCCTGCACAACCGGGATAACCCGGATTGGCACAATCGGATTGGGCGTAACATTTGTCTCATTAGCGCCAATCGGAACTCCCGAGTTCAAATCATCAGAAGTCATTTCTGAAAAAAAACAAATCAAAGTTTAGTACTTCGATTAATCGGAATAAATCCGACAAGAATAAAATAAATTGTTCAACTTTTTATTATAAGGTCCAATGAAATTTCCTTCCACTCCAAATAGCACGGGTATAATATTCGAGCCAACTTTCTCAAATAAGTTCAGAATACAAACATATAATAAGCTTGTTATCGAATACAGAATTTAAGTTACTGAATCAAAGTGAATTATAAAATTCACTTTACAGAAAGATTTCAAAAAGTTTTAAGGCAACAAACAAATTGGATTAGACCAATTGAATTATTATTCAAATTAAAATTACATATATTTAAAAACCACCCACTGAATTCGGACAAGACAAATTGAATCGTTGAAATCTGCTATATCTAATACTTTTGAAATTAAAACCAATTTTTGTTTAAGAAATTGGCGAAGTAATGATTGCCAATTTCTACTTTACAAATCAGCAAAGATATAGCAACAATTCATTAACCAGTGTTAAAAAAAAATCAGAAATCAGAGGGCAGTATATATGGATTAAACTGAATGAAAATATTAATCCGAAAACATTGCCTATATGATTAACATGTAACAGTTTAGTGCAATTTTGATTTAAGCTTGATAAAATTCCAGAATCGATAATTATAAACTGTACCACAGAAATAATCTTTCGGAAAAATCTGTTTTAAGTTTGTTGCAAAATTAGAGCAAGACAGTTTTATAATATAAGAATTCAAGATATAATCGAAATTACAATTTGCAGCAAAACTTGAAAATTATTATTGAAACCAATTTAATTTGACAAAAAGCAGAAAATGGCTCGAATCGTGTGTTTGACACACTATCCTTAAAAAGCATTCGCCCCTATTCGACGTCTGTTTCCCAGGATAAGACAGGATAACCGGACTATCTTTCTATCCCGCGAATCAAGAAACGCTCGAAAATATCACCAAAAATGCAGGAGGCCAAAGGGATTTTTCAGAACAATATGCAAGAAAGTATATGAAGTGCAGATGGAGATTTTTCTGTGTTTAGATTGCTGGAAAACCAGCTACTTATATAGCTGAAAATTGACCTGACCATTAAAGCTTCATAGCTGTTACACAAAGAATAAAATTTCTTTATTCTGATTTAAATTGAAATTTAAATCTGATGTTACAGGTTTTAATTCGAAAATTAAACATGAGGAATTAATATGTTGCTGTTACAAATAAATTTAAATTCGAATTACAAAATCTATTATTATGGATTTTAAAATTCGAAAATAAATAAAATCAGCAAAACATATGCTAGACTATGTGGCTCGATTTGGCCTCGACATTCGTGTACGCAGTCGCTCGCCGCACAAGTCGTGGTTGAGCTCGAACCTAGGACCGTGATTTGCACCCCGTGGCGCGCGTGTAGAGAGAGCCTCTATGCAATATAAACTTACACCTTACTAAAAGGTGGCATTATATATACTAGTCTAAAATGCCTTTGCTTTTCCATGTGGGACAAACCCACCTTTAAAAGAAGACAAACCCACATGGTTTCTTCTTTTAAATTAATTCCAATACATCATCTTTAAGCTTTAATTTCTCATTCATCCAAACACCATTTTGGACAAACAAATATTCGATTTTAATGTTCTCACGGAATAGAACAAGAATCGACTTTTACTTTTGTCATTAGACAATCGAGGTCCCAAGAAAATCGCACCCCAAAAGTGCAATTTCCTTCACAACTATTCCAACAATTCCAACATATGTATCTTGTAAGACAGTCGCACGGTACGTGCAACGATTGTATTTTTAGGGTAAAAATTGATACTTTTAGCATAAAATGTGACACTTTTAGTGTAAAAAGTGATACTTTGTCTGAATTCACTTAATTTTTGTGTATTCAAACAAGGTATCATTTTTTACACCAAAAGTATCATTTTACACTGAAAGTATCACCCGTCGCACCGTACGACCGTCTTACACAAATTTTTACCTTATTATTATTATTTGGTCGCTTATTGAGGTTAATTTTTTTTTTTTTAATTTCATCCACTCGTCTTTATAAAAAACAGTACTCGTTTTGCTAATCTACCATTGAAAAATTTTATTATATTTTCCCTTGGACAAAGCTTGCATCATTTCACAGTATCAATAATTACGAATTTACTTAAAAGGGCATGCGATAAGCTACTTTATATGATTGTGATATATATTGGTAATTTTCATTTGTCCCATATTATGCGAGTTCTTCTAATTTGTTCACTTAAATTAAATTATTTTACTTTACCCATCGAATTTCGCTAATTATTGCACTTAACTCATAGTGTCTAAATTTACTTTTTTACGTAACCTTTATGATCATTATTTTTTGTGATATCTAAAAATTGTATCAGAATTTCCTCCCAAAATGAGATTTACCAATGTATTGCATAAATTTTATTTCCTCCCAAAATGAGATTTTCTTCATCATCACTACAAAAAAAAAAAAAAATCCAGTATACCTACAGAAAAATCTGTAAGTAAATATTAAGAAAATTATAAAGTGTAGGTAAAATCATTGTAAGTAAAATATTTACCTACAAAATGTGAAACTATTGGTAAATATATACCTAAAGAAAATCTGCCGGTAATTGAACAACTGTCGGTAATCTATCGGTAATTTGTCGGTATAATTTGGGGAAATTAAAAATGATGTTTTTTATTCTGTAGGTGAAGATAATTGTAAAATTTGGTGACAAATTAAAATTATTTATGTCGATGAAATTCCGCGTCAGAACCGAATTTTCTTGTAGTGCATATTTCTAAATTTCTTATTATTTTTTCCCTTTTGGAGTGTTTGTAGCTATTACATCTCAAACAGTTGTTCGGATCAACTTTCTCTCAAAACCTCCTCATTGTTAGTCAATATGTAAACAATAGTAAATAATAGTAAATTTCATCAATAAACTTAGGCTCCTATACCATTTCCAGATATCAGTTATCACAAAACAAAATAACCATGACGAATACATAAAAGAGTAACATTGATATTCTCAAAAAAAAAAAGAGTAAATTTGAAAATTATAAGTTAAGTACAACAATTCGCAAAATTTAGGGGGTAAATTAAGTCGACCAGTTCAAAATTAAGTGGACAAAGTCGAAAACTTTGCGTAATTTGGGGGACACACCTCTAATATATATTATTCGTGCACTTGAAAATTCTTGTCCTAGTTAAATTATTTTTCTATCTAAGCTAGATTAGAATGCAAATACTTATATGTATTTATACCGTGACCACATCTTAATTTTACTCGAAAATTGGCATAGAAAGTCATGTTTGGATCTTATAATAAATAATAATATATTTATTTCTTCCACCGACCTTTGATAATCAAAGGAAAAGAATAAGTTCCAAATAGTAAATAAAATTAATTGGCCCTGGCTCTTTTTTTATTGATAAAAATAAAAAAGAAATTGAAGGGAAAAAACTATTGAGCATAATGATAGTGACTTGTGAATTTCATTCTAACAATTAAGTCGCTATTGACGACCCATTAGTCCATTACTTTCATCTTTGATTATTTGTCCTAGTCAAATTAAGATAAATCATTATAGTATTGGTCAATAATCAACATAAGAAAAATCAGTGTTACAAATCTATTTAATTTTTAGTACAATTGGGTGACAGTAGGGATACGCACACTCATATGAGATCAAATCCGGATCAATATTATTAGTGTATCCATAGTTACATCTGATTCGGCACACTCATAGGAGATCTGGTACTTTATACTCACCTAGTTTAAATCTACGCTCAAACTAGGAGAGTAGGGGGACTAGTTATTCAGCATGTCTAAAAACATACAAAAGAAGCGATCTTGTTACAAGTACAGGAACACGACCGAGCTGAACTAGAAATACAAGAGGTGGCCTAGATCGAGAACGTCTTGGCCGACCTAACTAATCACATAGAAATCAGCCGATCTAATGGTTGTTTAGGAGTTAGCTGACCTGGGGTCTACTAATGAGGTCTACTATAGATACGGCCGACCTGATAGAGTTCTAAGAGCTTTGGACGACCTTATAGAATAATAAGAGCTTTGGACGACCTTATAGAGTTCTAAGAGTTTTGGACGAGCTGACAGAGAGTAACTAGAAGATACGGCCGAGCTGACAGAGAGTAACTAGAAGGTACGGCCGAGCTGGCAGAGAGTAACTAGGAGATACGGGCGAACTGACAGAGAGTAACTAGGAGATACGGTCGAGCTGACAGAGAGTAACTAAAAGGTACGGCCGAGCTGACAGGGAGTAACTAGGAGATACGGCCGAGCTGACAGAGAGTAACTAGGAGATACGGTCGAGCTGACAGAGAGTTACTAGGAGATACGACCGAGCTGACAGAGAGTTACTAAAAGATACAGTTGACTTGACTGGAAATGCCAAAGCTTCGATCGACCTGACATGAAGTTATTAAAAGATGGGAATGACCTCACATGAATTTATTAAGTGTCAGGTCCTACCTGCGAGCATTAAATATCCCGCGAAGAAGACCTGACAAGTAATTAATATCCTAAAAAGGCTGATTCGACAGGAAGTAACTATTCCCAGGGCCGACCTGACGGATGTGACTGGTTCTTTTTGTCAACCTGACACATTTTCTTACCTTGTTTTGACTCCTAATCCAGATTGGACACGTGGACATCAAGGACAAAATGGGTTGGGTATAAAAGGAGGAAGAATGTGAGAGATGAAGGGATCTTGGCATTTTTATTCAGCTTTTATATTTTATACACTTTTTTTTACTCTTCTTCCCTTTTACTAACTTGATCGTCGGAGTGCTTACACCAGAGTTCTCTCCGGTTAGTCTTTTGCAGGCTAGCTGAGGATCGAGTTGGATTCTTGAGAAGATCTCGCCACCAGAGAACTTTTCAAGTGGCGCCGTCTGTGGGAAAATTGAGTATAAGACGTAAGGATGTCGAGTTTGGGTTCGAAAGGCAAAGAATTTACTAGTTAAACTTTTAGGATTAATTACAAAAAGTACCCTTGAGGTTTGACTTAATTACAAAAAAACCCAGTTAACTTTCAAAATTACAAAAAGTACCACTGAGGTTTTATTGTGCAACATTTTTCCCTTCATAAGTAAAAAATATTTCAAAACACCCCCTCATATTTATAAAAATATTACAGTTAGCCCCTTAATTTTAACACTAAATCAAACCTCGGGGGTATTTTTTGTAATTTTCAAACTTAGCTGGATTTTTTTTGTAATTAGGTCAAATCTCAAGGGTACTTTTTGTAATTATCCCAAACTTTTATGAAGAAGTTTGTTTTTTCTTAAAAAAAAAATCAGGAGCTTGGTCCACTAGCCACCACAAGGGACTTAAATCTCTTGTGGGATGGAGGTTGTGGGACGTTCAAACCCTGACTCCGTAAACAATGTCCCCTCGAGGCATACGAGTAGATGAAGAATTTGGTAGAAACTCATACTGAAAAACATCTGTATGGATTCGATTCGAGGGGAGATCAAATATACTTTGATTTTTTTTTTGTTTTTTGGGGGTTGGGGGAGGGGGGTTCGAATATACATGTGGATTTGCTCGGAGCTCATATTGAATAACATTCGTGTGAGTTTGATTTGGGGGACATCAAATATACTTTGATTCGGGAGGGTCGAATATACTTGTTCTCTTTACCCGTGTGAGTTTGATATGGGGGAGATCAAATATACTTTGATTCATGAAGGTCGAATATACTTGTTCTCTTTACATGGGAGCATTTAGTTGTACGTCAACAAACCCATTTAAAAAATACTGGTTAGTTCGTGCACATCTCGAAGTTTACATTGGTGGCAGCGATGAAGGGTCGGAGTTGCTATTCTCAGGAATAGTCAAGCGTGAGCCTGAAAACTGAGTTATATAAAAAAAAAAAAACAAAGTTCTCAAATATAGTTTAGAGGTTGTGTGTCTAAACTTATTTAAGAGGTCTTATAAGTACATGTAAACTATAAAATATTTTAGAATAAGTTTTATTTTTTCTGATAGCAATGAAATTGTATTTTTTTTAATCCCGGTGAAATTGTGTTTTTATTAATCAATACGAAACAAACAACATACAATATCTTGAAGTCAAACGAGAAATATCAAATAAACTCTACCTTTTAAACAGCGCAAGAGGAAGACAAATAAAAATCTAAACAAAAAAGATGTATAGATCACAAAGTATCAAATCAAGTTCAATGGGCTGTGATTCTTGGTTGGATGAGTGATTGCTTGCACTTCCAAATAAGTTTTGGACGGTCCACACCAAACTCTTTTATGATATGCAGATCTACTAGAAACTGATCAAAAACTCTGAATAAGGCCCGAAAGGACATATCTACTAGTATTTGAATATATATAAAACAATAAAGACATTGAAAAGACAAAACGAAAAAGCAAAATCAACTCGCACACATGGGAGAAAACCACTCCCACCAAGGGGAGAAATTAAAAAAAAAAAAAAACAAGGAATGAGAAGAAGAGGAAAAGAAAAAAAAAACAAAATGATAAAACCTCTTCATGTGCGAATCACGTGAGTAATTTCAGCATAAAATAAATTTTCCGGTGAATTTGGTCCTGGGATTAAGAAATTCGAAGAGATACGTGTGTTTTTGCCAAAACAAAATCGTGTAGTACCAAATTACTTACATTCAGAGTCATGGGACCAAAATTGCAATTTTCCCTTATGTTTAATCTTGTGAAGGTAACTCTAATATCGCTAGATTATTAGAAACATATATACCTATATACATGATATGTATGTATGAGTATTCAAAACCAACTGTAATGTCATATCTTCAATGTGATAGCATACAATTTAATTGAGCTCAAAATTAAGTGAGTCGCCGGTTTTTTGTTATCTAAAATCTAATCTAGTTTATATTCCTATACACACTAAGTATACAAGGTGTCAAGATCCACTAATAAAATTTATTTTAAAAAATTATAAATTTAATAATTATATATGGCGTAATATAAAAAATAAAATAGTAATTACAGTAAAAAATTTTAAACCCATCTCAAATCTATATATATATATATATATATATAATAGCATAAGTCCGAAACTTTTATTTTCCCGCTCTTTTTGTTTATTATATTAGGAAACAATTGTAAACATTATAAATGGTAATTATTATAAATTTTTATATTAGGAAAATATATTAAGAAAATTGTTATAATTATATAAATTTGGAAAATATTATAAGAAAAGATTATAAATGGTATTCTTACTTTATATGTATATAAATTAAGAAAATATCATAAATAATATTCATATTTTATATGTATAAAAATTAAGAAAATTTTATTTACAGTATTCCTACTTTTATACCAAAAGTGAGTCTATAATATTAATTCTATCTATATATAATATAGATTTTAAAAATTATAAATAATATGTAACCATAATTGATATTAGTATACATCAGTTCTTCTTAAATATATATTACAATGATTTGTTAATTCCATACATCATATCTTCATCAAATATATTGTTTATTTGTTTCAATGGTGTCGATGCAATTTTTTACAATATAATATTTATTAATCACATTTTAAATACTAATGACTATTCAAACTTTTCTAAATTATTTAATAATAATTAAAATAGACGAATTATGATTTTATGTATCTTTCACTATTGAATTAACAAATGATTTTGTATTAGGAAATTTTTTTGGCAGGTTATTATTTATACTAAATCCTCATATATTTATACTACTTAAATTGCATTAGAAATACTTTGATATTGTTGATCCTAAATTCGAAGCATAACCACCAAATATGACTTCATCTTCACGTTCCCCTCTATTTCTGTTTTCATCAAGTGTCCCACCAACATCGACAGTATTGAACTCGAATTCTGCAATAGACAATAATTTTTATATAAACTATATTGTAGATTTGTACGGACCATATTTGGTGAGTTTTTTTTTATTATTCTTGATAGTTTTGTTGTATTTTTTTAAAGTTATTTTTTTGTATGATTTGTTTATTTTTTTTTTTATTATTCCTCATACTAACATATTTTCTATCAATATTTTTTGTTTGTGTGTCAACATATATTTTCGGTTCATGTATATAAACTTCTATCCCCACCAATATTTTTTTTGGTTATTAGTTTTATAGTTTTAATTCGGCAATTATTGTTTTGTTTTGATTCAACAACATTATTTTTTGTTATTACTTTTATAGTTTTTATTCGGCAATAAACTTTTATATACTTATTCTAATGGATTCTTATATTGTTCAATTAGAAATTCATTACACATTGTAAATACATTAATTTTTTATGTCAGTGTCTTCCATTCAAATTCGGCAGTTAATTTAATGGTCTTACACCATTAAATTTTGACCTGCATAATGTGAACGAACACAAATTAAAAGTTGACTATGGATTCAGAGTTCACGTCAAGATTTGAGTCAACTTTTATTGACAGTCAAACATGAACAGTTCATTAATTCGTGATTGACTATAATGAGCAGGAAACTTATTTTCAAATAGGTATATTTTATTTTAGGGATAATTACAAAAACACCCTTAAGGTTTGGGCTAATTACAAAAAAAGCGAGAGTTCTTTGAGAATTACAAAAAACCCCTTCAGGTTTGATTCCGTCTTACATTTTTTCCCCAGTGTTTTTCGAAAACATTTCGATAAAACCCTTGACATTTGTAAAAATATTACAGTTACCCCCTTAAATTTAAGACAAAACGAAACCTGAAGGGATTTTTTATAATTTTGAAACATGTCTAGGTTTTTTTGTAATTAACCCAAACCTCAGGGGTGTTTTTGTAATTATCTCTTTATTTTATTTTTAATATTTTGTTACAGGACTCGTAACTTAACTCTAGAGTCATTCATTCTGAATCAGTTGGTGATAAGGTATTAATTGTATATTGTTGATTGGATCTTTAATGCATTTTTTTTCTTTTATTTGAAATTTTGATAGATAGCAAATTAATGACATAGTACTTTCACAAGATCATCTTAATTTATCTGTGAAAGAAGTTTCTTCTCCAGACAAATTCAAACTATGATCTTGATGATGAGAATAATGTTAAAAGAAAGCTTGAGGCAGAATTCTCCTGTACCGGCTCTTTGAAGAAAACTAAGGCGATTACCAAGAAGGAAAATGATTAGAGTGATGTATGATTGATGTTTTTGAACTACTTCTAGACTTTATTTATATTTGAATGTTTTTTATGTCACTTTTTAATGGAGTGTTTCTATGAACAATATATTATTATTAATGAAATATTTGTTTCTTATATCATGCTTTAGAATAAATATATAATATTTGTTTTGTATGAGTTCAATTGCAATTAGTATAATTTTATTAAATTAGTATTCTTTATTACCTTTATTTTTGGAATATACATTTACTATATGTTCATTACAGCTATAAATGATATTATAATTTTTGAATAAAAAGTCTTATCACTTTTGGATAATAAAAAGTCTTATATCTTTTTAATAAATAAGTCTTATTCAATATCATATTGACAACAACATGTATCAAAAGAGTTTACTTGAACGCTGAAACTTAGAAAGCCATAATACAAGGAAAATAGTTAAATGCCAACTTATTGTTAATTAATAGTTTCATTACAAATTAATAATGTAAAATATTAATACACGCGCGTTCGGGAAATTACTAGTTATTATCAAAGACTTGAGTATATTTTTTGGCAGATGGGTAGCTCTGCCATATAAGGATAATGACTCATGCACTTTCATAGTATAAATATGTTGTCTATGCAAATTTTAGCTAATGACAACTATGACAAATGTGAAAAGTGTTTAAAGACACCAAATTTAAAGATACACGTTTGCATTTTAGAGTGACTAGTTCTATTGAAGGAATAAGTCAATAAAAAGTAAATGCATTTTATTGTTTTTTAAGAACTGTTGTACTAGCTGCATGCATTAAATGGTCTCACTAACCTATATTGGCTACAATTAAATTTCAAGAAGATTATGACCATATAGCCAAGATTGTGCAAATCATCATGTGTGCTACTTTAATTTCTAAAAAAAATAAAAATAAGTAAAATACGTTATTTTCGTAGCACTAGTTGATTCATTAATTTTGCTCACTAATTCTTGTCACCTCTAGTAACAAACGTTTATAAGACCATCTCAAATAGTTTACATCATTTAGTGCAAATTCTACACTAAATAGTACAAAATATGCCCCCTATCTCCAATAGTTTGCAATAAATTCTCCAGTAGAAAGGAATATTTCATTTTAGTGCATATTTTAATGCACTAAAATCATTAATTTAAAAAAAAAAAGATTGAGCTCATCTACAATGTTGCAACATTTGTGTTGCAGAATTGTTCATATTTTCAAAATAAACTCACATACTTTGATGTAGTGTTGGAGCAAGTTTTTGCTCCGAATTGAATATAGAGTATTCCATAATTCTTTTTTATTAGTAAATATGTATTTTAGAATGTAAAGAACTAAATTTTGTTTTTTTATTAATAATATCTACATAATATAATGATGACGTATAGTGAACTTTATTTTATTTAGGGGTAATAATGAAATTATTTTGGAGAAAGGGAGAAAAATATAGGAAAATGATTGGAAATAGCCTAATTTTAAACCACATATACACAAATGGCCTTACTTATTCAAAAGTTTCAAAAATGGCCTTCTTATTTGATAAAACCCCAAAATACCCCTTATATTGAATTAAAGGTAAACTAATGGCTTTAAAAGGTTTTAGGGGCCGCAAAAATGGTATCAGAGCCTAGGTTTATTAAGAACTTTTAGTTAAATTTATTATATTTATGTAATTAACAATTGGTGAGGAGAAATTACTCCGAGATTATGGATCCGGACGGATGTCCGAGATATACCCTTACAGGACATATCGTCAAATATTGACGATGTATGCACAAGAACACTTGACCAGGTTTCATATGGGAATACCAACATGAAGAAAAAGAATAAGGCAGGAGCCGAAGCGGGAAACCTTAAGCGCAATGCAAAATGCGAGCGGAATATTATGGCGATTCGGATGCTTAACTGCACTTATATGTTCACTTGATGAACCTTTAAGAAACGGTTCATGAAAATTCCCCATCGAACAATGATTCCCGATGGTGGACCGGAGTGGAACGAGATACTTGTTTGATACATGTTTTTATCTTAATTTTGATGATTTTATTTTATCACCAAAACAATGTTTTTTAAAGGTTGTCCAAATACTCCTAAATGATTTAAAATGTTTTTAATATTTTCCGGAGTATTTTCTCAAAGTTTATTTTCGTCTAAATTGGACAACGCTTTTAATGATTTTACGTTATTGGGTTTTCACTCTCAAACGATGCTTCTAAATGTTGTCCTAATACTTCCGATCGGTTTAAAATGTTTTTACTATATTTTCGGAGTATTTCTTGAGTTTTATTTTCGACAAAAATTGGACAACATCTCTGTCTCGTGGTCGACCGGTCGCCCTATAGGGCAACCCATACCTGAAGATGTTTTTAGAAACAGAAAATGAGACGTAAAGAAAATCAAGCGGTCGACCGGCCGCTCAAGGCCGCGTCGATCGCCGGCCGACGGCCGCCGCCAGTCAATGATCGGCCGGCACTGCAAGTGTGTTTCAAACGTAACGTTTTATCCTTGCAAAATCCATAAGGGGACCGGTTGGGGTGATGGTCGACCGGTCGAGGTAGACGCGTCGTCGGCCGCCTGTGTTATTTTCTTTGTGTATTCTTTTCAACGTCTATTTCGTGCGACCGGTCGCCTATGTTTTGACAAATTTTCGACCGTTTGACAAACAGACAAACTTTCCTTAAATTGTGGGATTGATTTCTAACAGCCTATATTCTTGATTTTAATTGTATTTTTCTCAGTAGATTTTCAATCCCCAAGAGGAGCCTATGCTTGATCAATCATCTCCTATAAATAGAGGAAGTTTTGGAGCAACCAAACATACAACAATTGAGATACAACACAACAAGATACACTTCAAGCAAACACTTGGTCTTTCATTGTCATTATTCTTGTTGTAAAATTGCCTAGCTTATCACTTTCACATCTTTGAGGTCTAGGCTATTCTTGATTACACTTGCACTCTATTGTATTATCATTATCGAGTTGTAATCTTGAATTTGTGGTCGTCATTCAAACACAAGATATCCTTGTGAGTGTTCTTGTGGTAAGAACACACTTGGGTGAACTAGGTGTTAGGTGTGAGAAGATTGTGGTAATCTTCTTGTTGAGGTGTTGAAGAGTGTGGTGCTCTTCAAGGGTGAAGATTGTGGTAATCTTCACAAGGTGCCGTTGAAGGAAGATTGTGGTAATCTTCAAAGGGAGATTGTGGTAATCTCCAAAGGTGGTGTTGAAGAAGAGTGTGGTGCTCTTCAAGGTGTTGTAAGTTGAATTTGTATTAATTTTGGTAATTAATAAAATTCTTTTTTTTTTTCTTCGAAATCCATCCCGGATATACTGGGGTGGTAGAGGATTAGGCCCTAGGTGGGTTGAACCTCTTTAAATCAACGTGTGTTGTTTACATTCCGCACCTTCTTATTGTGTTTGAGCATTCAGTTTGAAAAAGAGGGCGAAAACGAAAAGATGGAGATAATCTATTCACCCCCTCTAGATTATCGTGAGCCGCTTGGACTTACAAGTGGTATCAAAGCCAAACTCTTTGGCAAGCTCGTTTCACATCGCGAGTGAAGAGAAACGATCAACGGCTACGAACGAAGCTCATCTATCCCAAGCACTTCCACCACCAAGCCACCACTATTTGATTCCAAGAATTTTAATTTTTGGAAAGAAAGAATGGAATGCTATCTACAAGGTTGCGGGTTCGACATTTGGAACACCGTCATTAATGGAGAATCCATTCCGACGAAAGATACACCATACACCTCAAAAGGCTTCAAAAAGCTCAATGATGAAGAAAAGAAAATCATCTCCTTAAACGGTAAGGCTTTAAATATTTTATATTGTTCATTTACTAATTTAGAATATGAACATATTGTAGGAATAAAGTCGGCACATGGAGTATGGCAAAAATTAGAAGCCATCTATGGAGTATTTGCAAATGAAAAAAATCAAACAAAAGCATCTACTTCTCAAGATCATACAAGCTCAAATCTAAGGAATAAGCCTCCTACAACTTCCAATTATGAAGAAGTTGAATATTGTTTTATGGGCATCAATGAAGAAAATGAGGTATGTCTTAAACCCTCTACTTCTTATGATATTGTTATTCAAAATGATTATAGTGATTTGCAAAATGATTTTGATGATCTTCAAAATGAATTCCAAAGCTTGCTTGTTAAGTATAAAAATTTGAAAAAGGAATTCAATACTTTGAAAAATGATAAGGATAGTTTATTTACTTCCTATGAATCACTATCATATGCTCACACCACCACTCTTGATAAGGTTAGAAATCTTGAAATAGAAAATAGTACTCTTGTTGAGAATATTGATTGCATGAAAAAGGATTTATTAAAAACCAACTCGAGTACCAATAAAATGTCCAATATTGTTGATATTCATAATTGTGATAAAGGACTTGATCATAAGCCTAAAGTTGTTAATCATATGAAAAATGATCAAGTCAATATGCATATTGGTCATTATGCTCCTAGAATTATTACTTGTTTTTATTGTGGCAAAAAGGGTCATACGGCTAATTCTTGTCGGGCTAGAAATAGCTCTAAATATTGTTGGAGACCTAAAAGTCTCAAAGCTAATCTTAAAGGACCCAAACACATGAGGGTACCACAAAACAATGTGCTATTAGGTATTAACCCGGCAAAGCAAAAATCGGAGAAAATTCATGCCACCAAGAAAACATCAAATGAACGTTTCATTTGATCAAAGAAGGAACTACTCTCAACAAAGCCAATTTCCAAGAAGAGCGTATAATCAAAAATGGGAAGAACACAATCCTTGGAAATGGCAAAGACATCATCAACAAGATGACTCTCAAAGAAGAAGAAACCATCAACCATGGGAAGGTAACAAACCTTGGAGATGGAGTAATCAAGGAAGTCATCATCAACAAAGTGACTTCCAAATGGGAAGATATCATCATCAACAATGGGAAAGACACAACCCATGGAAACGGCGAAATTGGTAAAACGTATCTCCCCATTTGTATATGCATTTTATTTCTTTTAATTATATGCATGTTTTTTATTGTGTCTTAATTGCAAAATGATTTTTCAAGTATTTATTTTTTTTAATAGGTCTCTTATATATTTATGAGTTTCAATATTTTTAAAAGAGACCTTGCATGTTTTTCTAAAAACTCTTGAGCTTTTCATTAGACTTATGTGGCTTATTATCTCTTATGAAATCTTATAGCATAAGCTCTTTTTGTTATCTCATATTATTTGCCTACACTTGAATTTTCTATGAAAATGTTGTCTAAAAATTGTGTAGGATACATATTTCATACTCATTGGCTTTTACGTCATCAAAGTTCTTAAACCATCAAGAATCTTACATATATGGCTCCTCCAAGAAATTCTACCGAACGAAATCCTCAAAAGAGGAGAAGGAGGCAAAGGGGTGAATCTTCTTCCAATCCCCAACAAGATGATATTTTACAAAGAGACCATCAAAATCGGCTCACAGAAGAGGAGATTGTCGAATTAAGAGCCGGGGTTTCAAAATCGAGCATTCATTGGGACTCTAGTAAGTTATCACTCTCACGAGCCTCCCTCTAGAGCTAATAGATTTCGTTTTTAAATAAACTTGCGGAGGAACATTATGAGAATATTGGATTGAATGATAAGAAAATTGCGTGCACTCGTATGGTTCATTTTCAAGCATTTCATGATGAATTTCCGGATATTAGAGCTTACTTTGAAATTCAAGGATGGGTTTCACTTTGGGATAATCCGTGTTTGCACTATGATGACGAGCTAATAAAACTTTTCTATGCAAATATGTGGATTGTTGATGCTACGATAGATAATCCTTTGGAACTTCACACATTTGTTAATGGTAGGCATTTTTCATGGACATTGGCGATATTTGTGATCACTTTAACGTGCCAAATGATGGAGTAGTCAATGTGAATTGCACCCATTGGGATGATAACATTTTCGGTGTCTCACTAGATGATGTGAAAACCTTTTTAGGAGTATATCCCGAAGTGACATACTCGGCAATGCCGCCAAATTATCGGATTATATCTATCATTTGCTCCTATTGTGTTTGTGGAAAGGAAGTAAAACTTCCAAGTAATCTCGAACTCTTTCTCACCTATAAGATTGTTCGAGGAGAAAGAGTAAATTATGGGGCAATTTTTGTATATTGCTTGTTAGAATCTAGAAAGCTTACCAAGAAGAAATATACCTTGGGAAATTTGATTTGCCGACTCTTATACTTATCGGGATACCCGGAAAATGAAATGAATACCGAAATTCGTCACAATGATTTTGATAATACCAACATTCTACAAATGGTAAGAATGCGACGACATTTGCCACGGGTTCCTACCAAAGCCGCTAGGGGCGTGTTCGACATCAACAACAACCTCGGGATGATTTCTTTAATGACAATGAGGTTGAAAATATTGGAAGAGGTGAGTTTGACGAACAAGGAGATGATGTGGGGATGAAGAGGTAAATGAAGAAGAAGAAAATGTGGGAAATGAACAAGATATTAGGGAAGAAGAAAATGAGGAAGGAGATGAAGACGAGTTGGATGTTGAAGATCTAAATATCAAAGAGAGAATGGCCAAAGTGGAAAGAGAAACATTTAGAGATGTGGCTTCTCTTAGAAAAGAGCTCCGGTCGTGAAAAAGGAAAATTCTAGTTTGAAGAAGAAGTCAATTGGCAAATTGAAGAAATTCATAAAGGACCTCATACCGGAACTTGCTTTCCCGGATGAGGAATGATGTTATCCCACCCCTTTACTTTCTAGCATTTTCATTAATGATGTTTTGTATTTTGATGAATTTTTGTAAAACTCATTTGTACTAATGATATTTGCTTGTTTTTCTTAAAAGGGTTAATATTGCAAGTTGATAATGACTTGTGGATGATCATGGAGTATTTGATGGTAAAAATACTCTATAGCATTGTTTGATCATTGGTATGAAGTACTTGATGGTAAAAGTGCTTCTTTTATTGCTTTGTTATGCTTAGTTGAATATGTTGGGACATTTGATACATGTATTGTTGAAAGCATGACTTATTACTTGATGGTTGCTCTAATTCTTGGCATTTGTAATGCCTTGATCATTCTTAGCTTATCTCAATTGGGTTGAACCCTTGAGAATCTACTTTGAGCTTCTTAATTGATGAACAAATTATTGCATATGGTGCATATGATTGAGCTTTGAAATGAGGTTGATTGATGATATGAAAATTTTTTTTGGCTTGAACCATTTACAAAGGTTATATACAACCTCTTCTATTTTTCACACACACAAGGTGTTTGTTAAAATGTCGCTATGATAATTTCAACTTCTACATGATTCTCTCGCTTCCACAAGTTTTCAATACTCATTGAGATCATGTTTTGGGAAACAAAACGAGCGTATGAACTTTTCATGATACATTTCTCCCATTTTCCTTGGTTTTTAAGCCTAAATTGCTCAAAGGTTGATAAACCATTTCTTTGGCGCACTTTGATATACTTCTATGATGTTTCTATCATCCTAACATTCTTTTTGATGATTCCAAAGGGGAGAAACAGAAATTGGCTCGTTAGCTCAAAGAAGCTAATAAAAGCTTGTCATAAAAGCTATAAGCTATGGCTCATAAAAGCCATAAGTTGTGATTTATTCTTAGTCCAATTGTTGCTTGATGGACTTATATTATTGTTTAATGTTGTTTTGTGACAGGGGGAGCTTATAAGCTCTTGAACAAATTGTAAAAGCTAAAACTTTTAGCTTATGGATTATTGCTCTTACATTATTCTTGATGTCTTGTGGATAGGGGAGCTTGAGCTTATTTTTGAAAATATTTACTCCCTACTTGGTTGCTTTAATTTTTTGGAAATTTTGGTTGCTTCCAAACGGTCAAATGTTTTTACCGGAAAATCATTTCTAAAATTGCTCTCTTAGTTTGTGTAAAAATTGTTTTGGTTTGTAATCATCAAAAAGGGGGAGATTGTTTGATACATGTTTTTATCTTAATTTTGATGATTTTATTTTATCACCAAAACAATGTTTTTTAAAGGTTGTCCAAATACTCCTAAATGATTTAAAATGTTTTTAATATTTTCCGAGTATTTTCTCAAAGTTTATTTTCGTCTAAATTGGACAACGCTTTTAATGATTTTACGTTATTGGGTTTTCACTCTCAAACGATGCTTCTAAATGTTGTCCTAATACTTCCGATCGGTTTAAAATGTTTTTACTATATTTTTGAGTATTTCTTGAGTTTTATTTTCGACAAAAATTGGACAACATCTCTGTCTCGTGGTCGACCTGGTCGCCCTATAGGGCAACCCATACCGAAGATGTTTTTAGAAACGAGAAAATGAGACGGAAAGAAAATCAGCAGGTGTCGACCGCCGTCAAGGCGTCGATCGGTCGGTCGACCGGCCGCCAATCGGCCGTGCACTGCAAAGTGTGTTTCAAACGTAACGTTTTATCCTTGCAAAATCCATAAGGGGGACCGGTTGGGGTGATGGTCGACCGGCCGAGGTAGACGTCGACGGCCGCCTGCGTGTTATTTTTCTTTGTGTATTCTTTTCAACGTCTATTTCGTGATGCACGGTCGCCTATGTTTTGACAAAGAAATTCGACCGTTTGAAAACAGACAAACTTTCCTTAAATTGTGGGATTGATTTAACAGCTATATTCTTGATTTTAATTGTATTTTTCTCAGAGATTTTCAATCCCCAAGAGGAGCCTATGCTTGATCAATCATCTCCTATAAATAGAGGAAGTTTTGGAGCAACCAAACATACAACAATTGAGATACAACACAACAAGATACACTTCAAGCAAACACTTGGTCTTTCATTGTCATTATTCTTGTTGTAAAATTGCCTAGCTTATCACTTTCACATCTTTGAGGTCTAGGCTATTCTTGATTACACTTGCACTCTATTGTATTATCATTATCGAGTTGTAATCTTGAATTTGTGGTCGTCATTCAAACACAAGATATCCTTGTGAGTGTTCTTTGGTAAGAACACACTTGGGTGAACTAGGTGTTAGGTGTGAGAAGATTGTGGTAATCTTCTTGTTGAGGTGTTGAAGAGTGTGGTGCTCTTCAAGGGTGAAGATTGTGGTAATCTTCACAAGGTGCCGTTGAAGGAAGATTGTGGTAATCTTCAAAGGGAGATTGTGGTAATCTCAAAGGTGGTGTTGAAGAAGAGTGTGGTGCTCTTCAAGGTGTTGTAAGTTGAATTTGTATTAATTTTGGTAATTAATAAAATTCTTTTTTTTTTTCTTCGAAATCCATCCCGGATATACTGGGGTGGTAGAGGATTAGGCCCTAGGTGGGTTGAACCTCTTTAAATCAACGTGTGTTGTTTACATTCCGCACCTTCTTATTGTGTTTGAGCATTC
The DNA here is from genome assembly GCA_016081115.2 of Rehmannia glutinosa. NCBI lineage: Eukaryota > Viridiplantae > Streptophyta > Magnoliopsida > Lamiales > Orobanchaceae > Rehmannia > Rehmannia glutinosa. Next base: position 493,306 of record JABTTQ020002605.1, read on the forward strand.
GGTTTGAAAAAGAGGGCGAAAACGAAAAGATGGAGATAATCTATTCACCCCCCCTCTAGATTATCGTAGCCGCTTGGACTTACAATACTTCCAGATAAATCTAAGATCTCCGAAGATCTTAGAGAAATCCAAAAGACGGTGCAGAATTATGGCAACCGCCATATTCATCTACCAGTACAAGTTCATCAGATCTAGAACCAGATGGAGACGATGGTGAAATATCGAAGGAAACTCTTGAACTCCTTCATGATATTCAGAAACGAGTCAAGAACCTGGAGGACATGCCAAGTTCATCCGGAGGAAGGAAACGTATTGATTTTGGGACGGTACCCTATTTACACCAAAAAGGGAAACCAATCGAAGTTATACGAAAGATGACAGATGAGGAAAAGCTCATTGCTCTAATCAAAGGAAAATCCATCAAAAATTAAAAAAGATGGATATTGAAAAGATGAATCTTAAAGATCTGCATGACCTGGCAGAATCCTTCGCGGGATTAGGTATTGTAGATTTAAAGATGAACGCAGGTGAGGAATCATCTTTGGTTACCTATGACCCACAACGTAGACCAATTCCACCACCACCACCAGTTAATCCTAACGTCGAAGAAAGTACGGGTTCGCATCATGGAGCTCGGGACGAGAGGATGCCACATCGGAGATTTCACGACCGGGAGTGATCCACTTTCAGAACAGGAGGTCGAAACCCTCTTGCGGGAACTGCACAACCTACAGGAAGGCGAATGTTTATCGACGCCTTATGGAAGAACGCACCTCGACCCAATACATCCGTATGGGTTGATGTTAAACTGGACATTCCAGATTTTAAAAAAGAGAAGTTCTCATTGATAAATGGGCTTCAAACTATGAGAATTTCAAGAACCTCGATCTTACAAAGGATTCATTCATTTTACTTCTTGAAATGAGTCTTGAAGGATCGGTGAAGATTGCCAGGATATGACCGATGCCGACGAAAAGTTCGGTCACATCGGGGAATCACTTAAAGGAATTGTCGATGGTATGGCAAAACTATTCAAAATCCAATTCATCGGCACGGGTTATTTAGGATTAGAGGATGAAAAAGAAAGAAATATAAACAAGCCCTCTATAGCTGAGTTATTGGATATTTGTCATATTGACGAATATATCAAGTTGTTCACCGAATACGGTGGAAATCTAAGATTGAGGAAAAGAAGCCGCACGCCTATTCTTTGCCAAGATTCCGAGTCCCCGGAGAGAAATGCTTATCGGGGAATACAAGGTGGAGTCAAGTAGAAAGCGTGGCGAGAAAAATGTCTTTCCTAAAGGCCAAGTTATCCGAATGGTGCTATCAAGCACTTGACTCTCCGCACAGAATTACAAGAGATTAAGAGGAATTAACAAAGCGCTTCCTCTATGTTGCGTGGATAATGATATCCCAACAATTGTGGGAGGTCAACCAAGGCGCGCACAAGAAGAAGAAGGAGAGAAGCCATCCATACCGCCGAGGAAGTAGAAGAAAAAAGTAGGTCTTCATGGAGACCTAGAAGGTTCTCGTCAAAACAAAAAGCCCGAAGTTACAAATCGGGGCAAAGACCGATGCAAGCGGAGTAGAGCCTCATCATCGGGTTCTAATCAAGCAAGTACCAGCCAGAAATCCAGGAGAAGAACTTTCGGGCGTGCTCACACCGAGCTAATGAAAGTTTCAAAGATCAGTAATTGCTGGACATGCGGAGCAAGAGGACATATCTCGACCGATTGTCCGAAAACCGTAAACGAGGAGTCGACAGTTCGAGGCTACACCGAGAAATTGAGGAAGTCATCTACTATCAAGATCTTATACAGTGTATCAATTTGAGTATATTCCTCGGATGAAAGCATCTATGAAGAAGAAATCTATTCGACGATGGAAGTGACTCACTCGAGAATCGAGTGAAGAAGAAATTCTTCAATGCATAAATGAGAGGATATGTCAGATTCCTCTCTCACACTCTGATTTCTCATAAGACTCTTATGAGAATCATGAAGGAAGATCCAAAGCTTCAAGTCTATGATGGATTTACGATCGGAGCTATGGAAAAAGCATTAGATAAAATTGGGTTTCGTAACAGAAAACACCAAATTATCCACAGGGTAACAACCGGAGAATTTGCCATTTCAATGGAGTTTACCGGGAACCTGATCGAGATGCAGTTGGTCCCTATTAGAGAAATCCAGGAGATCAAAAGCAGAGTCAAAAGAGAAGTTGCAAAAACACTCTCATGGATTCATATTGGAGCCATAAGAGTTATTATTAAAGCAACATTCAAAGAAGGAATAGATTCACCACTCAATCTGGCTATCTTTGACAAGCGAATCTCAAACCTCAAGGATTCTTGCCTTGGAGCGGTTACAGGAAATTTGTATGCTAGGAAATTGGCATTTAATGTCTATCCCAGAATTGCATACAATCTGGGAGATCGAGACTTCAGTAGAGTCCTAACCCTTCATCAAGATTTCAAAAGAGATGATTTGATGAAAGAAGGGAATCGACCCTACTCGATCACATACAAGATATCTTATGCTCTCTCGAATACACATCATTTAGAAGTATTCTTGAGAAAGGAATTTATCGAAGTCCCGAGGATTTTCGAGGACTTTGCTAGGGTGGTTTTACCAGAAATTATTGAATCTCCAACTATAAAGGAGATCGATATGAAAATACAAGATCAACCAGTCTTCAACAAAAGTCGAAGTCTCAGAGTTGAGCCAAGAAGGATGTCTTTCCAACAGGACAGAATGACGAGTAGCAGTTGTTGGGAAGAAAGGAGACCAAGTACAGTTCAGCGCATTCCAGATATTTTCAAAACAACAGGAGAGATGAAATGTCCAGAAGGATGGCGAGAGGTTGAAGTAATAGTCGACATCACTCAAAATGATAACATTTTTCCTTGTGATGTTCTATATTATCTCCAACAACCAATCGTTGGAGGGTATCAAGGAAGCTGAAGATAGGAGAAATTGAGCTTACTATCACGGGGAGTTGCGGGAAAGATCCTGCAAGAACAATTAATACCGGGAATTGAATTTCTTGAGGAGCATAAACTTGGGAAAGATTACAAGACGGAATGGAGTTCACAGTGGCTAATAAAAGATACGAGAATCGATGACCACTAGTCCATTCTCCATATACATTTCTATTGGAATGTTATATCTTTGAATACTGGTGAGTATTTACGCCTATATTGAATCAGTCTTAGGAATATGTATCGCAGCGGAAGTTTTTCCTAAAGACATTGGAGAAGATTTACCGGCTATTGCGAGGAAGAGATTTCTCTAAAAGGATTCTTATCCTTAATCGAGGAATTAAACAAGCGTAAATCATGATCGGAGGCGCGGGCGGTACCCCATGGTACAAAGTGAAGACGCCACCAATCTATTTCCATGATACATGTGCAGATATTTTGCTAGGAAACAATTTCCTATAAACATTCAAGAGATTCACACAAGAAAATGAGACGAGAAGACTTATTTTCACAACCTTATGTGATCATAAGATTATTGTCCAGAGACTGCGAGAAGCATTTTGAGTAAAAATGCCTATTATTTTTCGCAGCAAAGCGTGGTGATGAAGCCAAACCGCAATCCAAAAATAGCGGATCGAAGAAAATTTGGTGAAGCATTATTATCCTATAGACAATTTGGTTCGATTCAAAAGGATCAAAAAATATGGGATAACAACTTGTATTCATTCAGAGTACAAGGTGAAGAACGAGTTACTCCAGAAGCCATTGCAGAATTATGGATGAGTCTAATGGAGAATCTACAGAGTAATGTAACCATAGAGGAACAAATATCACTCGAGGATATCAAGAAGAAGATCCAAAGGAATTACAATGAAGATCCTTTGGCATGGTGGGACAAGAACGAGCTCAAAGCATCCTTAAAGGTTAAGCCAGGAAAGGAGTACGAGTTCGTAAGATTCAAACCAATCCTTATGAACCAGGAGGATCGTGAGGATATGCAGAAGATACTTAAGGAACATCTTGACCTTAAGTTAATTTCACCAGGAGTTTCTCCATACAGTAGTCCAGGGTTCTTAGTCAGAAACCATGGAGAGATCAAAAGAGGAAAGCCAAGACGTGTTATTAATTACAAGGGGATTAATAACATTTTGGAGTTCGACGGATACTATATCCCAAGCAGAGAACATCTGGTTAACTGCATCAAAGGTGCCAAGATATTCTCAAAGTTCGATTGTAAATCTGGATTCTACCAGATTAAGATGGATGAAGAAAGCAAGAAGTTCACAGCTTTCTCTACACCACAAGGATAATCGTATTTGGAATGTGATGCCTATGGGATTGGCTAACGCACTTTTGGATATATCAAAGGAAGATGGATAATCTCTTCAAAGATTATTTCAGTTTCATGTTCGTGTACATCGATGATATTCTTATCGCCTCAAAGAACATGAAGGAGCATCTCAAGCATTTGGAAATATTTTCAGATGTTTGTCACAAGGAATGATTAGTGCTTTGAGAGAAGAAGCGCAAGAATTGCAACAAGACAGATTGAATTCCTAGGAATTGAAATCGAATGCGGAATAATCCTACAAAGTCATATTGTAGAAAAGATACACGGATTTCCGGATACATTGAAAGACAAGAAGCGACTTGAGTTTTCTTGGAGTTGTCAATTTTTTGGAATGTTCATAAACAATCTAGCACATTACGGGGAAGGTGTTTAGCCCATTTCTTAAAAAGATGCAAGATTCAAATGGGAGAATGAACATCAAGAAGGAATCAAGCAACTTAAGGAGGTTTGCAAAAATCTTCCGAAACTTGCAATTCCACAGATGAAGATGAACCTGTTCTTTATACGGATGCCAATGATTATTGGTGGGCGGCAGTACTTACAAAAGCTACACCAAATGGAGAAGTGCCATGCAGATATCAGTAGTGGTTTATTCACACCAAAGTGAATCGACTCGGTGGCATATCAACGAGAAAGAATTCTTTCGAGAAGAAAGGCTTTTAAAAAATGGCCTTTATTTTTCTTGGCTAAAAAGTTTATCTTAAAAATTGATAATTCAAGTGTCAAAGCTTTTCGAAAAACAAAATTGAATCAAAACCGAGGAAAAAGCTAGGATACTTAGATGGCAAGTTTGAATGTCAATATTATGATTATGATATTGTCATTATAAAATCTCATGAAAATATTCTTGCAGATTTTCTAACAAGAGATGGAGGGAATTGAAGCTGATTCCATCCTCACAACATCAAGACATCTTGGAGACCAGCTGGAAATGCTACTCCGAGAATTTGATACCCTGGTCATCAATCTTTGATTTGGCCGAAATTACAAAGGAATGATCGGGACAAAGTAACCGATCATATACGAGCATGTGTCCGGTCTCACTCTCAGTTGAGAACGGCATTTCAAGGGCCACTCCTCCGGGCCGCTAATAAGCAAACGGAGCGTTTAGAGCGCAGGGCTCCTCAACCTGCAGCAGAGGATTCAAGTACCTCTAGCACAAGTCCTAAGCTGGCAGAAATGTTGGCCCAAGGAAAAACTGATACTCCGGAGTCAAATCCCGAGTTATCACATCAACCCAGCACGTCCGGGGTAAAGGACGAAGAGATCAATCTTAGGCCTATGATGGGCACTTCTAAGGTTGATATTAACGAGATTAAAGTTTCTTCTTGGCGGGGAATACCGGACAAATTGGGAGAAACTAATTACAGGCATGGAATATCTCCAGAAAAAACAAAGATTGATGTTTCTGGAAAATATCCAAGGGTTTGGATGCTACCAAATTCCAGCCCTCAAGAAGTTAAGAGGTGGTACGAGTTTGGGGCTTTGGCCTCAGTCTATACTACTTCACCAGGATTCCCGGAGATCACAAAATTATCGAAGTGGATCCGGGAAGTCTGCTATTCTGAGTCTTTGGTCCAACAATGACAACCTAAGACGAGGGGATACATTGGAGTGTATTTCATAAGTGCGGCGGCCAAGAGCCCATCGGAAAAGGTGGACATGAAGCCTTCCATTACATTAAGCCAAGACCGGATGAAAGAGCCCGGAAATATCGAGGAGGCAAGTTCGGAAGAAGTACAATTGGCATGACCTTCATCAAGATCGAGATCACCCACAAGAAGGGCATGGGGATTGTGGGTCTGTCTCACGGAGATGGACAAAGTCAAGTTTCCGTTCAAGTTCTACCAGAATTCGGTGAACGGGTCATTCCTGTTAAATACCATGACGGGAAAAACTACAAGGTTCGCGAGAAGATCATTCGAAAAAGAAAAGAAATCTTCTATGGGAAAATAAGCTGCCGGGGAGCAAAGAAGCTCGCCGGAAATATTGTAACATGGCTCATATCGGCCATTGGGAACTTCGGGTCTGTCCCAAATGTCAAAACTAGAAGGAACCGGAATTTGGCAAAGGATTCCGACCAAAAGTCGACCGGAGAAGACCCGGCGATGGAGAAGAAAAGTCACGAAGTATCCAAAGTTTCGGGGACCACCAAAAAAGTAGATTCCCCAACAAAGCTAGTAGAAACATGTGACTCCAGACAAGTAACAACCCACTTAGAAAAAAGACGAAAAGTGGGTCCATGAAAGATGTCGTCCAACGTATTACAAGACAAAGGACGAGTCAGCAGGATTTGGAAGTTTGCATAAAGAACCGGATACTGCATAAGATGGGGCGATCCATGTGAAGAAAGGAAATGCCAACTAAGTGCAAGTGGAAAGCAATAATTCAAGAAAGTATGATGTAAGCGGTGGCGTTTTACATTTCAAACAAGGGTTGAAGTCCAAATTGAAATCCGGACTTACATCTATTTAAACCAGAGTTTGAAGGGAGGCCGAGGACATCGAAAATTCTCCTAAGTCTTCTACAATAAAAATTCTTCCGTAATATTGAGTGTTTAGAATTTGAGTGTTTTGGTTTTAAAGTTTAGTTTTTAATTTTATGTACAAGAGTGTAATAGCCTTTATGAGAGGCTAACAGGTTTTCTCCTCCCAAAAGGAGATTGCGATGTAATAAATTTTTCTTTAAGTTCTTAATAAAATAAAGTTTGTTTGTTCAACATGTGTTCATAATGTACTATTGATTCATCCCTTTGAAGAATTACTTTACGCCTTGGAGTAGGAAACGAACCAAGGTCGTGTCTTGAAAGATTTACGAAGGAGTCGGATAACTTGCAGATCATCTTCCCGAGGGTGAGGTTGAACAGTGAGGAGTTGTTTGTTAAACGATCCGGGGCGTAATTTTCCGGTGGTGGCGTTGCGAACCATTTAACGGTGTTGTTTTGGCCAAAAGAGGTATGAATTTTAAGGATTTATTAATCTTACTAAGCATGTTGGGCCGATATTGTCGTAATGGACTATTTCCATTTTCACTGTAAACCTTGGTTTGGAATCGATAACATAGAATCGAAAATCTTTTAAAATTCTATGACTGTTAAGTTTATCTACCGAAACCCGACATGATCTTTTAAAACCTCCGTATGGAGACTGGATCTAAGTAGGTGTAACAATGCCACGAATGAAACATGAAATAGAAACTGAAAAGTGTTCGTATTCTGTGAAATCTGGTACGAATTAATCATATTTCCTTATTCTGTTATAAAGGGTATAATGGGAACTTCAGTACATATTTGAATCCTTTTAATAAGGATGGCCATAGTTGTAAATCAAACTTGAAATAAGGCCGTTTCTGAACATACCCCAAAAATATATGCCATTTCCTCAAATACATTTCCACCAATACAACAAGCACTTCGGACACCCACTTAAGATTTTTGACAAATTTTATCTTAATCTATTTGATGTTGTATCTAGAACATGTTAGTCAACCAAAAAAAAATCATAATAATTTTATTGGGACTTACATGTACTGTTAGGTAACATCCATCTTTCATGGACACCATAAATAATGCAACTGTAGAATATATTTTGAATGTTCTACATCTTTGGTTCAAGAATCACTAAAATACAAATAATAGATGTCTTCATAGATACATCTTTTTTGTTTCCCTTTACACTTTTGATTCGAGAATTTTGGCGAGTAAAAGAAAAGAAAAAACTAATAAAAATAATTGATTTGGTTGCTATGGAAACTATTATGGAAAAAGAAAAAAAAAGAGTTAAGGGAAACTTTCAGTAACTGGGCAAAATTGATTTTCATCACACAAAAAAAGAAAAAATTGAGAAAATTGAGATGAAAGCCTGAGGATGGAACTAATTATTTGCTCGGCTGAATTACAAAATTGGTCTTGTAATTTAGGGAGGAAATATTTTCAAAATTTGACAAAAACTCTGGTCGATAAGATCGTCTAATGGGTCTGTTCCGTTAGATAGACCTAACCCGACTCGTGATTTTTTTATAATTTCATGCACTGGTGGTATTTTTACAATTCTGAAGAGGCGGTGGCATTTTTATGATTTTGAACGCGATGATATTTTTGTAATATTCTGGGAGCGGTTGCATAGTATCACTGGACCAATGACGGACCCAAAAAAAATTATTTTTATTTTTTATTATTTATTTAAAAAACTATTAATTAATTAGTTTTAAAACATAAAATACACTCCCATTAATTGTTTCTTATGTAGTTTATAATTGTACCTATTTTATTTTTGTTGTAGATTTTCTAGGGAATTTTGTAGCTTATAATCAGTGGCGTAGCCAGGATTTATATTGGGGTGTGCTGATACACAGAAATGTATTTGTTTTGTGAGTAGGTCTCTTATATCACTATGCCACAGAAACAAAGAGTAATACTTTTTAATGTATATAGTAATATTTTTAGTGTAAAAATTACTACATTGTATGCACAACTAAAAAAATATGTTCGAACAATGTATTACTTTTTACACATAAAAGTAATGCTTTTTTTTCATCGCACGGTGTGACCTTTATACATAAGTTTTTGTCTTATTTTGTGCCCCTCTTGTAGACAATTTCTGGATCCGTCCCTGCACTGGACCATTGACATTTTTGTAATATTAGGCAGTGATGTAGTACCATTAAAAATATTAGTTTTTCCCTACAAAGTATTAGTAGTACCGTGAAAAGTATTAGTAATCACCTTGAACAGTATTTTTAATAATCTTCATGAAAAATATTGATTTTTCCGTCAAAAGTATTAGTAATCCTACTAAAACGTATTAATAGTCTTATTGAAAAGTATTATTTTTCCGATTAAAGGTATTTTGTATTACTCATGAAAAGTACTCGTTTTTATCATAAAAAAAATATTATATTAGTAGTTCTCTCCCCAAAAGTATCACCTGTCATCCTGAGAAATGTATAGTAGCCCCCACTAAAAAATATTAGTTTTTCCCCTAAAAGATATTAATAATCCTCTAAAAAAGTATCAGTTGTACCACTGAAAAATATTAGTAATTTTCTTGAATAATATATTTAGCAATCCTCATGAAAGTATTGATTTTTCCCCTCAAAAGTTTTACTATTCCCCCCTAAAATGTATTAATAATCTCATTGAAAAGTGTTAGCTTTTCTGATTATAGTATTTTAGTATTCCTCCTAAAACATACAAGTTTTTTTCATAAAAAATATTAGTAGTTCCGCAGAAAAGTATTAGTTCTCCCCCCAAAAGTATCAGTAGTCATCCTGAAAAAATTAAAAATATTTAGTGGCTCCTGTAAAAATATTAGTTTTCCCTCTAAAAAGTATTAGTAATCCTCCAAAAAAGTATTAATAGCCCTCCTAAAATGTATTAACCCAACAGATGCAATTGTCGTGGTGTTGGTGGTTGTGCAATTGTTGGTAGGATGACGGGTTGAATATTTGGACAAGACTGCCACGTCATCACCCTTAATTGGGTAATTTCTATTTTCCAGCGAAATTATGCATTTTACATAAAAGTGTCACGTGTGCAGTTGCATCCTAGTCAATATCCATATCACTAATTTTGCATGAAAAACTGAAAATCTCCAATTATAAGTGATGATGTGGCCGTCACATCATCAAATTTCAGCCGATTATCTCTGAATTTCTGGCAATTTGTGTCCTTATTGTGCCAATTTTTTAAATTAATATCCTATTTTACAAGATAAAAAAATAAAAGTCCAAAAATACCACTGTCCTAAAGTTATCGGACCAGTTTTTTACAATGAGGTATTTGCTCAATGCTTTCCTCCTCCATTATTATTTTCCTCATTGTTTTTCGTAGACAATTACCAAACAAGTTACAAGTCTGAGATTTTCTTATTTCTTTTTTAAAACAAATTCTTTATTTTACCAATTTTCATTTCTGACCCAAAATCTAGGCTAATTTATAAAACTAAGGCCATTTAAAAATATAATTAACCAAATAAGGCCAAAAACAAAAAATATTAAATATTAGGTGCACCTCTGTTTCTCAATTTTTATTTTTTTTAATAAAATTTTGAGAAAATAATCTGTTTTTCTTTTTTTTTTTTACCGAAAAAATTTAAAAAAATCATATTTTAATTGAATTAATTTCAGTTATAATTTTGATTTTAAAAAAATTAGTTTAACTAAATTTTTATTTTACAAATTTGAAAATATATACACCATTTTTGGGACTGTAACTATTTTTTGCTCAAAATTTGAAAAAAATGCTTGAATTTAGAATGAATTTAAAACACAACCGGAATAGGAAAACTTCAATTGTATTGCAGTTGGGTTACATAATAAAATCTAAACCACTCTTACTCAATTGATGATTCATATTCCAGTTGTAAGACAATTGATGTTTTGCTAATCCACTTGTGTTTTTAAAATCATTTTAAATTAAAGCATTTTTTTCGAATTTTGAGCAAAAATCGGTTGTACTTATCCGAAAAATGATGTATGTATTTTCAAATTCATTAAGTAAAAAAAAATTAATTAATTTTTGTTTTAATATAATGTTATATTCAATTAAATTAATTTTTTTTAAATATAATGTTATATTCAATTAAATTAATTTTTTTTACTTTATAAAATTGAAAATACATACATCATTTTTCGGATAAGAGCAACCGATTTTCGCTCAAAATTCAAAAAAATAATTTAATTTAAAATGACTTTAAAACACACAACTGGATTAGCAAAACATCAACTACCTTACAACTAGAATCTGAATCATCAATCGAGTAAGTGTGGTTTAGGTTTTATTATGTAACCCAATTGCAATACAATTGATGTTTTCCTATTCCAGTTGTGTTTTAAATTCATTCTAAAATCAAGCATTTTTTCAAATTTTGAGCAAAAAATAGTTACAATCCAAAAAATAGTGTATATATTTTCAAATTTATAAAGTAAAAATTTTCTTAAACTAATTTTTTTAAAATAAAAATTATAACTGAAATTAATTCAATTAAAAAATATGTTTTTTTAAAATTTTCAAAAAAAAATAAATAGAAAAACTGAGAAAACAGAGGTTGCATCTCTGTTTTCTCAAAAATTTATTAAAAAAAAATAAAGATTGAAAACAGAGGTGCAACCTCTGTTTTCACCTAATATTTATTTTTTTTTTTGTTTTTGGCCTTATTTGGTTAATTGTATTTTTAAATGACTTTAGTTTAATAAATTAGCCCAAAATCTACGATCGAACGGAGCGTTAAAGCAAAATGAAGGAAATATTTTCTTCATGAAAATCCGAAAATCCAAACGCAGCCTGATATTTTCTGATAATATATTTTTACTACCCACTGAGCTCATTATGTTACATTTCCGCCCTAAATTTTTTTAACATATTTTTCTTGGAGCATCTGATTAGCCGTTCCCAGGGAGCGTTCGTGTGATTATGATTTACGACTAACTAAAACATATTTGTGTGTGTATATATATATATGGTCAATTTTAGGGGCGTCAATTTGTGACATGACACGAACCTAACACGAATTTAGTAGGTACAAGTATAATCCTTAGCAGGTTCGGGTCAAAATTAGGTTGGACACGGTTGATACAGGAAATAAATAGGTCAGGTTAGGTCGACCAGCGTGTCAACACGATTGACCTATTTAACTTATTTAATTTTATAGTGACATATCATTTTCATATTTTGTGATGTTTTAGTTGACTATATGATGATGGACAAATTATTTAATGCATTTTCTAGTAATTTAATATATTTTTTATTTGTAACTTTAGTTTTTCTTTATATATTTTTCCTGTCAACTTTAAATTATATAGGTATTTCGTGTCGTGTCGGGTTATCCGTGTCATAAATGGGTCGTGTATCTTGACACGAATAATTAAACGGGTCATGTTCGTGTCAAACATGTAATACTCGTTTTAGAATACTATCCGTAAACACGAAACACGATACGCTTGACACCCCTAGTCAATTTTCTTGCATCTAATGTGGTCCAGGGGTAAATTTGTCTGTTTGTTTCTCTTTTTCTAATATCTTTAGTTAACTTTTGTCTATGGAATTTGCTATGACTTGGGCCACTGAGTTTGGTGCCATTAGCTTAAGGGGGAATCAACTCTTTGCCCTATGCTTTAAGGAAGTTGCCCTTTATTATTATTTTATTGGAATTCTTATTTGTTATTTATTATGGTCAAAGATCAATAAAGAAAGAAATTTCCTAGTTATTTATTATGAAAGATTACCTCCAACTAATTTGCCCACAATTCCCACCAAACATTAGTGCTTATAAACTGTATTCAACTGGAGAAAAATCTTTTCTTGTCATTATTAATGTTTATTGTTTTCCCACCCTACTCTTGGGGAAGATTTCTTGAGAGCATTGGATTATGTGGGTTCCTTATTAAGGGAGTGTTTCCAAATAATTAAAAAAAATGGTTCTTAAATTTTGACCCCAAAAAAAAAGAGTTTTTAATATTTTAAATACCAACTTCTATTTCTAATCACTACAATAAACAATCAAATTCCAACGAAGTAGAAAATAATTGGAATTTTTACAATTCCAACGGAAATTCCAATGCTACATTATATCGTTGGAAAATTCTAATGAAAATTCCAACGCTAAAGAAAACCATTGGTATAAGTTGTTGGAATTTCCGTTGGAATTTAAAATTCCAACGGAAATTCCAACATCACAACACACATTGGAAAATTCCAACAATAATTCCAACGATAATAAAATCGTTGGAATAAACCATTGGAAATACTGTTGGAATTTCAAAAATTCTAACAGTAATTCCATCGCTAAAACATATCATTGGAAAATTCCAACAAAAATTCCAACGGTAATCAAAATGTTGGAATTAATCGTTGGAATTTCCGTTGGAGTTTTTAAAATTCCAACGAAAATTCCAATGGTACAACAAGTTGTTGGAAAATTCTGTAGGAAACTCCAATACTGTTGGAAAATTTTAATATAGAGGTTAAAAGATTTGATAATATTATCCATATCAATAAAATGTGTCTTCTCTTCTGGAATCAATCATATTAAAACTACATAGTTAAGCGTGCTTGACTTGGAACAAATTGATGATGGGTGACCTACTGGGAAGTTAAATATGTTAGACAATGAAATAAAATGATTGAATATTCCAATAGATATATACCATTGGAATTACCATTGGATTAAATCCCAATGGCATAACTCCGTTGGAATAACCGTTGGAGTTTTTTCCAACAATTATATATATTCCAATGGTTTAACTATGTTGGAATTATTGTTGGAAAATATGTTGGAGTTTTTTCAACAGTTGTATATTCCAATGGATAAATACCGTTGGAAGTACTGTTGGAATATTTTTCCATTGGAATTTCCATTGGAATTTTGCCATTCCAACGGCCATTTTACCAACAATGCATTTATTGTTGGAATTTCCGTTGGAATCGATAATTCCAACGGTAATTGGCCAAATTCCAACAGATTTTTTCCGTTGGAATTTCCTTATTTTTTTGTAGTGAATTCTGCATAATTTAATCAGAATAAAAAAAAAAAGAGGAGAAAGATGGTTCGCAAAAAGATATATAAATAAACCAATAAGAGAATGGTGCTTTAAATTTTTTATTATACTTTAGGTTTTATTTTAAATATGTGAAAGTTCCTTTGGACATTTTTTACCTCAAATATATTTAAATGTACACAAATTCCTATTTCAGAATAGATGTAGAATTTTGATCATTACACACAAATAAAAAGCATTTTTATAACTTATTTACCAAATACTCAAACGGAAAGATACAAGGTTCAAACCCTGGTCGATACTCTTACAAAAGGTTGGCGTCTTAGCAATACCACTTGATCTACAAGCTTATGATTATCAAATACTCATGTTAACTTATTGCATTTTTTCAATTTCTATTTGTAAATACTATCAATTTCTGATACTCATATTGTTTTTGACTTCTAATCACAAATTTGCCTTATGCGTGTTTTCTATATTCGCCGAAAAACTTTATGATTTAACTAATTTTATTTAGTTGTCGGATTACATGTACAATGAATACACGAGTTTTGTTTAGATTACATGTTATTCATGTGGGTTATGAATTTTCCCTAAATATCAATAATGTTACATGTTCATGAGTATAAAATATTAGGAAATAATAGTTTTCATATAGTACTATTACGTATCTTCCTTGAACACGTGGACTGGTTGAAAGAACGACCAAAACATGAGGATGAATTTGTTCGATGTGTTAAACTCGTGTTCAAGCGAGATTGTGTTACGGTTCAACAGGAGACAGATTAAAAATTAAAAAAAAAACAGATTTTTCCTGTTTTTTTTTTGTATAGACCATATAAATCCGACCCATGTATCTCTTTATATATATATATATATATATATATATATATAGGGGGAGGGTTATATAAGACACCTATTATATGAAGACGTGGGGACCAAATCAGAACCACATATCTACATATTTCAATGGCTATTATTAATTCTGATTAATGTTAATAAAATAAATGGTAAAGTCAAAATGGGGGCAAATTAGTCCACATAAAAAATAGGGAGGTTGGCTAAATCTAGTAAATCCCATTAAAATAGGGGAGTTACCCACAATTGGTGGCATCCTTCATTCAACCCACACCGTGTAGTTGATTTCCAAACAAATTTGATGATATGTTTCCTTAACTCAATGTGCTAAATCTAGAAAATCCCAATAAAATTTCGTCATTCCCATTGTTTTTTAAAAAAATTGCTTGATATGGCCAGAATGTTGCTTATATGTGCTTAAATACTTGCTCACACGTATGCAAAATGTTGCTTAGTTTTTCTTTGTGTTTTAAACTCTCGCATTAATAATAGTTTGTTTGAGAAGAACTATCATGTTATGCAAAAAAATTAAAAACTTATACTTATATGGACTTTTATTCATTCAATCGTTGACGGTTTTTTCAACCCAGAAATCTGCTTGGGTGATACTAAAATGTTGCTTATGTATGCATGAATACTTGCTTGTATGTATTCAAATATTTGATTACGTCCCCATTTGTTCTAACTCAGTACTTTGCTTAGTTATGGCTAGACGTTTGCTTACATGTGCATAACTATACGCTTATGTATATTCTAAATGTTGCTTAATTATTTATTTTGTTTCAATCGGTTGGGATTGCACATGTGCCACGACAAATGATTGAAATAACATCAATTTATCTCAATTGCATACCGAATGCGGCGAAAATATGACTCCATAAGAAGGAATTAATTTTGATAATATCGACAACGGAATAGCATTTTAAAAATGATGCTTAATAAATAAAAAAAAAAAGTATGTGTTCGAGAATATGTTGTGATTTGTTTATTTATTTGTTTAATATCGCTTATTCACATATTACAAATTAGCTATGTGTGGTTATTGTAATGCTTATTACTACTATGTACTCAACTTATTTGTGACTGTTGTAGTGTTTTTCGAGCAAATAATTCAACATTCTTGCAAAATTTGGGTTACTACAGTCTCATATGTTCAATTGCTTATTTGTACGTAAAGTGTTTCTTGTGAAAGGATGTTATGGTGCTTAGAAAGCAATTGAATTCTGCTTACAATACCATCAAACCATGAAATAATTGCTTTCAAAGTAATTGAATTCTGCTTACAAAGCAATTGAATTTTGCTTACAAGACAACTGAATTCTGCTTACAATATCTGAAAACCATGAAAATAAATACGGCACTAACTAGAAAATATTCCTATATCAACTACGCATGTACGTCCAAACCAACCATATTTAAAATTGCTATAAAATACTACAATATTCAACATTTTGATCAAAAGTATGAAACAACAACGTTTCCTTGTGATCCTAACTCGATTTGCCAAACTCCTTCGCCCGTCCCAAGACCGACTTCCTCTACTCGTTCATTACTTCTTTTTGTCATTTCCAACAGAAAATCTATAAAAAAAAAAGACATTAGTCATTTATATAAAATATTTATTAACAAACAGAACATTTATAAGCATAAAAACCAACCAAACATAAGCATAATAAAAAATGTGTATAAGCAGAAAATAAACTATAGATAAGCGAATTATCAACAACAATAAGCGAGTTGAAAATATCAATAAGCAACCCCCAACCTTAGAAAAAAATATGACAATACTAATTACCCCTAATTTGAGAGCATAATATAAAACATAGATAAGCATAATATAAAACATACATAAGCATAATTATCAACAACAATAAGCGATTTGAAGCCTCGTTAATCTCCTCGATCGCTAACTTTATTTTTTTAACTAGTAAAATCAGTAAATAAAAAATAATAAAAAACCCACAAGATCCTGATTATGCATTTATAAGAACATAGAGATGCAGGGTTGCGATTGATGTGGCGAAAGCGCTATCGTATCTCCACCGCGATTATCGATCGCGTATATTGCACCTAGAGCGTAAAGCGGAAAACATCCGATCAACGAGAATTATCGCACGCTCATTTCCGATTTCGGGCTTTCAAGCTCAAAGGAAGAGGCGAGTGGAGTGGTCACCACGATCCGTGGGACCAAAGGTTACTTAAGCCGTAATGGATATTGGAGAACGGCGTGTCCGAGAAATGCGATGTCTCTGACTACGGAATGGTCTTTGTTGGAGATTATCGGTGGGCGGAGAAATATATATAAAATGTCGAAGAAGAAATTCGAGTTTTCCGAGAATCGTGGTTGAGAAACTAAGGGATGGGAAATTAATGGAGATTGTAGATGAGAGGTGATTATGATTGGAGGGATTAATGATGAGAGGGTGTTGCGAGAGAATGGTTGTTATGGCTTTGTGGTGCATACGGGAGAAGGCTAAGATGAGAAGATATGCAAGATTTTAGATTACATACGCCCTCAAAACCGTTCCTAATTTTTAGCCCACTACCAAAAATAATTTTTCTCCCAAAAACCGATCTTAATTAAAATTACCAAAAAGTCCTTTTTTATTAAGTTATACATTAAAAAATGGTACGATACTCGATTAATCTCAATCGTTTAAAAATTAAATCAATGTCTCAGATTTGGTCTCGTGTACTCACGTAAGTTATGTGGACTCACCTGATCCAAATCCTATATATATATATATATATATATATATAGAACTTCTATCATGTACATGAGGTAGTTTCTGTTAGACGGTCTAATGGTTAGACGAATCTAGCCTAATGGATCTACCCGATCCACAGATCCAACGACCTAATGACCTAGCAGAATGTTAATAATTTTTTAATGATCTACTAATTAGAGGTGATTACGGTGCGGTTTTGTGGTTGTTTGAGTAAATTTCAAATCGAATTGCTATATGCAGTTCGGTTAAGTAACATTATCAAATCGCGATTTTATGAAGTAAAATCGAAGATGTGGTTTGAAGCGGTGGCAGACGTACGGTAGCGAGCGGTTTTGCGGTTTTAATTAACAAAAATATTATATAATTGATAAATTAATATAATTTTGTTATGATCATTTAAAGAAAAAACCAAAGAAAAATTTTATAATTGAAAAGTGGTTTTTTTAAACAAAGTGTATTTTTGCGAATAAAATGCACATTGTAATATCTTTTATTTCAGTTACATTTAATATTTAATGCAATATAATGTTGTTCTATCTTGATGCAAAATATAATGCATTGTAACAACATTAAAAGAATATAAAATGCGTTATAATTTAGTATACAAAGTGTAAATCTAATTATATCATTTATAAAATTAGTTCTTAATATATATATATATATATTGTCTAACTATTTAACTAAAGACTAATGAACAATATTTTATTTTACCCTAAATTATAAATGTGCAGTCCGGTGCAGTTTTGGCGGTTTTTCAAAATCCAAAACCATAACCGCACCAACAAAGCGGTGCGGTTTTATCTAATATTTTAAATCGCGATTTTGGTCATAAATTATTATGAACGGTGCGCCTAATGGTCTGGTTGGGGCGGTTTTTTAAAATTTATGATCACCCCTACTACTAATATTTTTTAGTGAGACTGCTAATACTTTTATTAGAGCAACTAATATTTTTCAGAGTTATTATTGAAAACCTTTAAGAGGAAAACTAATATTTTTTCAGAGGAACTACTTAAATGTTTCACTGGGACTAGTAATACTTTTGGTTGAAAAAACAAATATTTTTTTAGAAGGTTATTAAATATTTTTAAGTGAACTACGTAATAATACTTTTCAGATGAACCACTAATATTTTCAGATGAAAATCTTTTAGAGCTCTCGTGATGAAAATATTTGATTGTCCAATATTACAGAAAACTAATACTTCCAAGTGGACTATGTACTAATACTTTTCAAAGAGACTGCTAATACCCGTCTCTGCTAATAAAATAAAAACATTACCAGGTTATTTTTTAGGATTCGTCTAATGAATTTTGGCCCGTTAGATCGTCTGACTTGAGTTTTTGTCAATGTACATATATGAATATATGATGCAGGCAGAAGCGTGAACAAAGATAAAACTCACCTATTACGTTGATTCTATAAGAATACCGTAAGAAAGACAAGAATTGAGAGAAAACCCTATCTTTGATACCAACTGATGCAGTGGAAACCACAGATAAACGAGCAACGAACAAAAGCAATACGAATCTTCACAAAGAAACGTGAATTGCAATGAAAAGAGATATAAATCTCAAAATTAATAATATTCAACATCCTCAAAAATAATAAAGTAGCAAATATTTATAGGATTAAAATCCTAGCACAATAAAACTCCTAACTTGACTAGGAAACTTAAAGGATAAATTAAATAGAATCCTAAACATATAAATCACTTCCTAAAACATAATATAAGATATTCTAAAATATATTCTAAAATCCTAAAAGATAATAAACACGATATCGTATCTTTATCAATATCTCCATCATTCTCTCCGGGGTCGAAACGATTCGTCCTCGAATCAGAAGGGAGATCTTCAATAGAAGAATTGTCAAACAATGGAGGGGCGCGAAGAGGACGAGATGGAAAAATAAGGCGAATATCGAAACATATTTGAGTTAGATAAAAAACAAAACAATCCATTTCTTGTCCATAGCTTTTCTTCAGCACACCTGGAACCATATAATAAGGAATTTCCACGATTTCAATGAATCTCCCCATAGGCTTGAAGAAAATTGATAGTCCAAAACCAATGTCTTTAAAAGGTAATATTTCCTTTTTAGTATTGAACAAAAAATTTCCTGGGTTAAGATCATGTTGCATGACCTCATGCGTATGGCGATTCTCATCTTCATTTGCCAAAATTGGTGGTTCGTCATAACCACAAGCGTCCTCGTCAAATTTTGGCGGTTTTTCGTAGGCAACCGTCGAAATTGTATCGTCACCTTCCGTATCAAAGATAGGTGGCCCATTATAACCACCAATCTCTTCGTCAAATTTTGGAGGCTCATTATAGCCAACCTCCATGATAGTGTTGTCAATTTCTTCATCAAAATTGGTGGTCCATCGTAACCACCATATTCCTCATTTGACAAAATATGTGGGGATGGATAAAAGCGTAACCACATCCACCGCGATAGTTAAGGCCATTCGCTTTCTTTGCGCTGCCTACCGCGCTCGATCGCGATCGGCCGTGAGGTGGGCGATGATGATATCGAAAATTTCTTTGTTTGATGCGGAATGTGATTATCCATTGTGTCAACAAGCCGATCTGTTGACGGATCTGTGCGATGTCGTTCATGCATTGTGAATCCGGTCTGGACAACATGGTTCGGGGAAGCGTGAAGATCGGTCTCCAGTACCAAATCACGATGGCGGAGCGCAATGCTAAGAACAACAATGACACAAATACTACCGTTGATTCGCAAGAATACCGGAAGTATTGAATAAAGCAATATAATTCTCAAAAGAACATGTATTGCAAAGAGAATAATCTCACAAAGATAAACGAGCAACGAACAAAAGCAATACGAATCTTCACAAAGAAACGTAAATTGCAATAATCAACCTCCCTAAAAATAATAAACTAGCAAGTATTTATAGGATTAAATAAAACTCCTAACTCGACTAGGAAACATTAAAGATAAACTAAAATAGAAGAATCTTAAACATATAAATCACTTCCTAAAACATAATATAAGATATTCTAAAATATATTCTAAAATCCTAAAAGATAATAAACACGATATCGTATCTTTATCAATATCTCCATCAATATATTAGTGTTCAAGAAACCACTTTGTGCTAGGCAGACGTTAGACTAGACCTAGCGCTTAGGCAGTTCTAAGCGAGATTAGGCTAAGCCTAATGTAAAGAAAAATGAAGGCGGCCAAAGGGAGTCTATCGCCTAAACGAGAATTTTTAGAACAATGACATATTTATTATATGCATAGATAGATATGAAAGGAATCCAACAAAATCTAAAAGGTTGAATTTCATAATAGGGTCCAAATTTAAGAAAAGCTATCATTTTAAGATCCAAAATTTCAACCTTCTCAAATCAACATCCAATTTTTTTATTTTTTTCTCAAATTGAGCTCTCCCTCAAATTTTGGATTCTCACTTCAAGACCCAAAATTTCAACCTTCTCAAATCTAGACCCAATTTTTTTTTTCTCAAACATGGCCCTCCCCCAAATTTTGGGTTCTCCTTCAAGTTATTAAATTTAACAAAATGAGAAATATTAGTGTAATCTATCACATCAACCACAAAAATTATATTTCTTCCTCTTTTCGTTTTTTCGCTCATTATTTTTTACCTGATCCATACTTATTATCAATTTTGCTTAACGTATAGAAACCAAGATCTATAAATATAAACGTATGTGGCTAACAAGATGAAAAAAGTCGAAAAATATTTATCGGGTACTAAAAAAATAAGATATACCAAATTATGAATGAAAAAAAGTAGTAAAATATTTTTTATTTACTAAAAAAAATAAGATATTCAAATTATGATTGAATTTTACAATTTAAAACAAGTATTGATTAGTAAAAAAGGAATGAGCAAAATTTGGGGGAGGGCCTGATTTGAGAAAAAAATAAAAATTGGGTCTTGATTTGAGAAGATTGAGATTTTGGGTCTTGAACTGAGAACCCAAAATTTGAGGGAGAGCCCAATTTGAGAAAAAAATAAAAATTGGGTCTTGATTTGAAAATGTTGAAATTATAAGTCTTGAAATAATAGATTTTTTTAAATTTGGATCCTGTTATGAAATTCTCCCAATCTAAAAATATAAAATAATAATAATAATGAAAGAGAGAGAAAATAAAACATGTCACTTTTTTCTCAACTTTGATTCAAATATAGCCGGTAAGAACATAGAAATAAAACTGGTCAAACTTGGGCGGCTTTCCCTTTTGTTTCCAAGTCACAAAATTATAAACTTCTTCCTCCAAATCCCACCCAGACAAGACATCAACAAATCACTTATTAAAAAAATCTACCAATTCAAGCTTATTTTAATAACCAGCTTATTTTTTAATCAATCAGCTTATTTTTAATAATCTGTTCTTCAGACACAATATAATATTTCATCGTACGTGCATCTGTTCCAATTTCAGTTTTTTCTCCATCTGCAGGCCCTCCAATATTCAACTAACTACACTCTCAAAAAAAAAACATTTGACTAGCCTGAAACAAAAACTAAAAATCCATTCTTTCCTTTGAATTTTCACATTTTTTTTCTCAAAACATGAAATCCCAGCAACGTTTCTGACAAATCCGAATATCGAAAAATTCAAGAACAGAGGTCCGTACAAGATGATCAATATGTCCGAAGACGATACCGATCAATTTAAATTTCGCAGTGTCGTTTTACTCATCTTCTTGATCCTCATAACAGGTAATTTTAATTTCTGTTGTGTGCAAACTCTAAAAAAAATGATTCTCAACTGCATTTTTCGAAGATATGCTTGTTTATTCGAGTTGGGATTTTCGAGGATGATCCTTTTGAGTTTGACCTGCATTTATTACAAGTATACTAAAAATCTAATTTTTATTTTAACTGGTAATTAATTTCTTACACAATCAGGAAATTTTCTTGGTTTCTTGTTCTGAGTACCTTTTATCTCAAATTCTAAAAAAATTGATTCTCAACTTATGGTCAGCATTTTCCGAACATCTGCTTGTTTATTCGAGTTGGGATTTTCGAGGATGATCCTATTGAGCTGACTTGCATTTAATTTCTTGTTCCAATTTGGCGTTTGTGACTAAACTATAAAAAAAAAAGTGATTCTCAGTTTTTGGTTGGAAAAAAAAAAAAAACAACTGCATTATTTTCTGAACATCTGCTTGTTTATTCGAGTTGAGATTTTCGAGGATGATCCTATTGAGTTGACTTGCATTTAATTTCTTGTTTGGATTTCGTGTTTGTATGAAAACTCTAAAAAAAAGTGATTCCTAGCTTCTGGTCAGAAAAAAAAAACTGCATTTTTTTCCCAACATCTGCTTGTTTATTCGAGTTGGGATTTTCGAGGATGATCCTCTTGAGTTGACCTGCATTTATTACTAAAAATCCAATTTTTATTTTATTTTTAACAGGAAAAAAGGTTGTAATTGGAAACACACTAGAAACAGACAGACAAGTACTGCTAAACCTACGGTCATTCCTGGAAAAAGAAAATCCTGTTTTCGCCAATCAAGTGAGGTACATCCACTGGGACTCCAATGACGTGTCGCCGTGCGATTGGCCGGGGATTTCGTGCGATAATTCGACCAATCGCGTGACGGGGATCGATCTTTCCGACTCCAACATAGCCGGAAACATCTTCGGGAACTTCTCTGCCCTGACAGAGCTGTCCTACCTCGACCTGTCCGAAAACACGATTGGCGGCGTCGTGCCGGACGATCTAGGCCGTTGCGAAAACCTGAAATTCTTGAACCTGTCACATAACATCATATATGGTGAGCTGAACCTGACAGGACTTAAGAATTTGGAGATTCTTGATCTGTCACTTAATCGAATCCAGGGCGATATTCGGTTAGCTATACCCGAAAATTGTAGTAGTTTGGTCGTCGCGAACGTTTCGGACAACAATTTGACTGGTTCAGTCAGAAACGTGTTTGAAACATGTTCGAATTTGAAGTTTCTTGATGTTAGTGTGAATAATTTGGTGGGAAATATATGGCCTGGATTCGATCGAATGTTGGAAGTTTCGTTGTCTGAGAACAATTTCTCTGCTTTAGTGTTGAAATCGATTTTTTCGGAGAATTGTAGATTGCGGGCGTTGGATTTGTCCGAAAATCGATTTTTCGGTGAATTTCCGAGCGAAATTTCAAACTGTAGAGATTTGAAGGTGTTGAATTTAGGTGGGAATGTTTTCACAGGTCTGATTCCTAAAGAGATTGGATTATTGAGTAATATTCAAGCACTTTATTTAGGTGGTAACAATTTTTCTAGAGATATTCCAGAGAGTTTATTAGGCCTTCAAAATTTAATGTTTCTGGATTTAAGCAGAAACAATTTTGGTGGAGATATACAAGAGATTTTCGGGTTGTTCAGGCAAGTTAGATTTCTTCTGTTGCATCATAATTCGTACACCGGCGGTATACATTCGTCCGGTGTTCTGAAGTTACCGAATGTTTCTCGGTTGGATTTGAGTTTCAACAGATTCTCCGGTTTGTTACCGGTCGAATTTTCTCAGATGGCGAGCTTAAAGTTCTTGGTTCTTGCCTACAATCAGTTTACGGGCAGTATACCGTCCGAGTATGGAAATTTTTCGGGTATTCAAGCGCTTGATCTTTCGTTCAATAACTTAAACGGTTCGATTCCATCGAGTTTGGGGAAGTTACGGTCGCTTTTGTGGTTGATGCTCGCGAATAATTCGCTCACGGGCGAAATCCCACGAGAATTGGGACAATGCAGCAGTTTGTTATGGTTGAATCTCGCGAATAACCAGCTTTCTGGCGCGATGCCGCCTCAGCTGGCGAATATTGGCAGTGACGCGACGCCTACGTTTATGGCGAATAGGCGGAACGATCTGATGCCTGCCGGCTCAGGGGAGTGTCTAGCGATGATGAGATGGATACCGGCGGATTATCCTCCGTTTAGCTTCGTGTACAAACTTCTTACAAGAAAGAAATGTAGGAGTTTGTGGGATAACATCCTTAAAGGGTATGGTCTGTTTCAGGTTTGTCTGCCGGGTTCTAATATCCGGACGACGCAGATATCCGGGTACGTCCAGCTCAGCGGGAACCGGCTGTCGGGCGAAATCCCTGTCGAAATCGGGAAGATGCTGAATTTCAGTATGTTGCATTTGGGGATGAATCTGTTCGACGGTAGACTTCCTTCGGAAATCGGACGGTTGCCGTTAGTCGTCCTCAATATTTCGCGCAACGTGTTTTCGGGTGAGATTCCTACGCAGATCGGCAACCTCAAGTGCTTGATGAATCTCGATTTGTCGTACAACAATTTCTCGGGCGCGTTTCCGGCTAGCTTGAACAACTTGAGTGATTTGACAAAGTTCAACATTTCCTACAATCCGTATATATCGGGTGTTATACCGGGAACCGGCCAGCTGGCGACGTTTGAGAAGTGGTCGTTCTTAGGGGACCCGCTTTTACGACTTCCTACGTTCATCGATAACGCTACGAATGTTGCACCGGGAGGCGAGAGTGGAAGGGACAACAGGGATCATCCTAGAGGCATAGGTCCATTTCTGGTGGTTTTGGCCTTAATACTTGCATTTTTAGTGTGTGGAGCAATGACACTCATAGTTTGTCTACTTATTAAGAGCCCAATCGACTCACCGGGATATCTGTTGGAGAATTCGAAGGAAGTATTCGCGTCGTCGAGCTCAAGTGCGTCTTCGCCATGGACGTCGAACACGATAAAGGTTATCCATTTAGACAAAACGGCCTTCACGCATTCGGACATCTTGAAGGCGACTAGAAGCTTCTCGGGACGAAAGAATTATCGGTAGGGGAGGATCCGGGACGGTTTACAGAGGATCATTACCCGACGGGAGGAAGTTGCCATTAAAAAACTCCAAACGGAAGGCGTGGAAGGGGAAAGAGAATTCCGAGCCGAAATGGAAGTGTTGAGCGGACAAGATTGGTTGGCCACACCGAACCTTGTCCGCTCTACGGATGGTGTCTTAATGGATCGGAAAAGTTGCTGTATGCGAGTACATGGAAGGCGGAAGCCTAGAGGATCTCATCACCGATCGAATAAGGTTCAATCGAGACGACGTATGGACGTTGCACTAGGCGTCGCGCGCGCTCTAGTCTTCTTACACCACGAGTGCTTCCCTAGTATCGTCCACCGCGACGTGAAGGCGAGCAACGTGTTGCTCGACAAAAACGGCAAGGCCCGCGTGACGGACTTTGGGCTCGCAAGAGTCGTGGACGACGGGGGTAGCCACGTCAGCACAATGGTCGCGGGTACGGTGGGGTACGTCGCGCCGGAATACGGACAAACATGGCAAGCGACGACTAAAGGGGACGTGTATAGCTACGGTGTGCTAGCGATGGAGCTAGCGACCGGGCGACGGGCGGTGGATGGGGGAGAAGAGTGTCTAGTCGAGTGGGCTAAACGGGTCATTGGAGACGGGAGAGTCGGGTTTAGTCGAGCAACGATACCGGTCGCGGTTTTGGTTTCGGGTTTAGCGGATGGGGCGGAGAAGATGAGTGAGTTGCTTAGGATTGGGATATGGTGCACAGCTGAGAGCCCTCATTGTAGGCCTAATATGAAGGAGGTTTTGGCTATGTTGTTCAGGGTTTCTTGCAGTGGAAAGGATACTACAGATGGATTGATGTGAACTTGGGATTGTAAAGATTGTGTTCAGAAATTTTTTATACAGAAAGTTTTACCAATGTATAGGCTTCTTTGCCATGATTCTTTTTTGTAATTAAACAGAAAAACCTCACATTGTTAGAGAAAACAAGACCAATTTTGTTCCTAGAATCAGACTTTATTTTATTTTTGCTAATAAGGAATGCTGTTTTTGTTCAGTTGTTTGTTGAGTCCCCATTTCCATTACATAAGGAAATTAGTACTTGGGGCAATTTCAGACCAGATTATTATCCCCAAAAAGAACAAGTAAAACAGTTTAAAATTTTCATGAGATTCTATTGCTGCAAAAAAAAGGGATAATTACAAAAACTACCCCTAAAGTTCGGGTTAATTACAATAAAACCCATAGATGTTTGAAAATTACAAAAAACCTCTTGAGGTTTATTTTGTGTTAAATGTAAGGAGGTAATTGCAATATTTTTACAAATATAAGGGAGGTGTCCGGAATATTTTTGCTTCTGAAGGGGTAATGTAATATAAAATCAAACCTCATGAGATTTTTTATATTTCTTAAAAATATGTGGGTTATTTTGTAATTAACCCAAACCTCAGAGGTAGATTTGTAATTACCCCCCTCCCCCCCCAAAAAAAAAGGAATGCCCTGATAATTATCGATCTGATTGTTACTAACACACAGATTGAACTTCTAGCTAACTATGATTTCTGCATTTTGATGTTGTAGTGTGAGAGAAATGTAACAAATCGTCCAAATGTCTTACATTTTATAATTACACTCACAATTTTTCTAAATATTACAAATAGCTAAACAACAAGTTGGGGATATTTGTAATTTTCAGAAAAATTAAGGGATCTGTTATAAATAATTTGATGACATCAGCAAAGTCGGTTAGGTATAGTTGAGGCAAAATATAAGACAAAATCAAATCTTGAGGGAGTTTCTGTAATTTTGAAACTTTTCTAGGTCTTTTTGTAATTACCCACATCTCAGGGGGTTTCTTCCCTATTATTTTGAAACTTGGCATAACAGGACAATAAGGACAATTGAATTTAAAATTTCCCCCGTTATATGTGGAAGTCGAAAGGAATGAACCTATTCTCTTTCGCTATCATTTTGATTTTACTCAGAATTGCAGTATTGCAGTGGGATTGAGCGGGTCGGAGCGCAGACGAGTAGTCTATGAGTCTATTCTCTTTCTCTGGAAGGTTTAATGCTATCTTCAAGGATTTAAGGTCAGTACCTGCTCCAGAATTTGTCAATCATCCTTCTAAATTTTTTTGCGGGCAAAGTCTATATGAATGGTGCAGCGTTGGGTTTGCCCATTTTGGGTTTTTATCTCAAAATCTGTTTCCTTAACTCTCTGCCGTCACTTGAGTTCCCCCACTCGCTTGCCTCCGGCGGATTGCCGTCGTAAGATACTCTGGATTTTGAGCTTATGTTTAGGTGTGTATCGAAAAAATTAGGAGCTGAATTGAATGGTTAGGATTGCATATGCAAACAATCTTCTTCAAATGTGGGATGTGGTTGTGAATGTCTTGATTGATGAAATGCCTGAGAGAGGTGGGGGTACCTTGACTGGATTGATAATGTCCTATAGATGCTACATTGATGTGTTCTAGAAAATACAGAATAGTGGGAATGAGCCAAATGAGGTCTCTCCGGTTTGCCTGTTAACATGATGTGCGCGATTGGAGGATTTTGACTTGACGGAAGTTGATTCATGGTTTTGTTGTGCTGAATGGGATGAGACTTGAAGTTGTTTATGAGTATTGCTTTTGTTGACATGTATCTAAATGTGAGAGTGATTGAAGAGGTGGGATCAGTTTCCTCTGTGTAGTGAAGAATGCCTGAACACAGGATTTGCTATGAACGGCTCATGGGATTCCATTGCTGGCTTTTAGTAGCATTGTTGTTGAAGAATTTTCTATCATAAAGCTGCTTGAGCTGGAAACAGAGAATGGGATAGTTACATCTTACATTTGATTATTTATGTTCGAGATTACAAGTGAGCTGGAGTTGAGAAAATAAGTCAAATTATGGATCAAAAAGAGGGTTAAGCGAATTCATGGATCACACAGCTGCACTTTGGGTCATTAATGACTGCTCAAAAACAGTCGGTTTTGCTAGGGTAGGGTTCTCTTTTTTGGTTTTTCTTTGGTTCATTTATTTGGTAGGGTTAGATCAAGAATATTGAAGATTTACAATGCATATTTCATGATATACAGAACTGGTACGGAAAATATCACATTTGTGGCAGTTCCTTGATAAATGATTAAGCAAATAGGAAACTTTTCCGACTACTTGTTGTAGCGGAAGAGACAACTCTCATCCTTGCAAGAAAAATGTCTATGATCTAATATGGAAGTGAGTAGCATGACTCAAAACCTTCACTCCTCAAACCTCTGCAGTAAAGTGTGCTGCTGGTTCAGATTAATAGGGAAACTAGGCTATGGCAGTCAATATTAATAAATATATTTGTATAGAAAATAAACAACTGATAAAATGTGACGATGACAGTGTGAAGGTAATTGTGCTTTTCTTTCAGTTGAGATGCTATAACTTTGTTTGGGGTTATATTTAGTTGCTAAACGCTCTCTATTGTTAATTCAGGAAGTTTGCTCCTCTCCGGAGAGCCTGTAAGCTAAATTTGAGGACATTGTTGAGGCTGAGGTACAATCATTTGGCAGAAATTACAACAGTAGGTAAAGGATGCCAAACTATGTCTTACAAGGAGCATCATCTTCTGCTCTTGTAGAACTGCTTTCCATGTTATTTTCATGATATCATTTTTATTCCAAAAATTACATATTTACATCTATTCGATAGATTTGGCAAATAAGTAGTGATCACAAATATATTCTCAAAGTTTTGTCCTGATGTGGACGATGCTAGCACTTCAAATTTGATGATTATTTTAGGTTGAGATAAGAAAACATTTCTCTGACCAGGCCACCCTTGGTACATGTTATTTTATACAGCAACAAAAACGAAACAGCAAAATTTTTCTCTCTTAAATATAAAAATTTGCCTCTTTCATTTGGCATTGTGTGAGTGTGAACTTGGGTGAGTTCTAGTAAAAAAATGAATGCATATAACTACTGTAGAACATAGATAAAATGAAACCAATATAGTTCATGAGGTAAAATCTTCATGTCCAAGTTGAGTGAAGTGAGGGCTATTATGAGCAACCTGAAGCATCTCTTGATCTTCTTCGAATGAATCACGATATGTCTCCAAGTTGATTTCAGAATTTCTTAGAGCTGAAAGGCAAAGCTCTTTCCTCCACTCCTCTAAGTGTGGAAAACCAATGTAGTCTGCATATTTATCGCAATACTGCAAAAAAGTATAAAGTTACACAAAACTTCTCGTTGTTTGAAACTTTCGAGCAATAAACTCTTTGATTTATCTCTCACACTAGGACTTTGCAAATGATTTATGTACTAAGACTAAACTAATGTATGGGATTTCCAGATGGTTGGCTGACTTTCATATCACATCTTTTCTCTACATTGAACCAAGGAAAAAAAAATCCCACAAAAGCACATCTGGTCAGGTGCAGTGTTTAACTTTCTGTATGGGAAGAGTAATTAATGTTACATGGTACATCTATGAGACAACTAGCGGAAAATTTTCTTTAGGGATAATTACAAAAAACTCGGTTATCTTTCAAAATTCCCTTGACATTTGTTTCTGTTTTACAAATTGAACTCTGAGGAGGGGGTATTTGTTAGGTAAATACAAACCTCTATGGGTGTTTGTAACACCTCAAGAGGTACTTGTAATTTTGAAAAATAACTAGAGTTTTTGTAATTAGGCTGAATTTCAAGGTAGTTTTTGGTAATTAGGCGAAGTTTCAAGGTAGATTTTGTAACTACTCTTTTTCTTTGTACATTAGTGATGTAACATTGTTGTCATATACTGTCTAGTTTAGGTTGGAATTGTTTAAGGTTGCATTTGGATGGGTGATTTTGGATTTGGGGAGAGGATTTGGGAAAATAATTTCAAATGACTTCATCTAAGATGAATTTGAAATCCTCCAAAACGACTCAAAAATAGCTTATATGGATTTTGAATGACATCATCCAAACAACCTCAATGGATAATAACTGATTTGTTATTATGGATTTGATACCCTTAGCTCCAAATCCATCAATTCAAATGTAAGTTCAGAATTACAATTTGGGGTCTAAACCCTCAACCTCAATGTAGGTTGAAAAAAAAAACAGGTAAAATAAATCTTCTGCAACAGTACAGTAAGTCGTAATCTTTACCTCAAAATTTGCAACGTCGTGTGTATTGTGCTTTGGGATGCCAGCAACATCTCTTGAGTGATAAAACTCCTTAATTGATTGCATCATATCATCCCATGATGGCAACATCCTTTTCCCAGACAGGACTTGAGCAATCCATTTTGCTTGGGATTCAAAGAAAGGAAAACCTATAATCTACACCCAATCATCAAGGCAATATTAGCAAAATATTCTCCTAAACTGAAAATCTTTAATATCTTTAATATTAACCTTTCTAGGTATGCCAATAAAGGATAGAGAGGGAGCTAGTGAAGGAGGAAATGTATGCTCATAAAGAGGTCCCACCCTGTCATCATCTACCACCACTATTCCTTTGGTATCAAGAAATGGAAATGAATAAGAGTACCTGCACATTCCCCACTTGTTAATATTTGTCATTCTTGTAATCTTACTCAAGAAGTAATTACATACTTAAAGATACGGCCTTAATTGATTTGTTTTGGGTATAATAATGTATGTGTCATTATCATCCCCAATCAAGCAGTTTAATTAATAGATTAAGCGATTTTAATAGCAAAATAAATGGATTTTTAATTTTCATTTATCTTTTTTGAACTTCATACAGTATAACTTCCTGAAAGTTGATTATAAGGTTTGCATTTTACCCTGTGCAGTATATGATAGTGTCTGCAATGATCCAAGAACCATCAGTGAACAAAACCTTTCCATCCTCATGCAGTGACTCTATCTGCATATATATGCATCATTACAAACTATCAGTGTCATTATTCCAGAAAACGAAAGGTAATCGACTATCCTTTTTCCTTTCTATTTACTTTTTTGTCTAACTTTATGGTGATCAAATGAATGATTTAACAAACCTGGGGATGAAGGTGTAGATTATCATATTTAGAGATGACTTTTGATAAGCCTTGTGAAATGTTAAGTGATCTGGCACTTAGGTGAATCTCCTTTGCTATACTTACAAGCTCCATTGATATGTCCTGTCCACTTAATGAATTTCCAACAACCACAACTACCTGTAAACAATTAGAAGAAAATGAAATGTGGGGTTAGATAGATTTGCAGAACATATATTATATATACACCAGCAATGAAACTTTCCTTTGGAGGAAATGCTGTCCAGGAGTGACCCCACACTGGAAATTGTTATGTTTTTCTTTACTTGAATTGGAAGTTCTAACATTTAATGACATGACTTTACTGTTCTGTTATTTTGCTTTAGGAATTTATACATTTTTTTTTTCATCTGAGTTTTTATATTTGACTCGTGTGACTCACGTGAGCTTAGAGTTGAAAAAAGGTTTGTTAAAAGTGCATGATAAAGAATGATTGGAATTTCTTGAAGAAAATCCCTTGTGTCACCTCATTCTTGAAGGGTTCTGGTACCCTGTAGATGTGACTGTGCATCTGTTTTCTCCTCCATGCATCCATTCCTAAAACAAATTCAAGAACACAATTGCATTAACTTGATGAACATATGGTGACTTGAATAAATGCCAAATAAACAAAACAACACTCAAATAAATAGTAGGATTAATTACAAAAAATCATTAAGGTCCAGTATAATCCAAAAAAAAAACTCAGCTATCTTCTAAAATTACAAATCTTGATATTTATTTCTAGGGATAATTACAAAAACACCCCTGAGGTTTGGGTTAATTACAAAAAAACCCAAAGATGTTTACAAACCTTCAGGTTTCATTTTGTCTTAAATTTAAGGGGGTAAATGTAATATTTTTGTAAATGTGAGCGGGTTTTTTGAAATGTTTTTGAAAATCATCGGGAAAAATGTAAGACGGAATCAAACCTGAAGGGGTTTTATGTAATTTTCAAAGAGCTCTGGGTTTTTTTGTAATTAGCCCAAACCTGAGGGGTGTTTTTGTCATTATCCCTTATTTCTATTTTACAAATTACACCCTCTCTCAAGGGTATTTTAAATGTAAATACAAAATCCAAGGGGGGTGTTTCATGTTTGTAATACCATAAAAGGGTATCCGTAATTTTGAAACATAACTGAAACTTTTTGTAATTAGGCTAAATATCAGGGTAGTTTCTGTAATATACTCTAAATAGTATTGAATAGGTTATACCTTTAATTCTGGGCAACCTAGGGTGAGAGTAGTGGCCGGTGGCGACAACCACCGCGTCATAAACCTCCTCCACCGCCTTCTCCGCCTTGCTTTTCACCACCCACCTCAAATCCTTGTCCAAAACCGGATAATCCAACATCTCCACGCTCTCGACCCGAGTATCGAATCTTATCATCTCTCTCAACCCAAACCTCTCACAAAAATCTTGTAGGTACAAAAGGAGTTCCTTATGGCCAGGAAACCTCCTCATATCCCTACCCTTCTTAACCACAAATGGGAAATCAGTGAACCCCATTATCTCCCTAGGTGAAGTTAACCTCAAAGAGGCATAAATACTGCTATGAACCTTTAAGAAACTATCTTTTCCCAAGGGACTCTCTTCTTCTACTTTAGGGTCATATAGCCATTGCCCTCCAACATCATGGCTTTTCTCAATAACCACCACATTGTGACCTTCTTTCCTCAGCTCCCGGGCGGCGACTAGACCGGCGGGACCCGCACCGATCACGCACACTTTCTTCGACGAGTTATTGTCCGAAACCATGGTTGGGTTGGGTCTGGTCTTCAGTTTTCTTGGGTGTGAGTTGTGAGGGAAGTGAAATATTATGAGATTTTGGAGGTGCATGGTGGGGTTATTTATAGTTGAAAAGAAAGTTATAATGTTGAATGGGGGAATTAATTGGTAGTTTGGTAGAAAGGAGACAAACGTGACAAATTTTTGATCATTTTTTTCATGGTACGGCTCTGTTGGGAGTCATCTTTGGAAATCTTACACTGAAAGAAATAGTTACTATTTTTTTTTTTTTTGCAATTTTTTTGAGTGCTTTATTAATCTCCAATTAAAGGCTATGCCAGGGCCTTTGGTGAAATATCTTTGTCAATTTAGTGTATTAACGTGCATGGGTTGCGAAACCTATTTCTATGTTGCCTTCCTGAAAATGGAATGAAGTTGGTGTGACCAACTTTAATTTATTTTAGGGATAATTACAAAAACACCCTTGAGGTTTTGGCTAATTACAAAAAAATCCAGAGGTTTTGAAAATTGCAAAAAACCCTTAAGGTTTGATTCCGTCTTACATTTTCTCCTTTTATACGCAAAAAATATTTCAAAAGCCTCCCTAATATTTCTGGAAAATTTATAGTTACCCCCTTAAATTTTAGGCAAAATGAAACTTGAGGAAGCTTTTTGTAATTTTGAAACTTCTTTGTGGTTTTTTTTGTAATTAGCCCAAACCTCAGGTGCTCTTTTGTAATTATCCCTTTATTTTATTTTCATTCTTCCGAAATAAAATGGAGCATTATATACATTCTCCAATACATTCCTGCAAACATACATCACATTTTTTTTAATAGAAAAGATTTTTTTAATGAGTGGTTTCAATAAATATTCTACATTCATGTAAAATCATTAGTTTGCAAATTACCTCACATAGTACTTTAATTTTAAGTCAAAATAAGGTAGGTGTAAGTGTAACACCCGGAACAACAAAAGCTGTAAATTTGTGAAATTTTCTGGTTTTGAAGTGTCTTAAAGTAATACAATTTCTCAATGTGTACGCAAAATGTTCACTTATGGAAATTAAAAGGAAATTCAAATAAACAAAATGTCATGTATACCAAATTAAATTGCATATAATAATTGCCTGAATATTAAACCAAATCCTAGGGGGGTTGGCACTAGTAGCATCTACTTACCCTAGCATAACTGTCAACTCATGTGAGTCAGGAATTATTATTTTTAGTTCACTTATTAATTATATTGTATATTATTTATTATGCTAGACTAATTAAGTACAATTATAAATTAGAGAGAAGAAAGACTTGTGATATCTGTTTTACCACCTCGTTATTCATGAAATTACATGGATAATTGTCAAAAAATGACCACATAAATTTTGCATTCAGTATGTGTAATTTGAATACAACATCTACGTCATAAATGTGAACTATAAGAAAAATCCAATAATAATAAATTTTAATTTCATTAGACAAAATACAAGTAAAAGTTTAGATCTTATTATGATAATTAGCGTAATCAAAATAAGTAAGAACATGATGACAATAATAGGAATATATAGAACCTCGCTCTTTTAAGTATCAATAAAAACACCACACACCACCAACAACAATATAACAATTTAGATCATTAAGACGACTCCTTGTCTGCTGTAGTTGAGTATATATTAGGGATTTAGGAACCATTGTGCAATTCTTGCAGTTTACATGGGGGTTGTATGATATATTTGTGACACTAACATTTTCTAAGTTATATGATATATTAGGGCCAAAAATTAATGAAGGGTCAGTGTTATTTCCCCGAGAACTAGTCATGTAGGAACATGAAACCTTGGTATAAAAAAAATGGGATCATTAAGCTAAAGCACAAACTAACTTTTGAAAATAGCTAGCAACATTTGTATTTAAAAGAAAAAGATTTGGTCAAGCTTTATCATGTAATTATTATTAACCATAGTGTGATGTGATTAACAAATAACATTTTTTATTCTTTTACTGTACTTATATCATTGGTTGTCATGAATAGCTTAAATAGGCAAAGAAGTTGCATATCAACTTCATATTTATAATCAGAGAATGTATTATATCTGACTTTGCTATTAATTAACACATTAAATCCCATCATCAAACTATAATCATTCCAATTAAAAGAAAAGTCCATAAACCGTAAACGCAACTTAAGTGAGTAATTAGCACTGAAACAGGTCGGTAATCAAAATTAAATAATCTATATGGATTCTAAAAGCAATAAAAAAGATAAATTAATACCGAAGATCTTAATAATCAAATTTGGCGATTATTCAATAGAAGTAGCAACTATGAAAAGATGAAAATCATGATGAATTTGTGTGTTTTCTTTTTGGGCTGCCGAAGTTGGGTTGCCTCCACTCCAAGTGATCAAGGGCCCATTAGATAATTATCAAATTTGTTATAATATTTCTAGCTTTAACTGCTGTAAGTCTACTTATCTTTTTCTTTTTAATAATTAATATCATTAGATTTATTTTTTTATTTATTTCTACTTTCATCTGTTACTGCATCATCATTTTGTCTTTAAATTAATGAACTAAGGAGACACATAAAAGAGAAAATTGGATATAATGAGACCATATGTATAGTAAGGATGTATAAATTACTATATTGTGTTTGTGAATATTGATTTTCTAGCCGGATTTCATTTAAAAATATTAATTCAACAGTTATAACAATGTTTACACGAGCTTGTATATTTTTTTTAAATAGATTATTGAATTAGTAAAAATAAGTCATCAAGATATTCAATTTTTTGAACTAATAACATTTTCCGAGTGCATCATAGAACAAAAACGAAATAATTATTTGATATTGGGATATAATAGCAAATTAATATATAAATAGATAACAAGAAAATACAATAGTACGACACAAACACGACACCGTGACATGAATTGTCACCTCTTTTTTTCACGACACGATGACATAAATTGTCACCTCTTTATATGCTTATTGTCTTCTTTTCTGCTCATTTATAACTTCACCAAGTAGTGAAAGATGTGAGATAATTAAGCACTACAAAAAAAAAAAAAAAATGTTTAGTAAAAAGGAAATTAATAGTTGAATAAATACGTGTCTCCCAACTCTTAAGTGAATACTATATGATTCCAATAGATTTTATTTCATTATTATGTTGAACTTTCAAGACAAACTAAATTGATGGTGGTTGTGGTCAAAATTAAAACTTGTGAACAATCTTTTGTATGAGGACCACTTTTTAGTGTTGAACTTAGAAATCAAGCTTTATGTGCTGCACAAACAATTATAGCATGTTGGGTTGTGCATTTTTAGGTTTACATAGGGCAGTCAAAAATTAAAGGTGTTTCTTTTTAGCTTATTTTCTGTTATGATCTTGGTAAAAAAGTAGACAAGATTGATTAGACTAGGGATTCGATATCAGCATTAATTTTTGTAGTCTATATTAATATTTTGCTATTTTTTTCTTTTCCTTCTAAAATCTCTTTAAATATAACTTTTCAACACTAACATAGACAATAATAACGGACAAGCTTGCACCCGACTAATCTTAGATGTGCCAGCACCAGAGCCACTTGGCCTAACAGGAGATGAATCGCGAGATATGCCCGAGTGATCAGGGTTGAACCGGGTTCCAATTGAACACCATGTCAGATTGACCCCGGACTGAAACTGATGGGGCTGCTTCAACCGGGATCAAACCCATGCGGCTGAAAAGTCAGCACGGATTACCAGCCCGTCTTTAGCACTCGGCTATGCCCGAGGCAGTAATAACGCAATATTGAGAATAGAAAGAATGTGAGTAACAAGTTATCATTTATAAATTGTTATATTATTTTTTTTTTTTTTTACTATTATGGTGTGTTTGTATTTTAGTGGCTCCATTTATTGGTTTAATAAAATGAAAGCATGAGTTGCATATATAGGTTTCTTTTCCCCCTCTATATTTCTTGTATTTGTAATAGAATGAGTTTTTCTTATGGGTCAGTCAAGGAAAAACTTAACAAGACTGCACTTTTTTTGTTATACAAAAGAATACCAAGATGAGCAGGAAATTTAGAAGGTATTGAATGTAGTTTTGTTACAAAAGTAGAATAGTTTCATACTTTCCTACATATTGGAAAAATGTTCATAACTTCAATGTGAATTAATTATGTTTAAAAAATTATTTGAGGGCACTTGGTAACTTTCACTTTCACATGGAGGGATCATTTAAAACGGCCCAATCCTCATGTGGGCTAACCTATTGGGCCTTTTTCTAAAGTTCAAAAGTGCACATAGCTAGTTAATCAACTACTTCGGAGATTGTAAACAGAAGCCAAGGTAGTGTCCAATTTTTTCTATTTTTCTTTTACTTCAAATAAAAGTGAATTATTAAAGTTAACAAAATTAAAAACTTGTACAATTAAGAGTTAAGTACTAATTGAATTTAAAAGGCCAACACGATTAAGAGGTACTAGAAAATTAAACTCAGTAATAATACCAACAAAAAACTAAATACACATATATGCAATAGTATCTATTTTAGCTCAAAATTGCCACCAAATCACACAACACACAGCAGTTTTCTGGTTTTAAAACTTCAACATTGACAAAAATAATTTGGTTCGGTTCAGTTCAGTTCGGAGATCAATCTTAAGTCCCAATAAAGTAAGAGGAGAGCAAATCGCAACGAATACAATGCAGGTGACAGCGACTGCGAATCCAAGAGCGAAACGTACGTAGCTTCAATGTCAAGAACGCACATAAATCGAACAACCATGGCATAGAACTGAAAATAATCTTATCTACACATCGATCGTATATACACAACTTACTGTTATATCAGCAACATCAAAAAAGTGACCTAAAATGAGGGAAGTTGCAGTTAAGCCAAAACTCCAGTTGCCTCCTAATAATGCTATCTGCTAATGGCATTTCCCATAACTAGCTAAAAATTACCAAATAGTTAAAACCTGCACAAGAGAAGAGATACTAAACTAAATAATTCATAGTCAATAATTTTTACCGGAAAAATGCTGAACGAGAGGTTTGATAGACGCTTCCTGTATGTAAGCCGAGGCTTCCTCTTCTGTGAGTTGCTTTCCTTGTACGAGCCCTTTGATCAACGTATTAGCGTACTCTTTGCACGGTGGATTGATGGAAATTTACCGGATATGAAACTTTCAACATCGGTGAGGCTACACCTGAATGTATATTGGCAACAAAGACGTGAATGTGGATAATCCATACAAGGGGAGATGTGAAAAAGGATAAGGGCGTATAAAACGTACGTCATTGTGAGAATTGGAATATCTTTCTCCTTTCCTAAGTAAACAACATTATGGTACCAACCTCTCTGCACGAAAAGGAAATGGATACAGAGATAGAACAAAACTTGCAAATAAAAACAAATATCTGTAACATACATCTCTTCAACCTCCAAACTCATCACAAACATACGACTTCCAATCACTTAATACACTTAGATAATCTCAAATTTATCGACAATCAGAAGGAAAGCAGGCTTCCATCCAAATAATGCTCTATTTTGGGATTATATTTAGGGATAATTACATAAAAAACCCTGAGGTTTGGACTAATTACAAAAAAAACCCAAAGATTTTTGAAAATTACAAAAAATCACTTAAGGTTTGATTCTCGCTTACATCTTCTCCCTTCATAAGCAGAAAACATTTCAAAAAACTACCCTGATATTTGTAGAAATATTACAGATTAACCCCTTAAATTTAAAACAAAATCAAACCGGAGGGGGCTTTTTGTAATTTTGAAACATCTCTGGATTTTTTTGTAATTAGCCCAAACCTTAGGTGTGTTTTGTAATTATCCCTTATATTTTATACCCACGGTGGAATTACATTGCTCAACTTTATTCCAACGATTAACATGGAGCAAACAGCATACAAGCATCATTCCACATACCTGGACAAAATCCACTGAGATGCACTTTTGAGTTTGTATAATCTGTAATGCAGTCAAATCAAATAAAGGGCGACTCATATCGTAGCTTGACACATTCTCCTGAAGCAGCACGTCATTAAATTGCTCCAGCCTAAAACACAAAAAAAGAAAATGCAGAAAGAAAAATTAAAAAGTACTACAGTTAGTCCGGAAATAAACTTCTCCCAAAACATTTTTAAGAAGTATAACTGTATGATTGATGGTTATCAGGGCGAAATTACATACGTGATTTTGTACAAGCACATGTAAGTTTTTCTCCTCAACATTACTTATGGGATGAAGGAAAGCGACACCTCCCGGACCCCACGTAGCCGTACGGTCACGAGCAAAGAATAAACGATGAGGGAAAGTCTTCCAGATAATCTCTTTGGGCTTGCTTTTGTCCATCGAACCCACACATGGCCTTTTTCATTCCTTCTGTCTGGAAATTATATCACATAGAGATCATGAAAAACATATGCATGCATGAAACTCATTAATTACGATTTGGGACAATTACAAACCCCCAAGGATTTGGGATAATTACAAAAAAATCCAGAACTTTAGAGGTGTTTTTGTAATCATCCCTTACAATTTTGCGCATAAGACATGTTTAATTCCATAACTCATTATGAGTGACTTTACCTGTCCACCTTCAATATAGCAAAGAAACCTAGACATGCTCATGTTTGATCCAAAAGTGGCATACCAAACGTAAATTTTCGAAAGCTCTGATCTCCATGAAGGTGAAGCAGTAGTTGCTTCTTGATCTACGTTCAGTCAACGATTTGTTCAGCTTAATTAATTCAACAAGATTCACTTATTTGATTCGGAAAGAACTTTAATGCGTCTGTTACCTTGACTATCTTCATTGACTTTCAGGTTCATCAAAGGTTGTATAACATCCTCAATAGTGTGGACTTCTTCCACTACACTGAGAGAACTATTTTCATGCTCACCATCAGAATCGGAGCTTGAGATCTGCATAAGGAGTCCATTAGAAGTATGACACTATGATGACAATGCTAATAGTGGATAAAGTCTAAAGTCATCATGATATTGGATGGATGACCAAAAATCTATTATAACAGGGGAAAACAAAATTGAACACGCCATTATTACCCATAGGAACTATCGGTCCGTATTAGTTCTATCGTACTAAGGTAAATTAAAGTTACAAGTGAGTAAAGGATGAAGAAAGCATAAGATAAGAGGATATAGAAGAATATATATTATCTAATGAGCAAACACTACTTTTCTGAATTAAGCACTAACTCAAAAAGATGTTCATTCCAAGATAAAATTATCTTAGGGATGGTGGATTTATGCTACGGACTAAACTTGTTGCACCACATAGAAGCGTTGAGCATTTTTGTGATTGTCCTTGAAGTGATTAATCATTATCTTTATATAACATTCGACTGATCTATGAATTAGATCTCACTGGTTTCAGCAACAAATAATTTAGTCTTAATATTATATATATGTGGTTATTTGAATTTAAGACTTTGTTAGATGAAGTTTTTGATTGGTCCTTTATCTTCATCTTTTAACATTATAATAAGTAATTACAATTACCAATTTACATAATATAATAACAAAATATAGTCAATATTCGTTATATCAGCCCAACAGTCAGTCTGTCGGTCCAATTCGATTATGAAAATTGGTTGTGAAATTGAAACATCTGATCAAACAAAAAAACCATAATTAAGGTTATGAAATCGAAATGAGTGATGTGGCTGATGCACTGTTAGAGTGTATAGCCATAGCTAAAGAGGGTCTTACTGATCGTAAATAAGCATGCATCTGATGAAAAATAACCATAATCTGAGTAACAACTCATTGCTTAAGTAAGGAACATAGGCATTTCATCGACATTGTTTTTCATGCTGGCCTTCACACTCCCCAGAAGTATTAAGGCTTTATGTGCAATACATACCGGAATCCATTAGGACGTCGTACAAATCTACTGGTGCCAACAATGGTTTGAAAAAATTGGGTCCAAATCAACAATTCTCAACACCTTGGTTGTTTTAGATTTTGCAAACACTACTATTAGTATTAGGTTAGAATAAAATAAAAAAATTGGGTCCAAATGAAGAAGTTTCAAATCTAATCTATCAGCTAATTGTTCATAATTGCTTTAGCAGTTAATTTATTCATTCTTATTTACAAATAGGAAATTTTTGAATCAGTAAAACGCAAACACTTATCTCCTCTTCCGCCTTATTATTATACTTATAAATGGCGTAAGTAAAGGATTCCTTAGATCATGCTTCCCTAGTTAAAAATAAGCCCCTACATAGAACAGAAATACGTTTAGATTCCTCAATGACCGATTATTTAACTCTGGTCATGCTTAGCATGCTGACCCGTTGATGTTAAAAATGTTGACCCCAATAAGAGCAGTGGAAGATTATATACACAGAAGGGCCACAATTTCTCACCTCAATCGGCGATGTTCTATTGATCACCTTGTCTGGTAATTTCACAGCAAGCATTGGCCAATATGTGCTTAATTCTGAACGCACCTAGAGATAAAACGTGCAAAGCAATTTTAAAAGAAATAAGAAACCATCATAGCAAGAAAACTTAATGTTCTATAATTATTTTCTTAGAAAACTAAAATTAGTTGAAAGCATTAACAACTAAAGGGATAATTAAAAAAAAAAAATTGAGGTTTTGGGATAATTACAAAAGAAAAACTTAGAGATGTTTGAAAGTTATAGAAAACCTCGTCAAGTTTGATTATGTCTTCAATTTAAGGGGGTAACTATCATATTTCTATAAATATTAGGGGGTTTTGATATATTTTTTGCATATGAAGAGGAAGGGTTTCTTTTCAATTTTCAAAAACCTCTGCGCCTTTGTAATTAGCCCAACCTTAGAGGATTTTTTTTTTTTTTTGTAATTATCCCATAACTAAATGCAACTAAAATCAACCATTGGAACCATTACCTCTTGTATGACGCCATGTAGATTCAAAAGGATAAGTCTCCAAGGATCCCGATAATAGGCTTGTCTTGTAGCAATACTTCAACACATGCCTGAGCTGAATTTGCTAATGAATTAAGATTATATCCTCCTTCAAGTGCCATAACAATCTTTCCTCCAGCAAATTCCATCAACTACGCCAAGCATCAGGAAAGCAAATCAGCATAAATGGGCATTTTAAACGTTACGGAAATTACAGGTAAGTAAACTGAACAGCATAAAGATGATGATATGTTTTTATGGAAAATAATGATTAGTAATGCAAGTACTAACCTTGTCAAGCATAATTGCGTAACCATATGGATAATACGGCAGCCTCCCAGAGGATCCCTACAGCTGTTGAGATCAACACCACAAGAATTAAAGTCGTAAATTAACCTTCATTTCATTAATAGACTACACTGCATGTTAAAATAGAATCAGTTTGAATTAAAAAAAAAAAAACTGAAAAAAGGTATGTTCAGTGCAAAACTCAATATGAGTAAGCAAGACATATTTCATGACCACAAGTCTTTCGCTTTCCAAGGAATCGTTATGGCTTTTGATTTGCCAAAATTAACACAAATATGGCCCAATCCACCTCTGTGCAAATTGACATTCTTAAATTATTCTGGAAAAATCCTAGAAATGTCCACTTGCCCGTGGGCTCTAACTTTTTGGATCCAGTTCAGTTTTGAATGTTTATACATGAATGTGACAAGTAGCCTATCTGAAACCAACTTATTTTGCTGATATAGTGCCAACTTCAATTCAGGCAACAATAGTGGATCGTCATAGTAGTAATAGTTCAATTTCAGAGAACCGCCAAATTTCCAGACAAACATAGTATTATTCAAACTATTATATTTATACTAGAATAATGCAATCTGAAAGGCTTATATTCTATTTGTCAAGTGGATGGTCCTTCTGTCTTGCAGTGGTACATATCAAATGGTACTCTCCAAGAACGATCCATAAAGTCGATATGACACTGATAAAGGGATAAAGGAATTAGCTCACAGTGCTCCATTTGCAACCTATGATTCCTCTCCACTAAAATCCGTGCACATCAAAGGAAACTAGCAAATACTTGTGTTTCATATATTATATTTCTTCAATTTAAGTGTTCTGAAATCTGTACATCCACATTACATGTTTGATGTTTCTAGTGAACTCAGCTGCAATAGTAATTGAGTGGTGTCTATGGTATTATTAACAACTTTCAACTAATATGGTAACATAAACATGTGATCTTGCATTTTCCTAAATTTATGAAAGAAAGTTTTAAATCCATGACCCTTTAGATAGGGTCCTATTTTACTTTTGTGCAGAGTAATTGATACCGTAAGATTTATTTTTAAAGTAAAAATCATAGTAGCATGTTGAATTATAAAAGTATGCTGTGAAATTTGTTATCAAAGAAGGATTCAGGATAACAAGTCTTAGGCAATCATTTCATCGAGCAAAGAACATCAAAAGGCGAAAACATGAAATTGTGCAATAAACAAAGCAAGATGCATGTCATAAAATATGCATAAAAGATGAGCTAAGGAATTTAATTAGGAAGTCAGCACACCTGCATCAAATCCAGCCGAGATAATTATCATGTCGGGATTAAATTCCTTTGCAACAGGGATTAATATTTGGTCCCAAACAGCAAGATAGTCAGCATCTCCGCACCTACCATTCTCCCAAGGGACATTAATAT
The DNA here is from genome assembly GCA_016081115.2 of Rehmannia glutinosa. NCBI lineage: Eukaryota > Viridiplantae > Streptophyta > Magnoliopsida > Lamiales > Orobanchaceae > Rehmannia > Rehmannia glutinosa. Next base: position 536,869 of record JABTTQ020002605.1, read on the forward strand.
TATATCCAGCACCTGGCCCTTCTCCAGTCATGATATATGAACCATCATCGGCAGCTGGATAAAACGCCCGCAAATCATACCTAATTAAGACCAAAAAAAAGATCCAGCAAAATGATAAGAAACTATATCAAGATAAGTATTGATGTTAAGGCAACGCTTATGAATCGACTTCTTTTGACTGGGTTCTAAAAGTTTGTTTTGTCCCATTACAGAAACGTAAACAATCTGCAAGAGGCAAGTCATAACTTGGTTAATTGAGGCAATTAATCGTCCAACAAAGCCCTTGAGTGAAAATGTTTGGGTTTTTCGATAATCACAAAACAAAATATGCAGATAACAGGAAGAGATGATATAAGATACATTAATACAACTATCATTTGAGGTGAAATATCATTGCAGTGTATTGGTACAACCATCTAGGTTAGCACAAATACTCTACCATGGCCATAAAAATCATTACAGGATATGTATAGGACAAGTTATGACATGCTTGGATGCATGCGGACACGCTCACTATATATGTTCATTTTATTTCCAATTTCAGACTGTGCACGTCAAGGACGCATTAGAGTGTTACTATAAAGTCGCACCGCAGATGTAAATGTGAATTTCAACCCAAAATTGATTTCAATTATAACAGAATAGCATTATAACAAATCGGAAAGAAACAAAAGTGGTTTTAGTAACTGTAAAACAGAAAAGGAGAAACAAAGCCTATTCTCACTGACCTTATTTTTCGAACCTATTGTTGAATTTCATCAACTATTTTGGCTCCCTTCAACTATTAAAGTCAAAAAACTGAACTGCTCTTGTTTTTTTATTCCTTAAACATCCGTTTAATGTAGTTAATCATCTTTATGCTTCCAGTTAACATGAAGATAGTAATAGTGCCTATGATCAATTAATAAACATGTTTCAAAACTGTTGTGCCCTACTTTTGAGAAAATGCCTTGCTTGAAATCCCAATGATTCTTTAACAGTCCATGTAAATCAATGCTTCTTTAGAAACAGTTTAAACTTGAAATCAAAATTTTCATGTACCTATGCACTGAGAAGAAAAGTACTCGAGGATCTTTGTAGAACATCTTTTGAGTGCCATTTCCATGATGGACATCCCAGTCAACAATCAGGATTTTGTTGATCCCCAACTCGCTCTACATATGAAAAGTAGTGACTAACATTAAGTTTATACAGGTAAAATTACTGAAAGCATTGGAATCCCAAATTCATGACTAAATCTAATGGGAAATATAAAACCAGCTCTCACTCTTTCATTCAATAGATAACTTTGTCGTAATAGCAACATTGTTAAATAGGCAAAAGCCCATTGGTTCATTTCTTCGGCATGATGTCCGGGAGGCCTGACAATAGCAAATGCGGAATCCAATTCCCTTTAGCAACTTTCTCTGCAGCCTATATTACCAAATGTCCAGAAACAAAAAGAAGCACGATATTACCAGAAATGACAATTATATATACTTAAAAACTTAAAACACCACATCTCTCGTGGCATAAATATATTATACATAGATCTCAACTGCAAACCCATATAAAAACGAACATTACTGGTGATTTCTAGGTAAATTCAAGAAATGTTATAGTATACGTTTAGATTTAATGCAACAAAGCATGTGCCAAAAGTAAATTTTAAAATTGACTAATAGTAACATCTTGACTTCTTTTTTTTTCAATGTATAACTTAAAAGATCCCAACAAAATAATCCAAGACATATTTCTAATAGAAATCTCAAGAGTCATACCTCAATGACTGAGCCTGCAGCAAGATAAGCAGCTTCTGCTGAGCCTTCATTGAAATATATAGAGTTAAATTTTGCAGCAGTTCTTTTTCTCCTTGGCTCAGAATTTCTGGAACTAGTATTCTTAATCAAATCGACATGTTTTTTGTGTGAACCAAAGCTAAATAATTATCTTCTGCGTCCTTGGCATTCAAAATAACACATCTGGAAAAGGTAACATTTAATATGGTTATAAGAATTTCTTAAGTTAAAACAACCTTATTTTAAACACCAAAATAAGTAATTTCATTATAGTTAACATCTTCATTAAGTATAAATCAAAGTTAAAGCAGAAAAAGGAAAGCATTGCCTTAACTCACTTCACTCCAAAAGAACTCGATTTTCCCGACTGGACACAAAATTGAAACATGCAATTCAAGACAAAAATACTAGGATCAATATTCTGCCAACATCCACATATATCCCTTTACGACATCTCCTATAAAACCCACAAAAATGAAATCAAAAAACCAAGAACCATTAGCACATTTCGTAAAAACAAATTTCAATTGCATCAAAAAACAAACCAATCTCACTCAAAGCCATGAAATCCTATAATATTATAAATTTCGGGAACCAATTAATATAAAAAACCAGAATCCACTATTCAATATATTACCAAATACTAAGAAAAACTAAAAAACTAGCTAATAAAACACACACACACACACATACACACACCATGAAGCATACACATAGACATGTGCATACATATAACATGCACACAGCCAATTTCACAACTCTTGATCACACACACACACACACACACACACACACACACACACACACAGGCACACACGCACACACACGCACGCTAATGTAAAACGATTGTTATATAAAAGACCTTTTGCAAGCCCAGAAGAAGTTAACCGGTCCCCAGATGACCCGAATGCGATCCGACATTCTGGATGATCCTCATCATAAGGGGTCGTAGTGTTTGCACACATCCTCTCATCATATATTAAACCCCACACGGCGATCTTTAGGAGTAGCAACATCGTTACTTCTGTTCAATGAACTCTCAGTCCCACCATTAAACTCCATTTCTTTCTCCAGCTTTGTTTGAGCCTGTGAGACGCTTGACTGTTGGTGTTCTCAAGTTTGAATTTTGAAGCTGCAGAAAGTTTTGGGGTGAAGGAAAGCAATCGCAAAAAATCTTGGGAAAACAAAAAGTTGAAAATGTTTTCTAATTTGTACCAATTAGGTTGTTTCTTTTCCTTTTTCCAGTCAAAATAAATTCAATTTTTCTTTTTTTTCCTCCTTTTTGGTTTTGTGTTAAAATTTCTGGTGTAAAATAAACTAGAGCAACACCGTACCCGTGTGTTACACCGGATTTATTCAAATAAAACTCAAAAGATAGTGTAGATAGAATGGTTAATTTTTCGATTATTTATTATATTAAAATTGTTATCTTTTAAGTCAAAAATATATTATTAATTTAAATGAAAATATATTCTATAAAAAAATATAGATTTGAACTAATAAAATGTTTTCTTTTTCTTGCTCGCATTCTACATTTTTATACATAATATAATATTTAAGTTTTGAAAAAGATAAATGGCTTTAAAAATAGTGTAGATAGAATTTTGAATTAAAATTTGTTATCTTCTAAATTCAAAAATATATTATCAATTCAACTGAGAGAATATCTTCTGCAAAAAAAAATATAGATTTTGAACTAAAAAGAATATTTGTCAATAAAAAATATGCAAGAGTTGAATGGATTATTTGTTGACTTTTTCAAACTATTTGTGAGATATGTACAATTAGAGTTGAGATTATTTTTCCTTTATATTCTCGATTATTAAAAAACTATCAATGTCAAAAAAAAATCTTTCTTGTTTGTTTTTGCAGTTTTGTTTTAATACGTTAAATACTAAAAGATAGCAAATTTAAGATGAATCACCGGTTTTGGATTATTTGTTATTTTTGAAATTTAATACACGTAGAATGTCGCGTGGATAAATGTGAAGCGATCGTGCGGGGTGGGGAATCGTGAGAAGTTGACCCGTATCCAAGATTAATGAGATGATGATATGTGACAAGCTTTTATTTTTGTTTTTAGTATACACTAGAAAAACACTCGTATGTTACGGATTTGTGCTGCTTTATTAAATTTGTTTTTTTTCAAAATATTTTTTTGTATTTTAGCTTGTCAAAATAACATAAATTTTTAACTCTTGCCACATACAATGTTTTTCACATTATTTTTCCACAAATTAATTGTATATTTCAATGGTGATATTTTTTTATAAGCGTTTAAAAAATCACTTAGTTAATTATCTAATTTTATTAATAAAAATATCCAATAAATATATCTTCTAATTTTTAGAGTGGTTTACTTTTTTAGATTATATAGATAGATTGTTAGATTGTACAAATAGAAACTTTGATTTTTGGATTATTATTTGTCTTTTGGGGTATAATAAAAGCTGTATAGATAGAATTTTTTATTTACAAAAAAATAGATTTTCTGAGATAGCATCCTTGATTTTAGGATTATTTGTTATCTTTTTATAATATGTATGGAAGATATATATATATATATGTATATATAATATAGGAGGGTTAACAGCGTGGATAAATATGGAAAGCCCATGTGGAATCGGGAAGAATGAGGGGATTGTGGCGTGTCTTAGAATAATGAGGTGATGACATGTGTCATATTTATTTTCATTTTAGTATATAGGGTTGATAATCTTTAATTATAAAAAAAAAAAAAAACTGTAGCATTTGTTGTTGGGATCCATAACATTTTAGGGTGGTTTGGCTATCCCGTTCAATTGCAAACAAAGTAAAAATAAGAAAATGAGGCATTCAATAATTGCGGTGTGTTCATCAATTTCAGCCACCAAAGAAGAAAAATTGCATAGGCTATTAATGAAATAAGCACCAACCTATGGAAAATTTGGCGAACCATTTGCCTATCAGGCTTGTGAGGAAGAGCAAAGACACCCATAGAAAAATAGAGAGGAAAGCCAAGAGAGAGTTTAGCCTAGTGTCCTTTTGAGTGGGAGAGTTTTCTCAATTGAGAGTTAGTATTTTGCTCGAAAATAGTGATATAGATATGCTTATAAATATTTGATTGTATGTCGAGAAAATAGTGTGATTGGGTTTCTCCACGTTGTGTGAGCTTTGAGAAAAATTGTGGGTTTTCTTTTGGTATTTTATAGTATTGAAATATACATCAAAAAAGGTATTGTTCTGTTGTTATAATTAACACAAGCTTTGGCAAAAAGCTTATGCTATTTTGTAATCCTTTATTTGTTAGTGGATTCTTTGTGGGTATTTTTGCCGTGGTTTTTTTCACTTATTCTTTGGGGTTTTCACATTAAATTTGGCGTATTAGCTTATCATCTTATTTTCTTGGTCTTCATTTTATTTGAGATGATTATTTGTGCGTGCGGTTATTATTATTTTTTTATTGGGGCCCATCCATGCTTCCCAAAGTGGTATCCAGTCGAGGTAAAACTCGGATATTTTGTGCACATGTTTGTGATGGATTCGAGAGAGGCGATGGGGTATGATTAAATTGACGGCAAATAGTTACGGTGTGGAAAAGCGAAAGGAGAATATATACATTGCGGGGAGCTTTATGATCGATAGAGAATGGTTGATTTAAGCGGAGATGATGAAGATGAGAAAAAGAATGGAACAAGATAAACTAGAAGCGATGAAATGATTCGACATTTTATTGATCAGTGTTTCACCTGCTCGGCTTAGAGGCAGGATGCACATAGCACTGTGAGGCGAAGTGGAAGCCGTATGCACGAAGGAAGCACGCTCGAAGAAAACTTTCTTGATGGAATGACTTGTCAACTTGAAGTATAACGAGGAAGTTCGGTTGTCGAACAACGGTACTTCCTGACATTTTAAATATATTAACGATCGTGAAGCAAAGTTTGATGATGAGATCTGAGGAGGTTATTTACGGTGGGGATCTTTGCTAGACAATTTTGATACATTAGTTGTTTCGCTTTAGCAGTACGCTCTTGATGGTATTTTTTGACTATGGATATGGTCAAAAATAGTTTGTTCAATGAGGAAACAAGGCAGAATAGGACAAGGTGCAAAAATTCAGGCTCTCGTCGTTGAGTCAGGGAGACATAAAGCGATGATCGAGATAAAGGAAAGGGCGGCGAAATCGTGATCGAAATTGTTATTAATGGAACAAGCTTCAGACACATGATAAAAGATTGCTATAAGAAAGCGAAGATGAAGGAGATCGAGAAAAAGACAAACCGAGAAAAAAGTGGATAGTGATAATGAGGAAGGAAGGCGTGACAACTTTTTTAGTGATAGTGATGTTTGTTGTGCTATTACGAGAAGCATAATTCTGCGCAAATGGCTAGTTGGATGTTGATTTGAGTCATTGATTCATCGGCCTCTTTCATATAACACCAATGACAAAAAATTTTTTATTGACTACAAAATGGGAGATTTTGAGTCTTTGTCAGGGTTTGGGAATAATAATAAAACAAGTATTGTTGGTGTTGGCGTGTGTGTATTGGACGAATCACGGTTGCATATTGACTTTGAAGGATGTTCGACATGTGCGGATCGTCAATCGATTTTGGTCGAGTTGGACCGCCAGGATTACATTAGTTGTTGAATATGAAATGTGGAAAACTTACAAAAGATCAATTGAGCTTGCAAGAGGAGCTATATTTAGTAATTTGTACAAACATGTAAAAGTGTGCTCTGTTGGACTAAGCTACAACTAAGGAAACGAGTCTTCATCAAATTAAGTGGCAAATAAGAACTTTTAGTGAGGAAAAGAAGAAATTTTGTGAGTAGGACCCTCGTTTGTTTTGCGAAGGTATGCCGTTGATTTTCTATAATTGTTGTTGATAAGTAGATAGTAGGACTTTCTTTTTGCTTATTATTTAAAAAAATGTTAGGTGCAATGTGTTTGCACATAGTAGTTCTTGCGGAAAAGAATTTCATTGAGATATTGTTTCATGTATTTTGTATTAGTTTGAGTATTATAAATGTTATGGGTTTATAGTGTTTCATAAAATACTGAAAGATGTCGGGATGTTGGGGAGGCGCCAAGCGTGAGCAAGTGTCGAGATCTTGCTCCATGTTAATGTGTTTATAGGTGTATCCGATCAAAGAAGATTGTTGGATGATGTTAAAGTCTTGCAACACCGGTGACATGCCACTCGCCTTGGGGTGTTGGTAGGAGGCGCCATCCTTCACGTGATAGTCGCTAGAAGTTTGGTTAGTCGACCAAGGAACATCGCATTCTTTGTTGAGGGGAAGAGATATTTGAGAGTGTGCAGCATTATATGGAACTATGCGGTAATATTTAGGTTTGTTGATGGCGAGGTAGCTCACCGGCGATAGTGATCATGGCTTCAAGAATTTGTAGCGGGTGCGATGTGTTCGCGGAAAAGATTATCCGGGGATGAGTATGTTAGTGCATATTCAATTTACTCTAGCATGCAAGTAGAATATGTTATCTCCATGCGTGGAGGGGGGAAATTGTTGGGGATCCACCATATTTGAGGTGGTTGCCTATCCCGTTCAATTACCAAACAAAAGTAAAAGTAAGAAAATGGGCGTTCAACGGTGCGGTTGTGTTCATCAATTTTGACCAAGAAAAGAAAAAATGCACCTGCTATTAAAATCGGCTGACTTTATGAAAACTGCGGAGGGCCATTTGCTATAATAGAGCTTGCTTGAGGAAGAAGCGGATACACAAGGGAGGAAAAATGAGAGAAAATCCAAGAGTTTTTGGCTTTAGTATCCTTTAGAGTGGGAGAGTTTTCCAATTGAGAGTTGTATTTCTTTCGAAAATAGTGATATAGATATCAATATAAATATTGTATTTGTCACGTTAGAAAATAGTAGGGTTGAGTTTCTCCACGTTGTGAGCTTTGAGGAAATTTAAAGGTTTTCTTTTAGGGTATTTAATAGTATTGAGAAGCAATACGTAGC